>JASVER010000023.1:3701915-4131905 GCA_030449065.1 Oceanodroma leucorhoa
CGGTGGCAAGAGGGAAGGGGGTCCTTGGCTTCTTGGGGAGCCTCCACCTGCTGCCTTTGCTTCAGGGATGGCAGCGTGTGGCTCCACCAGTCTATCTCCCTCTCACACTCCCTAATGCTCCTTAACCTCTCCACCTCCTCCTTCAGCTCTGCCACTARGCTGAGCAGATCATTCACCTGCTCACATCGCACACAGGAGTTACATCCGCTGACCTCCGGTACCAGTGACAGGCCCAAGCATTCCCTGCAGCCGGAGGTCTGGACAGCTGCATGCTCTTGTGGCAGCTTCGTCTGGGTCCTCATACTCCTCCTGCCGGTGGCTTTCGGCCGTGTGGAAACCATGGCTAGGTCCCTTTCTGGGGAGGCGATGACCGCTAGTTAAGTTAGTCTCTAGAGCCGGAGGCGGACGACGCCCTGCCCAGCACGAACTGCCTGCACAAACTGCCGCGTCACGCCCTGTTCGCCGCGCTCCCGGTCGCTCGCGCTCCCTGGGGCTGCTCTTGTACGCGAGGGGGTTTGGCCGCCGTCACCCTCGGCCCCGCCCACGCTGAGTCAGAGCTGCCCGCTCGTCAGAAGCTCGCTCCTCGGGCTCTGAGGAGGGGGGTTGGGGCTCCTTCTCGCTCCCTTCGCGCTGCTGCCCCTTTACGAAGGGTCCCCCGGCGCAGTCCTCCGCTCCGGAGCCCTTCGCCTCGGTGGCTTCGCCGAAATGGCCTGCATTTTTCCTTCTTTTCGGTGTCGCATGTCATCATAACAGTAAATGTCAATGTCCAGTTACAGTTCAGCCTCGTTCTTGTCGCTGCCTCTTGGGACTTAGCACCGTCCAGCCTTGTCTCTGCCCCTTGTCATTGGTGAAGACATGAGGAAATGAGCTGTTACTCATGGAGGTGTACAACACCGAAAAGTTATGCCTGTTTGTCTTTCCTACAACAGGAAGGATCAACCTGGGTAGACAATCATGGTCAATGGAAGAAAACAGGTTTTTTTTAAATTCCACTGAACTTCAGTGATGCTGATGTGAAATTTTCCTCAAACACGTCAAACGTATACTTGAAAGCAAAGCAGACTAGCACTTAATGCAAATTCTAGGAGGAATCTTAAAGAAGGACTCAGAACACTCTGCACATCAGCACATTGCAGTGTGCTCTTCGTTCATCACTGCTATTTTGGGAACAAAATATTTTTACTTGTTTCATTTAGTAGTTCATTTCTGTGTCTCTYTTGCAATGGGACAGCTGGCAGGGTAAGGTGCTACTCAAAGGCAGACGGGCTTCTTTTTATATCTCAAAGATTAGTCTGCATTTCTTTACTAAGTGGTGTGCTCCAGGATCATTTGTACTTGAGGTGAACTTTGCAGTATCAGCCTTTTTCCAAACATTACATATTATTGCAGGTTTTGACTGCTGTGATTTAGAGTTCTTTTTCTGGAGAGAAATTTGAAGCTATAAAACCCTGAGTAAAGTCTCTTAACATCTTAAGAAGAAGATATGCAACACACTCTTTAACGAGTTTCATACTAGCTCTTTAAAGAAAGATATGTGCCTTAGATAACTGAAACAAACCCCAAACCTTAAGGAAGAACCACTACATTTTCTTTGCAAAGAAGTTTCAAGATAAGCGCCTAACAAAAACTAAGCTGCTTCCAAACATGGCCTCTCCAGAAGATGGCACCAAGACAAATCTCCTTTGTATCTCTGAGTTGTTATTGTACATAAACCTACAAGAATTTTAATACATAGCAGGTTCAGGGAGCCAGTAGATGCAGTTATTTTAGTTATTTTAGTAGATGCATATATTTAGATGCAGTTATTTATTGATTGGGACATCAATCTATGTACTTGGCTATCACTGTTTCAAACTGTCCCTGGAAGTACAAACCTAACCGTGATTCCTTAAGGAATATGGCCAAGCAAGAGTATAAAAATGTTCCCTGGTCTCTCTGACTTTGTATGACATTCAGAGTTTTTAAGAGAGAATTTTCTTTTTCTTTTAGGGACCAGGGGCACAGGGCCTTACCTTCTCCTCTCCATATCCTTGAGACAGGACTCAGCATATGGCACTGCCTCCTCTGTGTAGCTCTTCCTTTGTCTGCAGCAAGATGGCGAAGGTCAGGAAAGCTGTGAAAATGTGAAGACATGGGACAGGATGTGGTGTGTGTCAGGACTGACTCCTGTGTTATAGATGCCAAATGTGGAAGAGGAAGAGAATGGCCCAGGCTAATGCTTCTCTCAGAAGTCCTCTTTTCCAGAGTTGTGACCTGCCGAAATGGTGGGGTCATAGAAAAGGAGGATCTTTATTAGCTTTCCACTGATTTACCATACACACGGATTTTAGTGTGAAAAATACAGCGTAGCCAGATAGAGCAGGACTGCCTCAGCCACCTTTCTTCCCTGCAGCTGTCCTGGCCATGTTGCTGTAGATGCGTGGTGGTCAGATGGGGTCTGACTCATCTCCAGCAAGCTCAGGGCACGGGCAGAATAGCACAAGATGGTTTGTACCTCAATGTGCCATAGTGTTCACACTCGTACCTCCTTTAGTTGTTTTGTGGTAACGGTCTGCGAAACCTGCTGTCAGAAGAATGATTTTGAAGATGGTTGTGTTTAGTTCACATTTTGAATGGAAAGATGGAGGTGGCTTTTGGGTCTTGAAGTTCATTATCATATTTCAACAGCCTTACTGGTGTTTATTAATATAATTAGATTATTTCAAAGTTTTACACATTTAGGGAAGCTTTTTCCAATAAATTCGGATGGAGTATTGGATGTCTGCTGAGAATTAGTCCAATCTACAAATAAAGGAAGAGGGTGAAGGACGCACAATAGACAGTTGTACAAAGAAAATAGCAAAATTAGATTCATACTAATTTAGAGCATTCAGGTCTAGCTTTTCATCTGATTGATTTACAGCACCGTAAAGAACATTTTTTATTCCTTTTTTTTTCAAGGACAATAAATGTCCTAAACCAGAGATTTATACTAACTTGATAAGCCATTCGGAAGGAGGCTTGCCCATGTACAAGATTGCTAAACTGCTCCTTTACATAAATGAACCAGTTGAGCAATAGCCTGTCAAGAAATAACACATTTTTTGTTTTACTAGAATCAGATCATTTAGGAAAAAAACAAAAGTTCTAGAAAGACAAACAAGTGTCAAACACAAACAAGTTGGTCAGACAGAGAAAGAAAGAGCAGTAATTTAAGAGAAAACCCATGCTTTTTAGGCAATAAGAGCTTTGKTTTTGTGAAGCACATTTAAAGGAAGATTTTTTTTTTTGCAGAAGTTGAGTAGAAAAGAAATACGTAAGAGAGATTTTGAAGAAAAATGAGTACTTCTATAGTTATATCTAGAGGTTAATACCACAATATATCAGCATGCCACCATCATTAAAATAGCATTCCAGATCTTTTCCTGGCTCGTATCCCAGCAATTATAATGGTACTAGAATGCAATAGACAGACAATGTGCCAAAATTCTCATTGGGTTTAAAGCAGGAGGAATTATATCCTTTGGTAAATGACAGCAGTCGTAATCTTGTGAAGAGACAGAAATCAGACAGCCTTGTGACGTAGCTGAGACTGTCTGAACACTGAGAAAATACTTAAAGGCAAGTTAAAGGGCCACATCTAATACTTCAGGTCTAAGCAAAGCCTTGCTATCCTGGGCATTGGGCTTACAGAGGGGGAAAGCTTTCTAACACTATTAACCATACGGTTTTGTAGGACAAGAAAATTTGGGTCAAATTCCACATACTTCTGGACTTATCTTGGATACTCTCACCCTTCTGAAAAGTAGAGAAGGGATAAGACATGAACCAAGAAGCAGTATGAGTATTTTAAGTGAGAACATGCTGACATTTTTCCCAAGCCCATATAGGATGCCATATAATATACACTCATGATTGTTTTGAATTATAGATGGTGTCAAATGATAACCTGTAACAAAAACCTTGTTTATACAAAAGTACAACAACCCCCTCTAAAATTAGACAGCTCTTCAGTTTTAATAAGCCATAAAGACCCATTTAGCAGTAAAAAAAGTCACTCCTCAGAACTTGTGTGACTTTGGGAGATAACCCAAACCTAGCTGGGGTATAGCACAACTGTTCAGTTGCTGGTTTAGTTGGATCAGTTCAGGGACACCAAACAAGCAGAGTCAAGCTGTTGTTCTCATCACAATGTATTTTTCTCATGAGAGGGTGTCCTTTGGGATAAGTACCTGACAGGTAAAATTGCTTAGTATATCACCATAAATCTTCCCTGTTGTTTTTCTGCTGTAACCATCAATTATGAAGTGATGAATGCTTGCATAAGACACAGTACAGTCACTTTATTTTCCAGGACTAAATTTAAGTCTCTTGGGTTGTAATATTTCACAAAGTTTGTCACTTTCTTTTCAATGAGTAGGTTAATAATCATAGAATAAAGCAATTTTTTATTATAAAGGTACGATAATATATTGCTTTTTCATGGAAATTACAAGTGGCTATAGCAGCACTTTATTGACAGCTATAAAATGATACTGGGCACATGCTGATTGATTCATTGAAGATTAAATCAGATTTATCTCATTTAGGTTAAATGAAAAAGGAACAGGTACATGTTCAGTTCATTCCAGAAAACGAAATTCATTACATGTAAAATATGCATCTACTTTAAAAACTGTTTTTATTGTTATTTATAGAGAGATATAATATCACAGTGATTAAATTAATGGTTTCAAGGCAGTGATGAGAAAATTGCTGGCTTCATTATACTGCTTAAGTACTAATAATTTTTTGATACTGTTGCAGCTCTTCTCCAAAATCTTGCCCAAATGCATGAAATGTTAGTGTTCCTTGAATCTGATGTTTTCTTATCAGAAAAGCCATAAATAAACCAAAGAACTCCCCCATGAGTGTTTTGCCCATTACAGAGACCAGAAGTTCCTCAGGGATCCATCACGGGGAGGAAAAAAAAATCATTTCAGGAAGTTCATGCCACAGGGGTCCTGGTTACAAAAAAGGAATTCTAAAGTCTCGCTTGAAATAACGCGGCTCCGCCTTCACGCAAAGCAGAGTTTCCCCTAAAGCACACATCCATTTCCCTAGCCATGGACAATGTGGCAAGGATATTGTTGTCTTTACTTTAATCTTGTCATCCAGAGATGATAGATGTTTTTCTAATAAATAATTTTCAGCTCAGGAAATCTTATCTTGCCGACTCTCCAAACTATTAAAATGATCTGATATAAGCAAGAGACCACAAAAAATAAAAATTGTTATTTGCATGAAAATTGCTCATGAGATTGTAACAGTTTTAACTATTTTCACTGACTGGGAGTTTTTTATGCTGCTTGAGATGACCACTTTCTGTATAAGTGTATGTACACACAACCCTGTTTTGATTGATTGTCACTTGCTCTTAGATTATGGAAATAAAATGGCACTACTCCATCTGTGGTCACCTGCTGTTTGTGGATCTTTGGGTGCACCAGTATAACAAGAGTATATATCTATCTCATTTGGTGCAGATTGAGAATTATAACATTATTATCAGTGCCTCTAAAAATCATAGCATATGAAATTGTTTATATTTTAGTCTTAAGAATAAGACTGTGTAAGAAAATAGGTGCCTCACAGTAYGTTTGTATAGATATAGGCAGGGGTGCTGTCCTTATAGAATTAATAAGAATATTGTAAATGTTCCAAAAAGCAAGACATATTGTCTAAATAGCTTCTCAATAGCTGCAGAAGATTTCACTATCTATCTCAGCTGCTCAATCAAGCCCTTTTACAGAAATTACACATCATTTGAGTGAGCCCTACCTTGCGATCAGTTCGTCTGCTCCTACTGAGAGAACAGACTTTGAGAAAACCATGCCCTGTGATGGGACCTCATCCAGGGAATGATGGTACGTAATCATGAAGTAAGTTTTTATTCAGCATTAAGAGGTTCTTGAAACGCCATAGGAAGAAAAAGGGATATGTTACCTAGTCCCTGGATATAACCCACCATAGGTAAAAGTAAAGAACTCCCTGAAAATCTATCACGTAGAAATTAATTTATTATTACACACAGTAAGTACATGCTATGTGTAACAGTTATGCAAATGTGCCTAAGAGTACCAGGGTGCTCATGCAATGCTTCCAAAGGTTTATAGAGGAATTCCAAGCTAGAAAAAGAAAAATTAAATGTCTGCTACCTGCAGATCTGAAATGCATATGAGCCAGAATACCAGGCTTCAAAAAAATTAATGAATTATCTATTCCTCAACTGTGAGGTGGAAAGACTTCTAAAACTTCCATTTTAAACCTAGCGCTGCTTTACTGATAGCTCAAACTAAATGTTTGAGGAATGTTCTCCACATTCTTTTCCTTAAGTACAGACCCTAGCCTGTGTATAAAAAATGCACAAGAGTTTGTTTGTCTGCATTCATACGTGCAGTTGCTACACACTATATGTGCACTATTAACTCCATTATGACAACTTAAAATGAATAGCAGAATAATCATTTGTATATGTTGTTAATTCTGCATCCAAACAGAGATTTATTTATATGTGCACTTAGTCTTATGTCTAGAAAGCAAGACGATGTTACTAAACAATTTTAATAGCCCCTATCCTATTAATAGTTTTGCTGATTATTTTGTTCTTGCTAAATATTCCTTTGTATACAATTTTGTATTTGAGTCAAGATGTACAGTAGAGAATACTAGGAAGATCCCTAACTGATATAAATCACTGTCACTCCACTGATTTCTTGCATATGCATACTTTCATGAGCTGAAGTATTAGACCAATTTTTCTCCTGCTCCTGTTGTGCAGAGCTGTAGAGCCATGCTATTATCTTTGTCTGAATTGTCTGTGCTGAAGCTTGCTAGTTTACTTCAAGGTGAGTCAAGTATCTTCTAGTAGTGCAGGACTGAGTCACTCTCTCTGTTATTTCCATAGGAACTGAAGCCACCCCATTTTAATTCAGCCAGAGTAATAAGCTGAACGAGAAAATGTAACTAAAAACCTGTGCAAGTTGGTGCATTTAATTTACATTTCGTGAGGAATGTAGTGTTGCTTTTGGTAATGCAATCATTTAAGCATATGCTTAACTTAGAAATTAATCAGACCTGAGAATGTGGCAGAGTTTATATACATGCTTAAGTGCCTTGCTAAATCAGAAACCTCATCCTCACATCACAGTTTGTCAAGCGATGTGATAAATCTAGCTCTCTTTTGTTCACAAATCACATAAAAACAGGTCCAGATTTATGTAACTGTATTTATTATTCATAAGTATTTATTGACTAGTTCATATAGCAGTATGCAGTCTAGGTCTGAATTGCCTGCTTTGGATATATATTTGTTGCAACAGTCGTGACAGCTGTTTTGATTACTGGAAAAAGTTGGAATAGTGGAATACTGGAATAGTTGAAGACTAACCGTTTTACACTTGAATGATATAGATTTGATATATACACACCTTTGCCTCCCTTTACCTCTCCTCTGCTGTTGTGATGCTCATGCTAATCACTGATACACCAAGATAAGAATTCAGTTTATTGCTAAGCAAGATGATGCAGACTCAGTCTGTAATCAAATCCATGCTACCCACTGCTGTTTTATTCTGTTATTTCCACTTTCATTTTCATGCATAATGTAGCTAGAAGACTAAAATGTTTTATTTACTTTAATACAAGATGAGAGTTCAGTAAAAGTTTTAAATTCTGTGCACAAAAGAGTACTTAGAATTACTAAACTTCAGCAGAAATTGAGGGACTTGATAAGCTTTCAGCAAATAAATACTATGTTCCTTTCAGTGGAAATAGTGAAGCATGAAAGTACCAGGATCCATTTAGCTGTGCTAGCAAGCTGCTTCTTCCTTAGTAGGGAATATGTTCTGCCATCCTTTTCACACTTACAAATAGTTTTCTTCAAGACAAAAATTGGCAGACTAGGTCTTGTGAGATCAAATGGCTAATACAGGTTGATACGGGACCTGAAGCAGACCTAGGTTCCTTCAGATGGTGATACTTCTACAGTTTTTTTTAAAACATATACTTTAGCTATTTCTGAGGATTTCTAACTATGATGAGGAAAGATGCCTCAATGACTGAGAATGAATTTGGTATTCAGGAGATGTGCGGTCAATCACTTATCCTGCCGTGGGCTTTGGGGCAGTGATTCAGGTACCTAAACACAGGTACTGGCCTCCAGCTGTTGATGCAGAAGAGCACAGGTCCGCCTGTGGGTTCTGTGTCATCACTGCCTGCCTGGTGGACTTGTTGTGGACATAGTTAGTAGCAGCACTACATACCTCCATAAGACATGCCAAATCTTGCCCCCCGTGTGACTTGAGCAAGTCACTTAGGCTTCAGTTATTAAAAGTCCTACATGCAGGTCATTATTTAATGAGACTTGTAAAAGCCTCTAGGTGTCTAACTGCACAGTACTGCTGAGAAATGCTTCAACAATATTAAACACATCTTTGGGCATGCTAAATACCTAAATATCCCTTTAAAAATGGATCTTGCTCTGTGTATGGATATTTATAAGATGCAAGGAAGCAGGGTCGGCAGCACGGACCCAAGCTGCAAGGCTTAAGGTAGTCCGGCACACCAGCCTAGACTGGTGGACACTGGTGTGGGAACATGTTTTTGTCACAGATTGCTGGTCTTTGGAGAGTCTTTCCCTTACATAGAGTTGTTGTGAGAGTTAGACACCTTAGGAAATAGAAAGCAACAGGAACAAACATTAAAATGCTTAGTTTCCACTACATCTCAATTAGGCTAGTTTTAGTTAGGGCCTCAGTTACTTTTGAAATTGTGATTGTAAGGAATATTTTTTCTTCAACGTGGAGAGGAGAGAGCGGTTCCTGGTCTATGTTCATTAATCTCTGTCTTTGCAAGAAGCAGTTGAGCAATTATTTTCAAATGTTTTGTAATATTTAAAGTAACTTGTATTGAAAAATGTGGTGTTTTTCTTCCTTCATATAAAGAGCAGTGTGTTTTGCCTTTATGACTTTCATCATGKTTGCCCTAGATTCCGGAGACAGAAGAGAGAAGAATGATTAATGTTCTCTCCCTTTAATTTAGGTAACATGATATTTGGCCTTAATTATTCTCTTAAATATGTTAAAAAAATAAAATTGTGATTAGAGTTTGATAAAATTTCATATTATGATAGGCTGAAGCAGTAAAACAAAGCCAGAATTACATAGAGCATGACCTTTCCTTGTATGATGTCTCCTTGTATAAAAATAAGTCTCATCAGGCTGTGATTTAGATGCCACGCCAAAGGTTGGTAACTGTAATTAGAGGCTTAAAATGGCAAGATGAAATATCCTTACATTAAGTTTAAATTGAAGCCTTAAAAACCTCAGGCAAATGTTTGATAATTTTTCCACCCTATTTATACAGTACCCAACTAACATTTCTTGCTACTTGTCAGTTCTGCAGCATCTTATATTGTGGAAATATCCTCATTAGTAGTACTCTCAGTGGAATAATTGGGGCAATATGATTTTATATTATCTTCTCTACAACCAGGCAAATGACTGCTGTGCATTTCTAACATTAGTTTTGAATGTACAGGGACAATACAAAGAAGCACTATAAGACTTATTTATATGATAGGTTTGAAAATCTGGGATAAATACATCATCTTATTTGCTGCTAAAGGAGTTTGGGAGAAAGTAGAGCACAGAATAAAGTTTCATTAATTCTCTGTTGGTACAGATTGTTTTAATTTCATACCATTTTTATGTCATTGTAAACTTCCTAATATGATGGTATCTTGGGTATTTTTTTGGTAGCTGCTCAATTCTTGTGTGGTTTTTAATGAAAATGCTGACACAGCTTTAACAATTCAAGCTCAATTAAATTCAAATGTATGAACAACATTATTCTAACAGTATGGATAGTCATTTCATGAATAAGTTTAGACATTTGCCTTGGAGCAAAGCATGACTAATACCGATAAGCTAGCAGTAGAAAAAAAACAGAGGCAAAAATCTTTTTGACCATGACTGGAGAGAGCAAAAATCCTGTAATCTCAGTAATAGCCCTCTGAAAAGATACTGCAAACACAGTTTAAGATACAAAAAATTCTGTAACAAATACAGTGTTTTGGGGATAAATTGTGAAATACAAAACAGAACGGGAAAAGTCTCCTAAAGAACTAAAAACTGAGACTTAACTGAGCAATTCTTACTGAATTTAAGGAGAGGTCACACGGCTACATTCCTTAGCACAACTTTGAAAATCTGCCCCCTAATGTGCTGTAGTAATTATCTGAAAACTTGAAGCAAAGAATCTGAATTTTTAATTTTTCCTTCACATGCATCAGTGAAAGAATTTAGATACCTAAATCATATATTTTTCACATGAAAGTTTTTAAAGTGATTCTATTCTGTAACCAGGCTTACCCAGAAAATGACACATGCAGTTTTTCTAGTTCCCAATCTGCCTGTTTATTTCAGTCATCCTGGAATTTCCATCTCCTTCCCAACTTCCAGGCTGCCTTCTGAGCAATACAGCACATCCACAGAGAAGATGGGAAGAAGAGCATTCTTCCCATCTTAGTGTATGGATCCTTCACCTGACTTCTCCACTTGCCTCCAGCCTAGCCACATAATTGGCATATAGAGGCCAGGGCTAAATGATACACATCCTCTTAGTCCTTCCTTACTTCCTACCTTCTTGCCTCTTCCTTCTCTTTCCCATCCCCGTCTTCCAATTTTGTTTTATAAATTGCATGTTTTCCTCATTGCTTGCTATCTGGACTGAGGATCAGGAAAGTAAAATGGAATTTTACATTATATACAAAATTGTGTCACCTATGCACTGGCTGTCAATGAAAGAAAAAAAGAAATTACCACCAGGAAGCTGAGACCAAAAGGGACTCATTAACATGTGCCTGCTTCCTTTTGACAAATACACAATACATTTAGTAGCAATCAAGTACTGCCAATGGAAAATGTCCTATTATTTTAAATCTCCTGTTGAAAAATAATTTTCTTATGCAAAATTATTCTGCTTCTTTTTTTCGAGACCGTCACTCTCATGATTATAATCCCTCAAGTCAATGTCTGTTATTTATATCCACACTTTACTCCTGCTGAAAAGGCTCAAGCTTAGACATCTATTCAGTGTTTTGTGGAGACAGAAAGTGAACTGAAAGAACAAAGTCATGGGCTTTGGTAGAGTTTTTTTGAAGTGAAATTGACTTTCTGTAGTTGCTGCACATCCTTTTCCTAGTAAGTAGGCAGGGTTTTCTGATCAAGAGTAAAGGCACATGATTTTTTTGTGTGTCATTTTTATCTCAGTTTTAATGAGTGCATATACATAAGTCTTCATCTTGAGGATATTTTTCTTGAGACTTTGTTGGGCTGGACTTTTCATTTCACTGTTGGACAGCCCGGGTATGACAGACAGGCATAGGTAATTCAATTCAGCCAGCCTTGCTTGAGTGACTGTAGCCCTGGTCTAACTCGGCAGCCTGCTATACAGAAACCAAAAATCATGCCCAAATGGGTTCAAGTCCAGCATGTTTGTACCCTCGTATCCCTCATGTACCACCCATTCTCCTTATTCTTCCAGCTTCTTTCTTGCTTTCCTCTTTCTTTTGGCACCAGAGGTAGAGTGATAGATAATTACAGGATGAAGTTGTGTAACATCTGCCTGTATGTCATGCCATAAAACTTTCCCTGTCAGCCATCTGCCCCCAAAATCCATTCTCATTCCCATGGCTAAAGGGTTCCACGCAATATTATCTGGCTGGTGAATCCAGACTATATTTAGYAGCTGATATTATGTTCTGCCTCCTACTAGTTGTTATGACTTCAATAAATTGTAGGTTTAGAAAAAAAACCGAGCAATTTGAAGATAAAGGAAAAAGGACAAATAATAAATCAGTCATTAAAGGTTTTCTTTCTTAGGAGACTATATTCCTCTTAAGTTTTTTGCATAACTTGAATAATGCAAAGCTAAAGACCAAATTCGTTTTAGGCAAATGTGAAAGTAATTTAGAATAATCTTTATTTTTGTGCAGGAAAGAAGAAAAATGGTCTGCTGTCTGATGTTGACCCTAACTCTAATTTGAATCAGACATATGCACAGTGCTAAATTTCCTAATGCAGCTTCAATCTAAATACTTAGGTCCTCTTTCCAGTTGGTACAACGCAGACCTCTGAACCAACACAGCATGGCTGGCAACTTTTCTTTTTTACTTTGTGCTCCAGGCATTTCTTGTTGTACCTGAAATAGTATCATATTATTGAAAAAACCTAAAAGCCCTGTTTTTTACTTATATCTTTCGTAATTGCTCTTACACTGGCTACATCTCATTTCCACAAATAATATTTGTGAAATAGCCAGTCATAATCACTGAGTACAGTAAAGATCAATGTGCAGTATATACTTAAGAACATTAAATTTAAAATATAAAAATAAGGCAAATTATAGGCATGGCTGTGTAAAGGCTCTAACACTGAGCTGTTACAGTTAAGGCTGAATGACAGTCTAATGCAACTCTCTGCCACTGCTCCTTCCATTTCTGAATATTGCATCTTCTTGGTGGCAATGTTCTATGTCTGATTCCTACCCAAGGGCAATTAAAAAAACCCCTAAAATAGTCCTTTTTTTCTTGAATATAAAGAGAGCGCTAAACCCAAAATTTTCCCATTATAAAAAGAAAAAAAATAGCATCTCTTTCTTGAGCAGCCTTACAGACAAAATAGCCATGTGCTGTGAGATTCAATACAGCACAGGAAGTATAAAAATCCTTTCCATTGTTCTGGAGGAAATTAATTTTAATCTGACCCAGTCCTGATCCTACTTTTACCTGTGTCCTTAAAGCAGTCAGAACAGATCCAGCAGCAGAATGCTCATAAATTCCCTTTCCTGATCTGAAGCTATTCTAGGATCAGATCACACAGTCTTTATACAGGGAAGCCCTTGTTCTCAGAAATAATTCTTAAGCACTCCAATAGGTCTGCTGTATGTGATTAAGGCTCATCAACACAAATGAGGGTTGAGCAATTTTTCTTCTAATTCTTATCTATGCTTTAATCCTTTTAATACTGACACCACTGTTTTCAGAGGTTCTTCCATTTATGTGGGATATTCGGATTTTAAATGGCTTATGCAAGATGTTACAGGTTATTTGGAAGAGATGCTGGTTTTGCTGCGCTCAGTGGCAATTCACTGATTAGCTTCAAAGAAGCTAGAATTAAAAATCATAGATCTTTGTTGGCACAGAACTCTATTACATCTAACAGACCACCTAGCCTCCGCGAAAAACTCTTCAGATTGATGCACTTGGTTTTATCCTCTCTGAAAAAAGAGTATAGTTTTCTGCCAAGTGCATTGATCTTCAGAAATCAATGTTACACAGATTTAAAGCACTGATATTAGGTTCATTTTACAGACTGTAAAACTTGAGACATGCTTTATCTTAATTTACATCCTTCTCAATGTGAAGTCGAAGTTCTCAACTTGAAAATATTTCTTCTCCGTAGGAAGGGATTTTTTTGGGTTTTTGATTTGTGTTTTTTTTTTATTGTCGTTTCCTTTTACTGTCTTCAAGACCACAGTCTAACTTGTATTCTCCCACTTTCTTCTCAAAACGGTTTTGTGGAATCTCATCAAATATCTTCCTGAAGTCAAGTATACTTCAATCTACTTGTATTATATCCACAAATCTTGTTTTTATATCTCTGAAAGAGATTAATTTCAGTTGACCAGCTTTGGTTTTGACAAGCGCACATAGTATTAGCCAAAGTGCTTAAACTATCTATCTATCTGCTTTATTAATCAACCCATCCTGTTGTTGAAACTAAATTTTTCAATTTCAAATTTCCCAAGTCTTTCTATATCTTCAATGGGAAAAAGCAGATTCAATATATTCACTTTAAACCTGAAACACTATGTCATGCAGATTTGTCATGCCATCAAACCAGCCTTCACAATCCTATGTACTAATTAAAGATGTGTTTCATTATATGCATTTCTGTCTAAAGGTTATTACTATTATCAGTGACTTCTCATTTATGGGAAGAAATCAACAGTTTATTTTTTAATAACCACATCCCAAATTACTTTGCAGCTCATACTGTTGCTTCCCTTACTCTAGCTTCCGCAACTGGGTTTTACGGAAAGAAACACAGCTGAACCGTACTCGGCTTTGTTTGAGGAAGAAGTGCTCTCCTCCTTTGCTTAGACGTGGTGTTTCCCTGTGAGTTCACCCATGTACATCAGGCATAATTTGGTCCATTTTATGCAAAAAAAAAAAAAAAAAAGAAAAAAGGAAGATTGGAATGGCTGCGTACAGTCCTGGCTATCCAGAAGGCAAATCAGCTGGAGACGGAGCACGGTAACAGTATGCCAGCTTCTGAGCCCAACTCAGGCTGACAACAAATCCCTGTGGGACCGAAGGAGTCTGTCACCAGTAATGATATACAGCTATTGGCAGTAGAGGTAGCTTTAAGGTGCCTCCTACCTTCCTAGTAACAGCAGGCCCGTTACTGAAAGCACTGAGAATTTTACATATTAGCTATTATGCAAAATTCAGATGATAAGTTAGCAAATCCAGCAGTCATAGTAATTTGGTTCACACTTAGGAGATTCTGCATAGTTCTCCATGCACAAGTGTTAGAAATGTTTTTTTTGTTTGTTTTCAAATCTTGTTAGGACTAATTAAAGTTTGGTTTCTGATTCTGATTCTGATATGTCATAGCAATTAAATGCAAAGTAAGGATACATAAATCATATGCTACAATAAGCATGTCTCTGAGATAGACATCACATGTCAGTACAAAGATTTGGAGACAGGCAAATCGGCTGTCAACCATGCTAATTGTAATGCTCTCTGAAAAATGACTCTACCTCCATCACCAAAAATAGGACAACGTAACCTGTAGCTAAACAAATAGCATAATTATGTGTTTGTAGATAAGCCATTTTAATTCATTTTGGGATCGGTCCAAAAAAGACTTGATCTCTGTCCTACTGCTTATGTCTAGCTGCTTAGAAKACCATAAGACCAGAAGTTATTTTTGTTCTTTCCTAAATCAACAGATGCTTCTTCCTCAACCAAGGTTGAACTTGGCTCATTTAGTTTATAAAAGATAAATGTATTAAACATAACTAGTTATCTATGCTGCAGTGAAAAAAATAACAAAACCTGAGGTTAGCACAATCCCATCTAATAAAAGAAAACCTTCTTTTTAGCCACCTTTGTCCAAAAGTTGTATTTAATAACTATGCTCTTCATGCTGCAGCAAAGTGGTTATTATAATAAGAAAAGTCAGCTTAAATACAAAAAATATTAGTAAAAGGCACTATTTGGAGGACTTCAGTATTTGTTTAGTTCTAAAACTCTGATTTTTGACAACTTCAAATTCCAGCACACAAAAATGTCTATGATAATTCTGCAAAATGGCTCCCACTGCTCTTCACTGATCGGATAGACCATGATCCCAAGTCCCCTAAACTCAGGAGGGAGGCTGGCCGTGATCTTGGAGTACTAGTGCAAGCCACTGGGGTGATCCCACTCCCACTAAGTTAGTAGTGAATCTTTCATTGACTTCAAGGTCTTGTTCATGAGTATCAGGTGCACAGGCTTTGAACACAACGGCAAGTTGTGAGAACCAGCATTGTTTTAAACACTGCCATCAATAAACGCTTGTCCAGCTAAAAGAGGCCATGGAAATTTTGTGCTGCGGAGAAGATGACCAAGAAAAAGTAAGCACAACTGTATTGAGAGAGCATAGCAACTGCTAATATCCGGAGTGACAGAACAGAAGCTGGATGTTACTAATGACTTAAATTAATTTCTCTCCTGCCTCAGCCTAAGATAGCCTCAGCTCATCTGATCTCAGAGAAGGTGAGGCAAAGGAGAAAATGGAAACCAAAATATCAGGTGAATATGAAATATCAAAGAAAAAAATAATAGATACAGATAAATATGTGAGGACTGAATTGCCTAGTGCAAATACACAGGTGTGTGTTAACTTACTGCAATTCATAGATTGTCTTTCATAATTTTATAGAAAAAAATATTTTACTCTCCTATAAACTCCTCAATAAAATAAAAAAAAATATTAATTCTAACCTGTGAAAAACCAATTGCTAAAATATTAGTAGACGTTCAGTTTACTCAGAAGAACTAAAGTGGTTCATCCTCCTTCTTCTGCCTGCTCTTCACTCAGCAGCCTTCCTTCTTCAACCAGCCAGGTGAAATCCTGTGGCTCAGTTCCTCCTTCTCCTAAATCTCCTTTCCAACAGTCTGTCTGGCCCTCTTTTAATAACCTTCCTAACAGGACTGTGAACAACTGTACTAGAATAAGGGAGACTACCTGATTCAGTTTCTGCAAAACCATACCACAAATGCAAGAGAAGTTTTCACAGACATGCAATTATGGGATAGCACATGAAGCTGGTTGACTGAGGAGGGGGACTATGCCGATTTCCTTGGGCTTCATTTCCTCTCCTTTCCTCTCTGCAATACATGCAAGCAGGCAGGAGATAAACACTTCCCTATAGTTGCAGGGTAGCTGGCTTTAGCTGTGCAACACTGTGAGAGACTCCAACACCTTAATCTTGCTGAGAACCTAGATAGAGCTGTGGGCCTGAGGATAATACTGCTGTTGGGAGAGAGTGAGTCAGCTTCCCAGTGCAAACATTTGCTCTTTAATGGAAACTTGCACATCTCCAAGCATGTTCAGCTCCAGGACTGAATCCAGTGATGAAAAAGTAGGCTTCCCATGTAATTACTGCTATGCAGTGTGATATATCTTGCCTTCTGTTTCCTGTCTGAAGCAGACTATTATTTCCACAAAATATAATGCCAACTGCCGTTGTGATTTTTTGGCACATTCACAGGGATATCTGTGAATGATATGGCATCGGTAATGTTATTTATGCAAGCTGTCCATCTAAGCTCAAAATACCTTGGCACCCATTCCTATACCAAAGCTCCCAATCAATATGTGCACAGGCTGAGTGCCATCTGAAAACATAGACATGAATGTAGGCAGCCAACACATCCTTTTTTACGATCATATGTGTGCTTAGGGCAGGCGTGCCAGCAGACGGTCTAGCAGCTTGCTGCTTAGGCTCAGAGAGATACCCCTTTTATTTTTGAATTTAAACTTCTTTTTTTCCATTTTGAGGAGTACTTGACTATTCTTAAGTCTCTTTTAGAACATTGATGTATTGAAAAGCACCTTGTATTTGTTGTTATAATGCACAGATCTTATATTTTTCGCAGAAAAAAATCTTTTCCAAGACAGAAATTCTACTAGTAAATATTTTTGGCCTCTTGGCCAACATTTTCAAATGTAAAAAGTTTCAAACAGTTTTTAAACAGTCCTGAAAAAAATGTTAATAAGTCCTGTTATGTGTGATATGACAGAGGAAATACTGTATTCATTTTGACTTGGGATCCTATTAGATCAGGGAGACATGTAAGCCCTGTTACAGATAGATGTGGAATTGCTTAGGCCATACAGGCTAAAACTAATTCTGTCCTCTTCTGAGTTGGAGATGATTAGAAAGGATTAGATCTTGACACAGAAGTCTGACCTCCTTCTCGCAGTGTATTACAGCAACTCTTCGTACCTACATAAAATTCTCAGTTGCTTTTTGAATCTTTTTCATTTTTAGGACAAAATGACTGTGTGTAATGAGTTCCTCAGCTTGGCTGCACCCATGCTGGCTGATAAACTATTTTCTCTTTTTTAAAAATTTTGAATATTCTATTCCTCATGCATTAAGAAACAAAGACTTACTTGATTTAAAAATATTCTGAAAGCTGTCTCAGTCTTTTCAAACTCTTTGCAAGAGCTTTTTCTCACCCAGTTATTCTTATCACTCTTCTCTGAATCTTATGTGCTTCCTTATTATGCATACTTTGCACATTATTCCAGACAGGAATAATAGAAAATCTGCATTTTTGTTGCATATRAAATAATTATTATATTCTTCATACTATTGATTGTTCTGTTCCTTATGCATACTTAGCATAGTATTTGCTTTGTATCTGGGATTGCATAGCTAACAGAGGTCTCCATTTAATTGACTTCAATGACATATAAGATCATTGACATTAATGTAAAATCTTATAAAGTGTATGAATGTTTAATTGCTCTCTCTTCATCCCTCACACACTTCACTTACTTGTATTTATTGGTACTACAATGCATTTGATCATTGTTGTAACATGTTTAAGTCTTTCTCTGACTATATGTTACCCCATGACTGCTTTCCCTAGCAGCACGGAGCACTTTGGGACTCAAAAGAAACTGCGGTAACTGAGTCTCTTATATATAGGGACATCCTTTATCTATAGGAAGATGTACAAAACATCAGAGAAGATAGGAGAGAGGCACAGTGTTTCTTCTCAAAACAATGCTAATTACAGCCTATCAATCATCTCACACAGGCATTCTGTTATATTGTTTTCAATTCTTGTTTCAGCCAGGTACAGGTATAAAAATTTCTCGTCTCATGCACTTGAATGAGCAAGAGGAATTTTAAAAATATAGAAAAAATATTTGCTATCTGTTAGTACTTTGGAGTAGCAACTGTGTTTGATTAGATACTTCAAATTTTGGATAACAAATAAGCCATTTTAGTTTATCTGTTTCAGAACTCCAGGACTGGTAATTCATTGCTGCTGCTTGAGATAGCTGTAAAAATTATTCTTTTGACACACATCAGTATGCTTGATTGAATATTCAGTGGGCCAGTCTCTTCTTTCACAGGCTTCCTACTTCTGTTATACCACAAAAATATGAAACAATATCTATGGAATRCTATTTAAAGTATTTTGAATTAGAATCTAGAATACTTAAATTTGGAACAAAATTCTAAGTTCAACGAAGTCTAGGGCCTACTTATAAATATCCCGAGTATTGGAAGTCAAGTTTCTCACTATGTAAAACTAATATTAAAATATAGAATCATCATATACATATACATATACATACACATGTGTGTGAATTTAAGGGTCTAAAGTCCAACTTTGTCATTCAGCTTTGATGGTGTTAATGTCAAGATGTATGTTCTAGGGCAGAAGAAGATATTTGATAACTTCACAAACCCAAGTTGTGGTCATCTGTAATATTTATAAAAAAGGTACTGTAATGCCTAAAGATAATTTGCTAGATAAGATTTGGTCACTTGCTTTTGTTCCTAGAGCTTGGGCACATGACGAAACCACATGGTATTACAGCTGACTGTACATGAAATCTGTTGGACACGTGTATTCTTACAATGAAAATATTTTGCAGGATGTTATTGTGCTACTGATTAAAAAAGCCTTTCTTTAAACTGTTCTTTTGTCACAGATTTACAATCAAGGAAAAGTAAGTCTGCTGTTATGAGGTAAATTCTCCTCCTTTTTATTCAGATGTGAATATAGAAAAACTCCTGATGAAATTTTTATAAAAGGAACTAAAATATCAATTATTTTTTTTTAAATACAAAGCTATTAGCTTTTGATTGACAATGAAATTTTTGTATCAATATTACAAGGAACTAAAATATCAAATGAAATAATTGTGGTTTAGAAATACAGACTGTCAGCTTTTGATTTACTGTCCTGTCTTTGATGAATGCAAAACCCTTTTCTGGAGTTTTCCAGGTGTTTGTGGACCTAGAGCTCCAAGAATGTTTTGGAAAGCCCAGGGAAGGTATAGGAAAGGATATAGAACAAGAGGTATTTCAGTGTTAAATTCTGCAATGAAACTAAACATTTGAACAATCACTATTTTTAACCATGCACAGTGCAGCTGGAGTGGGAGAGGGTAGGTGGGAGAGCCAAAGCTACTTTTGTCCTGTTCAGGTTGTCTGAGTTATCACGTAGGGCTGATATTCCTACACCTTAAATTCGCTGAGCAAGATTGCAGGCTGGAGAAAAAACAGTTCCTCCTGCATATGCTAGCAGTCCCACTTTTACTAGTAACCCCCCCTTGTTTTTTCATAAAGCATCTTAACTGCCAGCATTGCAAACAAGCAAAAGTGTTCACTGCTCTCTGCAGCTCTCTCCTGGCTGCAAGAACTGAGCAACAGAGGGAAACAAACACCTCCCGTCGCTGCGATGTATGCCAGCCCCTTCCTTCTCCATTGCCATACCCAGCCTCAGCTAGGCTGCGGTAAATACCCTTGCGCTAACACTGTCGCTGTTTATATGACATTCAGAATTGATAGCTTCAGGGAACGGTATTATACGGTGGAAATAGCTTGCAACTTGGGCCTCAGCTGGTGAAACTAAATGCTGAAGTGCTGTGAAGGGTGACTTATTCCCAGTCAGGCAGCTATGTGGTTTCTCTAAGGTCTTTGACAGATGAGCAAATCTTTTTGCAGTAGTTTAAGACATTATCATCCCCAGCTGTCAGCTCGTCTATTCTGCTGGAAGTTACCACCTCCATAATAGCCTTTGCTATTTGCAAAGGATCAGTCCTTCCAATTCGTAGCCTGGCAAACTCAGTTTTGAGGGAAAATTAGGCTAAAATACCGGACTCCTTACCAAGGGGTCAGAAGTGCAAGTAGCTACAGCCTTCTCCAAAGCAAAACTCTTCTGACTCAGCCATACCACCAACTTGAGATTGAAGGTGCCTCAAAATCTAGTTTTGTGATTCATGGGTATTTTCAAATATTCTTTCTATCAGAACCAAATTAAACCATTTTTGTTATTAAAAAGTATCCCACATAGCTTTGTTCATCCTAAACTGAAGGGTAGGACCAATAATAGTAAGGAGGTTTCAAGTTGTTTGCAGTATCGTATTTTAAAAACCTATTTCACTGCTTTTGGCTTTGCCATGCTTGGAAATTCTGAAATTCTGCATAACCTAAGCCTGAATATTCTTGCAAAACTGTTTTAATGAAAATAGTTCTTCTTTCCTGAAGCACGAGACAAAAGAAAGGAATATTTTGTTTGAAAACATTACGGAAAAAATTAATTCATTCATCCTCTTAGGGACACCCATTTTAGGGCAGGGAAAGAAACGCACAAGAAGTGGCTGTTTGTAATACCAGCATGTCTTCTTCTGGGCCCAGGAAATTAACTTTAGAAAATTTGCAGATCTCAGTGTGGATTTGCTTCAGTCTAACATCCAAATACCCTGAAGTCATCCTTCCGGAGATCACCGTAGCTTCACATTTCCTACTGCTGATAGCTCACAAAAACTGCCCTTCTGGAAATTAGCTGGGCTGTCCTCAACCCCTCACAGCCCTTATCTGTGCAGAGATCTTCACAAAGTGTCTGACCATGTCATAGGGGGTTGGAACTAGATGATCTTTAAGGTCCCTTCCAACCCAAACCATTCTATGATTCTATGTTTCTATGATTCTGTAGCTAGAGGCTATGGGGATAAAGTTGTTGTCTGAAATGGCTGAAACACCTCATTCAGTACACATGAAGATTTTTATCAAAAGAAAGAAGAACATATGCATGGCTGCAGTGGGTTTATAACAGAGGTCCATCTGGTTCCTCCAAGACTGAACTACTGATACCTGAAGAAGTGTAAGAACCTGGATCCACAGGCACTGATAGGAGTATACTCTCCCAGTGGTCTGTGGCTTAGAAATTTCTGGACTGAAGAAATTTCTGGACCCACACCTTACATGTTGATTGATTTATTTAACTGGTTTTTTAGCCCCTGTAAACTTTTGGCCTCTGCTATCTCCCATGGCAATGAATGCTATACTTGAACAGTGTGCTGTTCGAAGAATGGATTTTTGTTTGCTTTGAACTTTCCACCTGCTAATTTCTTGTGATGGCTCTTAGTTTTGTATCATGAGAAGCAATGTAATCCTCTGTGTTCTCCAAGCTACTTGTGATACCCTATGCATCTCTCATAGTCCACTTCAGTTATGTTTTTCAAGGCTGAAGAATCCTACTCTATGTAATCTCTCTCCCCATATTTGTCTTGTCTTGTAACCCTCCTCTTGACTCTTCTGGTTGTATAACATCCTTTCCTGAGATGGGATAGAGAGAGGGGAATACAGAAACCATTCAAGATGAAAGTACATCACCAGTTCACAATGTCATATTCATGTTTTCTGTTCTTCACTCTTTTCTTCTCTTGCTGTTTTTTCCAAATTTGATAGACTTTTTTTCATTATTTAGTACTGACCTGATACTTTGAACTGCTAAAGTTAGTCTAAAGTTTTCTCTCTGAGGGGCAGCAGCTAATCTAGAGACTGTCAGTTATGTATAGTTAGAATTACTTTTCCACATGTGCAATGCTTTATGTTTATCATAAATAAATAACACTCTCATTGTATTGCTCAGCTACCCAATAATCTAACAACCTTTAATAGTTCTTCTCAGTTGGATTTTATTTTTACTATGTTGAATAATTTAGTATTAACAGCAAAACTTTTGTATTTGCTATTGATTCCCTCTTACAAAATCCTTATAGCTACAGGTTGTGCAGGGGAGGCGGTTTTCTGAGTGACTACTTTACTTTTTCAAAAAATTAAAAGTGAATGAGGCAAGAGTTTGTCAAGAAGAAAAGAAAATCTCAGGTGTCACGCTACATATACTTTTAGGGAAGAACATTTGCTTGACTTTGCCTGACACTTGGTGTTTTTTTTTTAAGGTAGCAGCTGTGCAAAAACATTAATCTTGCATAGACTGAGTTGTGTATAGTACATACATAAAATTTTACATAACAACGGAGCCACTTTGTGTTTTACAGTTTGCTGGCTAAAATCTCCTTGCAAACTAATGATGACAGAATTTCTCTATTTCTGTTTGTTAGCCTACTTACTCACTGGCCCTTGAAGCACTGAAGATTCATTAGTATTTGCAGGAAAACTGTAGCTTCTTGGAGACCTCCAGGTGGGTTTCCCCCTCCCCCACTTTGAAGAAAACAGTCTGATGAAAAAAAAAAAGTTCCTTTTTGTCTAAACAATCTGATCATTACTATACTCCATGCCAGAAAGGTCAAGGGAGAGTTTGTGAACTCTTCTGCTATCTGCTTGAAATAAAGACTATAGCTTATGAAGTCACTTTCAAAGTAATTTCCATACAGCATAGAAATGATTACAACAATAACATATTCAGAATCCATTGAAAGATTTGTATTTCATCTTCTTTATTGTATTTACTTAGGGAGATAAATTTTGTTTAGATTATAGGAAGTTTTTCAGCCTGTGTCTATTTCACTTGGGGATGATAGGTTTGTTTCCAGCACTTCAATGTGTCTGATAATGAATCTACCCTTAAAATCAGAATTCCAGAACCCCATGTTTTCTCACCATTTCCATTATTTAAGAATGAAGGACTTTCTAAAATTGCCAGAGGAAACCAAAGGCAGTATAATGTGTCACTGTGCTGCTTTTGGCTGGGATAGAGTCAATTTTCTTCACAGTAGCTAATATGGGGCTAGGTTTTGGATTTGTGCTGAAAACAGTGTTGATAACTCAGGGATGTTTTTGTTACTGCTGAGCAGTGCTTATGCAGTCAAGGCCTTTTCTGCTCCTCACACCACCCCACCAGCGAGTGGGCTGGGGGTGCACAAGAAGCTGGGAGGGGACACGGCCGGGACAGCTGACCCCAACTGACCAAAGGGATATTCCATACCATATGACGTCATGCTCAGCAATAAAACTAAGGGGAGGTTGGCTGGGACCCTCTGCTCAGGGACTGGCTGGGCATTGGTAGGTTGGTGGTGAGCAATTGTTTTCATTTGCATCACTTGTCTTTCCTGGGTTTTATTTCTCTCTCTTTGTTATTTTCCTTTTCAATGCAACTATTATTATTATTATTGTTGTTATTGTTATATTTTATGTTACTTTATTTTATTTCAATTATTAAACTGTTTTTATCTCAACCCATGAGTTTTCTCACTTTTATCCTTCCGATTCTCTCCCCCATCCCACCAGGTGGGAGTGAGCAAGCGGCTGGGTGGGGCTTAGTTGCCGGCTGGGGTTAAACCATGACAGTCACGTACTTCTCTTTTGCTTAACATAGCATGCCACCGACAAAGCTCAAATACTCAATCCAATATTTGAAGAGGGAGTTAGGTCCAAAAGCTGTCTTTAGCTAAGGAGACAACTTTCTCTGGGTCTGCACCAACACAATGCCACAGGCACTGGTGTGTGTGTTTGTCCACACTGTTTGCCAGGACACTTCTGCCACAGTTTTGGCCTGGGCCAACTGGCACACTCCAGACAATGTCTGAGCATGCCTGGGGCATAGCAGAGGGGAAGGAATATTCTCCATAGTTCACCTGGATGTGGAAAAAGCAGGAATACATCTGGGCACATGCTGTGCAGTACCAACTGTGATTCACAAGTACAGTGCTCAATTCTTCTGGATACTGAAACACCTCAGAGATCACTCCCCACTGCTTCAGTCTCTGCTGGAGTTCATGATGCCCCTTATGAGCCTATGAACGTTTGCAAACAACCTTTTGGTTTTTTGCTCACCCTACTGAGAGGTCAACATCTTTAAGAAAAAATCTCTTGAAACACTTTTCATAACTTTTAGTGAAAGATGTTCTGCATTATTAGCCTGGTCCTGCTTTTCATATGCCTGCTAATGCAAATATCATGCTTTTTTGCATGCTGTAAGATTACTGTTGTAGTATAACTATAGAAATAGTAAAGAAGTGCCATCTGTGATGCTGAGAATCTGAACGTACTGTGTTTATTCAGCTATGAAGAGTTTATTTTGCAAATACACATCTGAATCTCTGTAGAATAAACTATGTACAAAGTGTTTCATTCTGCCCGAGTTATGTTGCATATCTGATGCCTTCCCCTTCACTTTCACGTTTTACTCTTCCTTAAAGACCCAGAAGGGGACAGTTTGACTTCCCAGTGGAGGCCATTTCTCTTCTTAAAAGAATTCCAGGGTTGTTGACTCCTTCTGAAGTTCCTTCTGTCTCAGAGGCTCTCTGATCCATCTGTTCTTTCCAACCTAGGAGATCTCAAGGAGATCCCACATCATTTCTTTGCCATTTCTCTTCTACATGCTGGATCAGATGTGTTTCTGCAAAGGAATTGTGGTGGTGCACTGTAGTACTGGTAAGGTTTACTACCCGTATCAAAACCATGGAAAATTTGCAACAAATCTTAAGATTAAAAACTAAATCTAGAAATCCAAGCAGTTTAGTGTCTTTGCTGTTTTCCTGGCAAAATGTCTCTTCTTAAAGATAGACCTCTTGTATACTGGGCGATAACATATTCTAGAATACAATCTGGTATTAGAGAAGCATTTACAAATATTTTTTTTTCCCTGATTAATTTCTAGGAATTGTGAGATTCTTTTTTTTTGTGGTATAGCTTATCTGTGGCCTCTCTACAAGTCAGAGGAAAGAGAAATCCAGTGCTACACAGACAGTTCAATAGCTTGATAAGTTTGGCCTAGAGCCTACAAATAATGATTGTGGGTGTCTATTATTAGAAAGATAAATAAGAAAGTTGCAAAGCTACTGAGCAACTTTTACTGTTTTGCTGGGTTTATGGAGGCTCATTGTCGAGACATCAGAATGTTTCTGTTTTGGGGAATAGATATACGTTTAGATCATTAACATTCTGAACCTTGGTATGAAGAGTTTTCCCTTTGGTATTTAATAGGAATGATTAAGCGAACAAAAATTAGACAGTCTTATATGAATAAGCATAATATCAAGAGAGTAACTGAAGAAGGACAAAAAGGTTTTGAAATTTATACTAAGGGTTTCAGATTTTTCTACATATCTAAAATTACAACATTATGACCTGAGCAATAATTCTTTTCAGGGATTAAGTAGTTTTTATAGAAAGATTTTGTACAAAGTTTGGTTTCTAAATAAACTGATTTTTATTGTACCTTTGTATTGCTGTTTCTAACTTGGGAAGTGCGAGGTTGTGCTGATGTGAAATGGTGGTATTATATAATTCCCCAAAATGGTTGCTTCAGAAACACCTTTTTTTCTGACTCCTTTGTTATTCACTCTTTCCACTTTTTGTAGTATTAATTTCCAATGGATTTGTCACTGTCAGTTCTGTAAGCACAGGACAGTCCTGTCTTTAGCCCTGAACTATTAATTTTTAACTAGCTGTTCTAGGATGTGTCACCCTGGCTTCTATTTGTTAATTAATTATATGCCAATTAGAAGTAGCTTACTTTCCATATTTTATTCTTTTGGAAACAGCACATTCTCATCATTTCTAATTTACTTCTCTGCAAGTATCTTGCATAAATGCTGGGAAATATGCTGTAAGATCATTTAAAAAGCAAGTAAACAAAATAAATCAGCCAAAATAAAAAATGTGGATGCAAAGAAGAAAATTAAGCATTAGAGCTGGGGAAAAATAGATCATCTTTGGTAGTCAAGGTGAAAGTATTTTTCATGTGTTTTGCATTCAAATTTTTTAGCTGCATGGGTACTGCCTATTTTTTCTTTAACCCATCTTTATGGTTTTTAACCCTTTGACAGGTTCACAAAAGCTGCAGTTTCTGCTTTTTCTATTCACAGCAGGAAAATGATAGTTTAGTAATTTTTATGACTTACTGCCTGTTAGTTATAAGGAAAACCCCGATCCTTTCATTCATATGCTGAAGAGGTTTGGGGCATTGCCCTTACTTTTGCCCGGAGTGAAGGAAATTAATTATTAAGATAAATATACTTTTATTTATCCCCCAATGGGTTTTAATATTGGTAATTTATTGATTTATTTTATTTATAAAACAAAACAAAACAAAGCAAAACAATCAAATATTTTGACTTCTTTGTGTCAGACCTTTTAAAGGTACAATTTGCCACAAGCTTGTTGTTCTAAATGGCATCCAAATCTCAAAACATAATTCCTAAGGCCCAATTATACAAACAAAGAAGGAGAAAGTGGACAGAGCTTGTGGTTGTGTATTGCCTGCCTGCTGGCTAAAAGAACTAGCCAAATTTGGATTTTGAAACAACAGGAACTCATGTCTTTCAGTAGACGTTCCCCTCAGAGTAAAAGAAGAACCCACAGAAAGTTGGGACTTCATGTATTAAACACAGTACTTATTCAGGACTGACAGCAAAAGCTTTAACTGGTTCCAAGTGAATAGAAAGTTTGATCTGAAGTGAGAGAAAATCTACTGAGAAGCAAATGGAAAGGGGAAAAATAATAACCCTGTAGTTCAGAGGAGGAACACTCCAGCAATATTAACTTCAGATCAAGTAACCAGATGTGTCAGTTCTTGATGGACAAAAGGCATGCATAGAGCAACAGCTCAGAATTGCTGGATATCTTGCAAAAGCCAGAGGAGAGGGAAGATGATGCTGTTTTAAGATGATCACAGATGATTCTGGCTTCTGAAGACTTGGATATATTTGCTTCCTTGCAGATTTTATCAGACAAATCAAGAGAATCACTGCCAAACATGCTAAATAGAGCTAAAGGGAACACCTCTCATCCAGAAATCTTGAGTTCCACCTGAATTCTAGTTTAGAAAGAAGATATAACCTTTGGACTTCAAAAACTATAATCCCAACTACCAAATTGGGAGAGAGTAGAAGATATCTTTTGAAGAAACAAGTAAAATTGACTCTGTATGTATATATAATACACGTTTCCTCTCCAGCACAGCATGTTGCTAGAATGGTCCCATTTACTGAATTTGTTTAATGTTGGAGACAAACTCAAGGTTCAGGTAATAGTACAATAATAGTACAATAAACAAATAGTGTTATGTTTATATATTAATTTTATAGTCACCAAAGTTTTCTTAAAGCTAAAATCAGTTCAGATTATCGATATGTTCTTGAGGAATTGACTAAGATGCTGACTGTGTAATATTCCCAGAGAAAAATTCAGCTTGTCTAAGCGGAAACGTATGAGAGAGATCTTTGTTAATTTTCATTGTGGAGACTGGCAATCAAAGTTAGGCATTAATCTGATACATGGAGTTCATATGAATCAGTTGTTTCAAAAATTGTAAATTTATACTGATGAGAGAAACTTTATTCTACAAAAGTCAAATATCAGCATCTCACGTGCTGAGAACAAAAGATTAATCCTCATTATTTTATTTTCTTGTAATTTAAATCAGGAGGTAAGGGTTTTCCATTTCACAGATTTTGTTCAAGAAACAAAAAATTTGTAAAGAAACTTGATTTTTTTTTCAGTATGAAAACTAAATACTACCCTAGACATGTCCACAAATCAGCCAAGTTGAGTTCTCCCTCTAGAATTGCATTTCTTTTTAGGCAGCCTTTGATAATATTGCTTGAACAGGGTAAAATGAGGTACAGCAGAACAAAGATCAACACAAATAATGCAGCACCTGTTCCATTCAATCCATTTTAACTTTTTAAATGGGAATTATGAAGACACTAATCCTCTGTCATGTAACAGCTGGGTCATATGGAGGGTAACATCAGTAATTGTCAAAGTACATCCATAAGCTCACTTAAACGGTGCACACTGAGCCCCACAGAATTCAGCTCAGAAAATAGGAGACTATTGTATAGTACAATACAGAGATAAAATAATGAAGGTGCTTAAGGATGATGTTCTGCTAGAAAAGAATTTTAGTTTGTTATGCTGTTTTAGCTTAATTTAGGTCTTCAAGGGACAAAGAAATTATCTTGTCCTTGTTACATTCCTTAGAGAATCTGGACAAACTCTGAATAAAAATCACTTAGGTATCAACAGGGCAACATAAGGGGAAAACAGAGACATCTAAATTAATATGAGAGAATGAAAAGACTTCTACCTAACCTGATTAGCTCCTTGAGAAGCTAAGCTTTTTCTCAGAAAGCTGCTTCTGTACCTGAAGTGCAGCTGAGGTCATAGTCTTCAGTCACTCAAGTCAACACAGATTGACAGACTTACAAGCAGGAAAACAGCTTATTCCATCTTTAAAACAAGTAAAGGGCGGCTGTTTCTCCCCTTACAAGGGAAACCAAGATTGCCAAGCTGGCTAAGGGATCCTTTCCTAAGTGCTTGTTCCTTCCCGTATTTGACCATATAGAGCTGTCTTACGACCCCAAGAGACCTGGGTTTAGCAGGCAAGCTTGAATTGTGTTTGGCACTGGCTGCAGCAGCTAGTGCAGCACCACATCCAAACTGGTGCTCATGCCTTTTCCACAACAGCCTCGGTGGTGGTTCCTGACCTCATGGTTAAAAAGAGCATCCCTCACCCAGGCAGTAGGAAGAGATTCAAAGGAATGACTCCCATATTTTCAGACATCCTTAACATTAGCCTTATATCCTGGGTTTTCTCCAACTTGCTTGTTGAACCTGCACTGCCCTACAGCCCCAAGGCATGGGCACAGACACAGATGAAATGAGAAGCATTGACTTCGTGGCACGGAGATTGAAGTATCCAGCCAGGGATGCTGTGACTTGAGTAAAGGCCTTTGTTTCTGGGGCTGTATGTGCAATTAACATTAAAAAGTTATTGAGTAAAAGCATGAGTCATGCAGTGAAATACCTATCTGGGAAGCAGAAAATGTGGGTGTGAATCCCATATGGTCAAGGGTAAGTGATGCTGGCTGAGTGCTTTAACCAACATATAGAAAATGGGCAACCCTCCTCTTGGCATATCTAAAAGGACCGTGAGGCATTCCTTTGTACCAAATACACAAGTGAGGTGTCTGAGTGAATTGATTTCTAGTTACAAATCTACTCGTGTATAGGAATCTAARGTGTATGTATAGGCAATTAAGGCTTATGTCTAAGAGAAGGAAGGAATTTTAAATATACTCCCCTCTCTGGCATTTTCTACCAACTGACCTACTTATTTTTCACACAGTTATCAGTCCCAGGCAGTCTCAGGGGCGTGCATTTCTCCATTTCTTATGAAATGAACTGGSGCATCTAAATCAAATTCTCTTTTCTTTTTTCCATCTGGTCCTTTTCCTTCTGTTCCATTAATTTATAATATTTTCTTCTCGTCTTGTCAGGTGCTTTCTCCTGTGGGAGACTTGAGGTAGAAAATTAATGTCAGAGAATGTGTGAAGAAGGTATTAATGTTAATCTGCTACTACAATGGTATTTTCAACATAAGCACTGTAAACAACAGTGCTGTATAATGCAAGATAAGAGACTGAAATAACCATGAAATTATCTAGCATTTTAAGGGTCACATTAGCTGCAAAGGAATATGCCAGGGTCTTATGCAAAACAGTGATACTGGATACAATTAGATATTGCCAAATAGGAGAAAACATCTCTTATGAAGCTGATCAGAATTCGTGACCTGCATCAAATAAAAAACTCTTTAATAAGAAGTATATGAACTCTGTACACAGTAGCCTTGAAGAGACAGTGCAGTTTTTGGCAGATATTCATCTGATTATAAGTTGTTCTTATTGAGCTCACAAGGTCACTGTCCAAAAGAATTAATGTACTCCTGTCATGATTCAGGAGAAAATTGAGTAAGAAACGTGAAGATGACTTTACATCTTTGTTTGGTATAGCTGTGACTGAACCCACCTCTGGTATATATGACCGTTACCAGTTCAGGTCTGGTGTCTCCAGGTCAGGAAGCATGTTAATAGAGCAGAGTGGGTACAGAAGGGACCGTAATTAGAAGCCTGGAAATGTGCTACATAGTAAAATGCTTGAGAAGCTGCCAAAAAGAACGCTAATGGGGCACTTGACCAAAGCTGATGAATATTGACATGGAAGAGTGAAACTTAGATGTGTGAGTCTAAAAGACAAATATAACTAGATCCAGTGGCTGGAACACTAGAAATGAGCTGCAGGTTCTTGACTCTGCTGGCAGTTAACCATGGGAAGGGTTTTACAAAACACTGTGGTGAATTCTCTATTCCTTGGCTATTTTCCCTCCACTTTGGTTTGAGTGTTTTTGTTGTTTGGGTTATTTTTTTCGAAGGGAAGCCCCGGTTTAAACAGAATGAATTTAGGAAGTTGTTTGACATCTGCCACGTCTCCAACTGCAGTTCTCAAGCTGGAATTTAGAAAATATTTTGGGGACAGGGATGGGTCGATCCCCAAGCACATGGAAAACAAAAGGGAAATGTGAGGAGGAGGAGGAGGTATCTGAAACTGGTAAGAGCCCACTGGTGGAGAAGTGAGCTCTTACCAGGAAGGTTTAAATCCCTTAGCTTTCTGCCTCCCTCCCTGCATTAAGAACCACATGCCAAGCAGATGCTTCTGGTCATATGCAGAGGACATACTTAGAGAAACGTGACTGCAAAGGGTCCCAGACAGGGTGATGTCACTGATGTCTTCTGGCCTCCTAATTWATGTACTGTCCCCCCTCACACTGGCTCATGTAATATTTTAATAATTTTTGTTTGTATACTAGTTATTCAATTTATTAATAAAAACACAACACTCGAGAAAAAAATGAAAGTTTTTTCTGAGAGTTTTATTTTGTAACTTTTGAATCCACTAAGTTATAGAATCATAGAATCATAGAATCATTAAGGTTGGAAAAGACCTCTAAGATCATCAAGTCCAACCATCAACCCAGTACCCATGCCCACTAAACCATGTCCTGAAGCGGCACATCCATACATTTTTTGAACGCCTCCAGTGATGGTGACTCCACCACTTCCCTGGGCAGCCTGTTCCAATGCCTGACTACCCTTTCGGTGAAGAAATTTTTCCTAATACCCAATCTAAACCTCCCCTGGTGCAACTTGAGGCCATTTCCTCTCATCCTATCGCTTGTTACTTGGGAGAAGAGACCAACACCCGCCTCTCTACAGCCTCCTTTCAGGTAGTTGTAGAGAGCGATAAGGTCTCCCCTCAACCTCCTCTTCTCCAGCCACTCCTCATAAGACTTGTTCTCCAGACCCCTCACCAGCCTTGTCGCCCTTCTCTGGACACGCTCCAGCACCTCAATGTCCTTCTTGTAGTGAGGGGCCCAAATCTGAACACAGTATTCGAGGTGCGGCCTCACCAGTGCCGAATACAGGGGCACGATCACCTCCCTACTGCTGCTGGCCACGCTGTTTCTGACACAGGCCAGGATGCCGTTGGCCTTCTTGGCCACCTGGGCACACTGCCGGCTCATGTTCAGCCGGCTGTCGACCAGCACCCCCAGGTCCTTTTCCGCCTGGCAGCTTTCCAGCCACTCTTCCCGAAGCCTGTAGTGTTGCCTGGGGTTGTTGTGACCCAAGTGCAGGACCCGGCACTTGGCCTTGTTGAACCTCATACAGTTGGCCTCAGCCCATCGATCCAGCCTGTCCAGATCCCTCTGCAGAGCCTTCCTACCCTCAGGCAGATCAACACTCCCACCCAGCTTGGTGTCATCTGCAAACTTACTGAGAGTGCACTTGATCCCCTCATCCAGATCATTGATAAAGATGTTAAACAAGACAGGCCCCAAAACTGAGCCCTGGGGAACACCGCTCGTGACCGGCCGCCAATGGGATTTGACTCGATTCCCCACAACTCTCTGGGCTCGGCCGTCCAGCCATTTTTTTACCCAGCGAAGAGCACACCCATCCAAGCCATGAGCCGCCAGCTTCTCTAGGAGAATGCTGTGGGAGACAGTGTCAAAGGCTTTGCTGAAGTCCAGGTAAATGTACACATTTAATGTATATTAATGTATATTAATGATCACTTTGAAAGGGCATTTTACAATCATATTGATTTCTGATTGTAAAGCAGGAACTGATGAGATAACGTACTTCCCCCCAAAAGTTAATTTCTCCTCAARCTGTATTGCGAGCAATTTCTCAGCTGCCCCTGAAAGATCTCACAAACCATAACAGAATTTTTCAAATTGCGAAGCTACACCAAGACCCTAAATCAGTATCTCAGGCATATCAGTATATAACTTCAATTTCAAAAACACTCAATGCATAGAAACTCCCACTGACCTCTGTAGAAGCTTCTCACTACTGAGCATTTCAGAATAAGTTTACTTTTTCAGATTCAACAATAATGGAGAGGCCTAATTTGTGTCATGAAGTCTTAAAAATGTTGCCTCAGTTCTTATTCATGATATCTCACTCATATAGTCACAATTCCTTGGCAGTTTTGGGCCAGGAATTTTTTTTTTCCTATGTGATAATAAAAAATTGGGTTTTAATTAAAAAAAAAAAAAAAAGGCTTAACACTGTAAGATGATGGAGAAACCAAAAGAATAATTRACTGCGAAAGTAGCTCCAAAGTAGGTCATATGGCCAAAAGCAAAATCTACTTCTGTTGTGCTATCATATTAGTACAGAAGTACCACTAGTATTAAGAATATTTTAAAAAATGACAAAAGGAAGATTTCAAGTTAAATGACAGCTAAAGGACTTGGCTTGCAGAAGTGCTGCGTACCCACAAATCTGACTGAAGTCAGTAGGAGCCGCAAGCACTTAACACTGCTGAAAATCAAGGAAAATTTTATTGTTTGCTTTTAGCTTACGCTGATATGTCTTTATAATTCTAGGATTTCCAACAATGAGAACTTGTGATTTCTGGTGGCATGGCACTGTATGAAGTCCCCAAACCTTACAAAGAAGTCCTTGCAAGGATGTCAAGGTCTTCTTCCATGCACACATTCCAGAGCCCTGCAGAAATCTCAGGAGCCCATTCGTGGGATTGCACTGGTCTTTGGACAAAGCAGAGGTTATGGGCACCTTGGACTGAATGAAATTACCCCTGAGAGGACTTCCCACTGCTGAAGGCTCATGGGGAACATGCAATACTTAATTAAACTCAGTGAATATGCCTAGCATAAACCTCTTACCGATTTTGATTTTCTGAGAGAGAAAAGAGAGTAAAAGAATGCAAATAATACTACCTTAGTATTTTCCTTCTTGACCCTGTTCCTCTGAGGTTCTGCCTGTTAAAAATATTGTAATATTGCTGGTATCATCCRTTCACTTGGTAAAATTGGAAGCTATGAATCTAAGAGAATTCAGCTGGAAAAAAAAAAGTTTTATTTCTTTCTCAAGAGTAAAAAACATATGATATCATTTGAGTGATACCTGAAAGAATAGGCAATAACACAAGAGCTAGGGAAGAGGGCTCCTCTATGTATGCAATAGCCTCAAATCCAGAGATTAGGATCTTCAAGTTTTTATATATTGAAACTTCCAATAATGTGTTAGACGTGTGGAAAACCTTGAATGCCTTTAAGCCATCCTGAAAACAATTCAACCTGGTCCTAATTATTTTATCTTTTTTTCTTTTTTTTTTTTTTTCCTCTGGCAGCTATGAGACAGCAATCTGCTTTTCCATTCTTACAGCTTCCCACCACAAGAATAAAAACTGATCAGCATTGTTGACTATGCCATGTCAATTTTTTTTTTTTTAACTTTTGTATATGAGTTATATAAAATTTCAAGTGCTGGATTGTCTTGAACTAAAAGGTGAAACATTTCACAGAAAAAGGTGAACCCTTTTTAAAATATTTTTTGTTTGAATGGGAGATTAATTTGAAATGTCTTGCTCGAGCAGTTTAGTTTTTGCTAATTGGGGGGGGGGGGGAACTGTGCAGAAAACTCCTTTTAGCTGCCACTCTTGGAACTCAAGATTCAGTAATTGTTGTCTCAGAGAAACACATTTATTTCTAAATCAGCGCATTCAAGGGTTACCATGAAGAGACGTAGGGTTACATTTAGCTGAACTTTGATATGACTTGACAAATATGTGGAAATTCACAGTGTGTGTTCACAGTATTAGGTGGACTGTTTATAATGCTTTGATATTGCTTCACTGAAAACAGCTAAATAGAACAGATAAGCACATTTGAACAGTACAAAGCAGTCATCTAAATGACACCATATTATTACTTTTCCTCTGTGTAGAAGACATTGGAGCTCCTTTATTAACTACAGAAAAATATAAAGCCTTATTTATGTCCTGATCCCAGGAGGAGTAGGAGCATCCGTAATTGTTAGGGTGCCTTCTGTACTAGAAGATGACTTCAGTAGAGGCTTTAAATGCTCAGCACCTCTCAGTTTCAAGCCATTAGCATTCATGTCCCTCTAGGGAATATGGACTTATTACTCACACATGAAATGAGATGCTGCTGAGGTTAGCAGCCCTCATAGCTCTTTCCAGCTTAGTGTCAAGATGAGTAAGTGTCACCAATATGTGTTTCCAGCCTAGACTCAGAGTGTGCTTGAAGAGGGCTGTGCAAGGCAAGGTGACAACTGTCCTGGGTGGCAGCCTCCTGCTCCTGAGCTGCCAATGTAATGACCACCTGTAATGGCTCCTCTCCTGTGTTACGTTCCCAGTAAATATGACCGGACAGGACCATATGGTGCAAAGGCAACCACGGACATCCCTGTGAAAGGGAACTCCTTATTCAGCCTGAATTTGGGATGTGACATTAGATTTAAGAGCGTCGCTGTCAAATTCAGATAGTCTTGTTCTATGATGCAGGGTCACCGTGGAGTTGTAGGTTTAGTTTGGAGGAGGCTCTTGAACACATTTTCATAGGAGATAGGTCCCATGTTTAGAGAAGGATTAAAACCAAACTGGGTTAGGCTGTCATCCGATGGTAATTAAGTAGCTCAGCTGAAGTTCAGGCTCTTGGGATGCTACAGCAACATGAGAGAAATGATTTAACTGATAATTTAGGGGATTGACTTTCAAAAGGGTATTTGGACATAGCAAGAAAAAAGTGTTTTTGCTGTGCTATTCCAAAGTTTGTGCTGCCATACTGTGGTAGTGCCTCCCCCCGCATCCTGGGCCGCTTGTTGATCTCGGAAATTCCCGTGAAACCTTGGCCTTGGTGTACTGAGTCAGGTGGTTAAGTGCCCCTTGACCATATCAGAAACTCTGCATAGCTGAGGCTGGGAACGTACTCCTACTGCCTGGCCCAGGTGTCATCCCCTGATACCCTTATCTGAGACATAGCTCAAGTGGAACAATACTGAAACCTTGAGAATTTTTGGTAACTACCACCTGGGACTGTGGCCAGGATGGAAATTTATGGATGACTAAAGCCAATCATCTTGCGAACCTATGAACGGTGGTCCTAAGTGAGACCCTTTGAGCTCTCCTGGACCACAATGGGCTGTGCCCAGCATTTCCCTGAGTGGGACGCCTCTCAGAGCTCACAAACTCTCAAGTTTGCTTTATTCGGAGGACTGCCACCAGCTGCCATGGGATCTGGGCTGAAACTCTCCTCTTTTATAAATTTCTATTAATTAAAATCACTTTCTGCTAATACTTTTGACAGTGATTCTTTAAGCGGCCTCTAAACCACTCATTCATGACACATACCTTCACTGCTCTTACTACCAGTTCGTGCCAGAATTAAGGCTAAGTATTTCCGTCCATGTTATAAGCATACTTTCATTTYGTAGGGGGGAAATAGCCTGTGCGGCTTGCACATGCACCTCCACAGACCCTTGGATCTGCACTGGAAAGAGGGGATGGGCACACACAGTTCTAGTACTGTTTCTGGGGAGCACAGTAACATATCTTAGTTTGGTACCCCCCAAAAAAAAATTTGGTCTCTTGTAATACCCTGTATTTTGGAGCCTAGACTCTTCCAGCCACCAGGAATCTGTTTCTGAGGTGCATATACCATTGTTTTTTTGTTGGTTTGTTTGTTGTTTTTTAATTTTTACATGCTTTTGTTTAATATAGGAAGGATCACAACAAATCATTTTATAAATCAATAACACAGTCAGTTCCAAAAAATTCCGTGCCCAGACAGAGGCCACAGTGAAGCCATGAGGACTACCAGCTGCCTGAGTAAGAAATGCCACTCTCAGCTGCTGAAATGATTCTTGACTGTTTATTCCTACCACTATAATAAAGGAGAGGACTTTTAGAACCCCTCTGTGGGCATGCACTGTTCAAGATTCCAKCTTTTGAACTGTGGCCAAATGTATCCCTCAGAGCCTGCACACTGCACTTTCCCAGAGCCCCTTCTCTCTCCATCACGCATCTCAGCACAGCACAGTCCAAAAAGCACAGTCACTTTTCTTTTCCTTTGCTCACTCTGTAGAAGGCAGACTGCTTGCAATGCTGTGCTGAATTACATGGAGCATTATTCGTAATCAATTATTTTGCTTTTATTTTCTAGGCAATTGTTTTAGTCAATGTTGTGGGCAACTGTATTGTAATGTATTTAACAAGTGTTTTAAGGCTATAAAACCAAAAGTAACTAAAAGAAGCATTTTCTTATTTTCTCTGTCTGCTTTGTCTTCCCAAGACATCAACTACAGGACAAGTACATCTTTGTTATTGTCAGTAAACCAGCATTAAATCAGTATGACTCCTGAGGACTGTAATGAACTTGGCATCAAGAGAAGGCTGAATTACTGAAGACTAAAATAATAAACACAACAAATACTTTATTTACTTTATAGCACATGATCTAGCCACCGAATTCACTAGTATTTCCTCCCAGTCTTGGAAAATAATTGAAAATCCTGATGAGAATACTGTATTTTATTTTTATCAAAAAAAAGCACAGTCTGGAATTCATATTCACMTAAGACCATGGGAGGCTTTATATTTTTCAGTAGAAAGTTATCTCGTGCCATTTTCATGGTTGTTTAATCTGAAATCATACAAGCCGCATCCAAAGAACTGTGGGAAAGTGAAGTGACTGTATGGTAGTGCAGAGTGGAGATGAAGTGGTGAAAGAAACAGGAATCATATAAATAATAGATGAAATTGCTGCTTTTTCTGGTAAATAAGTGCAAGACAAGAGTGATACAATATGTGCCCCAGAAGGCCACTGTAACTATGGCAACAACAATACATGTAGTGTCTTCATTGCAGATTAGCCATATAAATATCTAACTGATGGACCATATATGGTGTATACTTGTACCATAGTCACTCTCTGGCTGTCTTTTTATTGCTATGAGTGGTCTTCATGTCTTGTCTTTATATTTTTAGAATCTTTACAATACCTCCAAAGGGCAAAAAARTGTTACAATGCAGCCAACTGCAATTCCTTCTCACTTAATAAGTCAAGCCTGTTTTCTGTGATAGGCAGAATAGGGATGTGTGTGTGTAGGTGTGTGTGTACAGGCGTTGGGCACGGCCACCAGCCCCTGTGCCCTTTGATGTCCCTACTTTCAAGGTTCTTGTTTTTGAGCTCATCTCTTTTGGAAAGAACTGTTTTAGACAATATTCTAGTTTGATGTATGTATTGCACATCACTTAGACTACAACCTGGAAAAGGAGGATTATTTTGTGTATTTTCTAACTGCCTTGTATTAGCTTTGGCTGCAACTAGGGAAAATTATACTTGATTTCTCAGGACATGTAATTTCCAGCTGCTTCAGAACAGACTGACCTGTTCATACCGCAGATGGATAAAGCTCTTTAAACCCTCAATGTGCATGCCAGGAACCACAGGGGCACGAGGCTGAGAAGAATTCATACCTTGTTAAGTCTCTGCATCTCATAATCAAAACTTCTTTTTTTATGGATCTATTCATTTTCCTTGGTTTACGAGGATGCTTGCTTGTTTTACCTATTTAACAGTGCAGTTATGTCCCCGTTCTGTTGATGCTGCTATTGCTGCCAAAATGTAAATTGTGTCCAATTCATAAATGCCAATAATTTCAGTCTTTTCTTTGAAATATGGATAAATAGCTGGAGAGTTTTAAAGGTCAATTCATATTCAGAATTGCTTGACTTAATTACAGGGATGAATTTTCAAATGGCATTGTTCATCACTCTGTGACACACTGTGTCACCCTCCATCATTTACATTGCAGGGAATGATTTCTTGTCCCTCTTTGGTCCACCTGTACTGTATAAATGAGAAGCCCCTTTTGTGATTCACAAAGTATCTGAAAAGTATATATTACATACATTCATCTGTGACCTGAATTGTAAAAAAAGAGACTTTTCCATTCTTTAGAAGACTTATATTACTATTTGCAGTACTGTCACTGTCTGAAAACAGTTTAAAACAGAAGTTTATCTCTCTGAAGAATGGCAAATAAACACAAAAATACACAAAAGTGGCATAAATCTGTGTGGTTTGTGTTTGAGAATATCTGTGATTACTAAACCTGTTGTCATCTAGAATTGCTTAGGGTCACCCGGTCCCTGTGAGTCTGGAATAATTGGAGAAAACTGAAAGAGAGTTGCTTTGCAATAAACTTCATTAAAGTCCCTTCCCAGGGAAATCCTAGATAAGAATCTGCCGCCTTGGAAGGACGTATTGATCACTATAGAACTCTGAATTGCTGCTGTATTTTCTGACTTGGGTGACCCTACCTTTGTGAAGTGGTTTCTTAGCAGTAGCTGATCCATTAAGTCTGCCCACTGCCATTACTTAATGGCAAAGTGCCTTTACGTAGCGGGTGAAGAGATCCACATGTACTGCTGAATCCAATAGATGTAGTGACAGGGGTTTGTATTAAATAACCACTAATCTAGTTGAGTCTCCAGTTAGATGTTTTATGTTAAGTGGATGACAGTATTTAGTCATAAAATCCTCACATGAATAATTTGCTGAATTTGGCATGGTTCACACTGTAGCTGTACAGTCCATGGCAGCCTTTTTCATGTGAAGTAAAATCCATCCCAAGACTGAGAATACCTCAAGCCTCATCTTCCCAAAAATGTGAATTTAATTTAACAAGCTTGGTTTTACCTAAAAAAATGAAAGTATATTTTCAGCACTTGAAGTTTTACAAACCATTTCTTGCTAGACTGCATAAAACAAGTCCATGACCCACAACTGAGTATTAGCATTTAGTTGGCTATATTTGTCCTCTAGCATTTGCTGTTATGCACTTTTTTTTTCCCCCTTTTTTAAAGCCCCAGGTACTGAAATGGGACTCTGTGTGGGAGAGGTTTGAGATAAGAAGTTTTCTCATGCGACTGATCAGCACAATTTCCTGAGCCTGTGCCACAAGGCAGCAGCAGCCTAGCAACTACACACATTTTCCAGTGCCTCACTGTGGACTGGCAAATGCATCCAGTTGCTCCTCTACGCACAGCATAATTAGAACAACTCTATCTTTTCTCTGGCTGTCTGTAATGAGCGGGATCTGGCCTCATAAGCTTTACCTGAGTAATAGGCATTTTAAAAGAAACACTGATGACACATACCTTTCATCCTGCTCTTCTGCTTTCACTAAATACCGAACTGGATGTTTGTTCACTGGTCTGCTACATATTGCATGAGATAAGCATTCCTCACAACTGTTTTGGTGTTTTTTTATTGATCAGTAAAATCAACACATGATTTATTACTGTGTAACCATTTTACAGAGAATATAATGAGTGAATATAAACTAAAACTTACAGAAGACATGGAGAAGACTATACCTGTTGCAAGGGCTACTGCTACAAATATCTGTATTTTCAAACAGCTGTCTCATATTTGTCAGTTATTCATTGTGTGTAGAGACAAATGACACTGAAATATGCTATTGTAATAGTAATTACTGGAAAATACTCCATTTTAGCAGTGACATTTTAGATATTGTATAACATAATGTGATCCTTTTGATACAAAACACAGAGCAGGACAGGAAACAAAATTAAAGGTGCCACAGACATTTATAGAAAGATTGTTTGAATAGGAAAATTGGAATTCAGAGCAAATTCCCAGTGCTGCTTTTTGTCTCAGCATTTCAGTCCTGTATTCATTACTCCATTCTCTATTTCCACATGAAAGAAAAAACCCTGYGTAGGAAGACCTGTCACATGGAGGCTGACTGAATTTCTGTATGCCTCAACCAGTGGACAATTAGAGATGCTTACAGAAGACAGCAATATCACGTTCTGTTTAGAAAACCACTTTGGAGATATTATGAGTGGATTGAAGTTGATCAGACACAGCTTGATTTCTGTGCAAACCATCTCTATGAAAACCTAATATACGTTAAAAAAAAATTATAAATACAGAATGTCTTCCTTAATGTCAAATCTTGATTAAATCATAAGAAAAGAGACTTTGGCAGTCTATTTAATACTGCTGACTCTGTAGTCAGTGAAAGCAGTATGTGTAACACAGTTTGGATGCTGTACAGTATAGAGCCAAATATGTTGTTTTGACATGTTTATAGATGGCTAAGCTCTCAGGGAGGCAGTTTTAGGCGCACATCTTAAGCCTTTATGTCTTTAAACAGTGTTAGGAAAACATTTTCAAGTACAAACATATTCATACCATGTTTATCATGGCATTGGCAAACTTTTTATGGGTATACAGTTTCTATATACTATATTGTCATTCTGCTTCCTCTCTTTAAATTTTCCCGAGATTATACTTCAGGGGAGTAATACAATGGTAAAAATATCCTGAAGTGGCAAAAGCTTCTGTGTGACTTGTAATGTTAAGCCTAAAATGATTTTTGTTTTATACAAATTGGGAAGGGAAAATGAATCTGTCTTGTAGTCATAAAGAATAACATTTTTTTTTTGATTTTTTGTTGCAATTGAAAAACAGCTTGGTTAGTTCGGTGAAATGGTAGTAAAGATTATAAACTAATCCATTTTGATGAAAATGAGAAATATGAAATAGCATAATAATTTCACTTTAACAGTTAGACGTAATAGTTGCCAAATGCACACTGTTGAGAAACAAAGGAGAAAAGGGGCACCCTCAGCTTGTCAGCTTTATGAGCACAGGTCAGAGGCAGACAGCTATGGCCTCAGCGGAGCAGTTCCTTGGAGTGCTTAATGAACTGATAAATTAATTTTCTTACTTTGGTATACTCAACTTTAAAGAACACATGAATGTCCCTGATAATTTTTACTGCATCTGCATCAATCAGTGTTGCAGTGAAATACTTATATTTGAAGCAAAATGATTATGCAGAAAGACTACTGCTAATCTGAACTGCATTTCAGATGCCACCACCTGTAAGCCAGTATTACATAGGGGGAAGCCTCCTGCAGAACAGCATGGCTTTAAGGAACAGAATTAGGACAATGCCACGATCATGGTATGAACATCTGCAGTACTTACCTTAGATCGTAACTTCTGGTGTATAAGAAGATTGACTCGTCACATGTTTTAATCTGAAGGCAAACAGATTACTCTAATGGCAGGAATCCTCAGAGGTTTACTGTTCTACAGTGCCAGCTGGCACGGTGCTAATCCAATGTCCCCTCTTCCCTAGCTCTTAATGCTCCCCTGCATCTTGGTTTGGGTTTTTTTTTGGGGGGGTGAGTGGGGGTTGTTCATCCTCTTCCTTTCTATATTCTGCTTCAGACTAATTTTGCTGGTTTTGGTGAGATTAATCTCAGTGAGCTGTGGGTATGGATATATAGATGAGAAAGCCATGGGTGAACTAGTCCCCCATACTCCTTTCTGTGGTAATGGAGAAGAATAGGCTACTTTACAGTTTGAATGTGAGTGTCTGGCCTGGTTTTGATGTCTGCATTAGGATGGGATGCATCACATCTCTTTCCTTTGACTCTAGGGGAAGGCTATGTGACTAACCCATACATAGATGTCTATACTACAGATAAACATATTTGATCAGATGAATTGCACCCTTTGAGTGTTTTGGTTAGAATGATAACAAAAAGGTCATACTGCATAGCTCATGTAGTATTAAAACTCCAGATTTGGTAGGAAGTTTGGAAATGAAATCACGCTTCTGAGGTCAATTTAATTTTTAGGGCTTCATCTTGTACCAGCTAAGTCAATGGTAAATTTTTATGGCAGAATGAGGTCTTGCACGCACCCTGGGAATAAAACCTCTTTAGTTAATGAGGTATTTGGTGGATATGAAAGAAGTTTCTTTAGAGATCTGTAAGTGAAATGATTTAAGCTGCTTATATGGTCAAGGTTTTAATGCCAACTTGCCAATCAAGCACTCCTGCTCCTATCCAGTGAGTGCAAGTTGAAGCAGAGTTCACTCACTCCACTTGGTTGTGTTATGAGAATTTGAAATTCCTGTTGTGAACAGCACCTCAGTGCTCTGGTAACTGAACGGGGCACTGTGTGCCACTTCTACTGATTTTGAAGGATGAAAAAATAATATGGTGTCAAAAATAAGGAAAAAAAATATGCCTAAAAAGAAAGAGAAGTCGTATCTGCTGCCATTTTATCAGTTTCAGTTGGCTGACAAAGTGAATTTGCTGCCTGAATCTCTTTGCAAGGAGTTGACCATGTCCTGTTGTTGCACTAACAGTGTGAATGGCTGCTTTTCCTTTATTGTGTATTCATACTGAAGAAGTACTGAGACAGACCAGTCATGGATGGAGGGGATATTGCCGTGTGCCTCATACATGCAAATGCTTGAGAGGGGCACGTAGAGGGGCAGCTCACTCGAAGCTGCAGGGTCCTTTTCCTTTTCTCCTACAAGCAGTTTTGTATTCACCAACACCTCTTCTTTAGGGTGTCTTTGAAAGCTGAACCTGAATGCACAGGTCAGTTAAGACTCTGATCAGGCAAAACACTCAAGTGCATCAGTCCTGTTATATTTATCTGTGTCTTTTTCTATGACTGTGGAGGAAGTGTTTAGCATAGCTGCAGTTACAACCAGGTTTCAGAGTGGTATCCAGATTACTCAGCTGAAAAAAACCAACAGATCTCAGCTGCTTCTCATTTGGAGGGAATGGGAAACTTATCCCAAAATTTTTATATGATGTTTCTTGCCAGAAGTCTTTTTTTTTTTTTTTTTTGTGGAAAAAGAAAAAAGAATCGTCATTAACTTAAAATTATTTTTACCAAGTGAACAGCATTTTCTGTCCCCTCACCTTTGCTTTCCAGATATTTATCCTGCAGTACATGCCTGCACAACTAACAGAAATAAAATTTAGACTCATTATCTTCTGAGGTGGAACTAAATCACTGTAGCAGCACTAATCTAAATGAACACCATAGGGCAAACAGCAGTGAATCAGCAGACCTTTTGCTGCAGCAAATTATTCTTTGTAAGCGTAACACTGTTTTCAGGATGAGTGTAAGAATTTGTTTGGACACCACACTGTAAGGCACTTAAATCCTCAAATCCACATTAGGAAACTAAAAACAGCTACCATGTATTCATAAACCTTCCCCAAATAGTTCCATATTTAGAAGCTCCAGGACAGTGGCAAATATGCATAAAGCTAGTTTGTCAAATTTAACACTTATTGCTGCCACCTGGGTTGAATCTAAATTGCTTGAGTAATTTAAATGACATTGACCGCACACAGAAAAAAAAATTCATTGAATTCTAGGAAAAGTAGAAATATACTTTCTCTCTAGTCATGTGATCTGTTTTGGGGATGACATGAAGGTGTAATCTCCAGTCTTCCAGGGCTATATTCCTGATCACCGTGGACAAAGTTTGAGATTACGGGCTTTTTATCCATTACCATGGATATTACACATATAAAAAGTTAGATTTAAATTAGCATAGTCCTGTTGAAATCACAAAGTTGTATTAACGAATAGTCTTTGAGGAGCTTGCTCAATAGTTGAAGGAATAAAATGCTTTCAGTCTGCCAATATTCACATAAATTCTGGCATATGGCACATGGAATTAATTTATCAGTATTAGGAATAATTCTGTTGGCTAACACAACACAAAAGAAATATTATACTTTCATTATATCCATATATGTATGTAAATCTTCATCCTTCCATTTCTTAGCACAGAAGGACTGGGATATTGGGGCTCCATGCTGCAAAAGAGGGAACATTCTCCTTTGACTGGGTGGAGAAGTCCAACAAGTCTATGAGCCTGCCCTTTGAAGAAAATTATGCTAAATTTTAACGATGCATTATAAACTGAAGCTGAACTGAATTCAGTAGATGTAAGCTATCCTGACTAAAGACATTTTCTTGAATTCTCTAGTTAATGAGAGGGCTCAGCCTCTTCCAAGATCAAACTCTCAAGCAAATTTTGATCTCAAAGACAGGAACAAAACATTTGTCATGACCTTCATTGTTTTTTTTCTCTTCTCGGAGCATTGTTAGTTAGTGTTTAAAGGCAGCATTAAGCATGAAGGTTTACACAGAGAACAAAGAGCTCATTCTTGACTCCAGGAATCTGCAGTCTTATTGATGAAATGAAAAAAGAGAGCAAATGGTGAAACATGAGCAAAAGTTTGGAGCAATGAGGAAGAAGACATTGAATTGAATATGTTTTTTCATGCTATAACATGGTCCCTTTTTTTCAGGTGTATAAACAAGGGATGGTGGTTGGGTGACTGTTGAACATAGAGTAGAGATGGCATTACACTGTCTACTGTAAGTTGACTCTTCATCACTGTTTTTAATTTTACGGGATTCAAGAATTAACTCAGATTATGAGTTATTAACTCAGATTATAAGTTATTAACTCAGATTATGCTGATTTATGACACGTGTATTAATCCTGTCAAGATCATGAAGTCAGATTAATCTAACAGATTGTATGAATGTTTTAGAACTATAAATTATATATAGTAGCTAGCCTAATATTTTTCTGATTGTTTAATGTATTCAACTGTTATATATTCTAAAACGTTTTTTTTCTGAAGATTTTACTCTGAAAACTAWAGGTTTCCTTTAAAGCTATTCTTGTTTTATTAAAATGAGAAATTAGGTTCCCCCCATTTTTTTTTAATTTTTTTTTTTTTAGTATTACCTTTGTCTATTGCTTTACCTGCAACACTGCAGTGACATTCTTAGGAAGGAATTCTAATTGCTTCAGATCATATTTTTAATTGCTTTGTTTAAGCTCGTTGCACTGGTTTGTGGAAAATGTCAGATGTCTTTCCCAAATACTCACATCAAGAGCATTGCCACTGAGTCAGTTAGGAAAGAGTCAGTCCTGTTGTTTTCATCAGCAGTCTTGAGCCTTTCCAAATTCAGCTCAAAATCTGACACTTCAAAGCAGGCTTTGGGAGTATTAGAGAAACATGAGGTGACAGTACCTTGAACACCGCTCTTGGAGAGCTGGGTCTCATATGTCAGTAGGTTTAACAGGGATGGTGTGATTTCCACAATTATAACTTGTTTTAAAGCTTATTTTATAATAGTATTAATCTCTACTGGGAGAACATTCTTGTTCCTGTATTAATATATTAAAATTTAATTGTTTTTATACTTGGCAATGTAATAGCCAGTTTTAAAATGCCATATACAGTTTCAAAGGTACAGAATGTTTGCAGTTAAGAATAACATAGTTTAACTGATTTCAAACTCAGCACCACGACCAAATCAAGTAGTCAGTGTTTATATAAACATGACAAAATTCAGCCTACAGATGTACAAACATACTGTTTATTTCAGTAGGAGCTGCAGATATGAATCTGGGGGCGGGGTATGTTTGACGAGGGCTTGGCTGGTGTGAATAGGAGCCTTTATTACTCCTATGGATGTTAAATTGGAGAATTCAGTATTGCTTCTGTATGGGTATGAGATTTTGGTCAACATTTCTCATGTGTGTGAGTCCAGTCCTCCAGTCCTCCAGTCCTCCAGAAATCTTATGATTTCTAACACAATCTGGAGGCCCTGGCCCTGCAGCTGCTCAGCCCTTAGCTCCTGAGTGCTCTGCAGGAGGAGACCAGCAGGACCAGGGCCAGCTTGGATCCTCACAGAGGAGGGTGCTAGTTTAGAGCCTTTGGGGACAAACTTTACTATCCAAGGAAGAGTCACAGAAGAGACTTAGTATAGCTGCATATGTGGGGTAGGACACAGGGAGGACTGTGCTGTGGAAAGCTCCTGAGAGAGGTCCTAGGGTGGGAGGAGGGTTGTTACGAGGGGTCTGTGCTGGGGTCTCCCCAACTTGCAGCTGGTGGCTGGATCTCCAGTGCGGGGAAAGCAGCTGCTATGTGGCTGCAGCCTGCAAACGGACGAAACAGCTGCAGAATCACTCTGCAGCCAGAGATAACCATAAGGATTTAGTCCAGCTGTGAGCAGGAGGCAGAATTTCCCTTCAGGAGATGCATAAAGTGCAAGCTGGCTGAATTGCGGTTGCTCTGGAAACCATCTTTTGAGTCTCTTTACTCTAGTAAGTGTAATTTCTCAATCATAACATTACACTAATAATGTTTCAGGTTTTAATATCCATTTTTAAAGGCAAAAGAGAAAGGGGAAACCAGAATTATGACTGATTGCACATTCAAATAAATGAACATACATTTACCTCAATATATAACACGGTATTAACACTAATAAGCACTGCACTAACGTTTATTTGAAGGACTAATTAAAATAATTGCAAATGCACGTATTTGATGGTATGGGTGTCTAACCAGATTTTTAAAAATGTCTTCCATTTTGCCTTGGGGTTAAGATCCATGCAAAATCTACTCACAGGCCTTGAAAAACTGTCGCAGTGGAACRGTGGAACCATAGGGTATTTTGAGGGACACTTCCAAATCCTGTTTAAGCAAAAATACATGTTTATAAAACAAGGTATTAAAAAGGGCATAAATGCTTAGATGTTGTTTTCAACTCATTCATAGCTTCTTCTTTTATTCTTATAAGAATAAAAAGCAATCTCCTTCTGTATGTCTTGTAGCTTTCAGAGTGTTTTGCTGTTTGAAATAACTTTTTGTAAGAAAAATGAGGCTGGTGGCTTGTCCTTTTTCCTACACAGAAGGAAACAGCAGTAGCATCAAAATGACAAAGCAATAATCATCAAAACCTGTGTGAGATTTTTTTTTCACAGTTGTAAGAGGGGATAAAGCTTTTGTTGGAAGCAAAGCAAGGAAATATTCCAGAGGGGATAAATATCCATGGGAACATCTGTCCCCAAAGTGAATGAAGGCCGAAGGCAAAGACACCGGACAGGTACTGTTGGTAAAATTGGTTCATTGGTATTTAGGAGGGATGATTTCTGGTTTTGTAAAGAATGGAGAATCTTAGACAGAAGGAAAGCTCACATTGAAGGAGCAGAAGCTCTCGATGATCTTAGAGGTCTTTTCCAACCTTAATGATTCTATGATTCTATGATTCTATGAAGCTCTGATTTTTGATGACAGATTGGGTGGGTGACAGATTAGTTGAGAGAGTCAGAAGGGCTTTAAAGTATCTAGTAAAGAGGATGCAACGGAGCAATCACCAAACCACAGCATCTGATGTCTAATAGATCCAAGCACTGAGGACCATGTAAGGTACAGCTGCATTTGTAGCATTTTTTATTGCTGATGCCAAGACTGTAGATAGTAATCAAGGTGCTTTGGAGATGTCCAGGAACTGATGAAATATGGTTGTATCGGTGTTAGTGAACGTGAATGATATTTTTTCTCTGACTAGGTTTTATGGATAGTGATTACAGTTCATTCTATAAGGATAAAATCGGAGGAAAAACAGTTACTGATTCAGACTCACAGGCAATGCAGAGTTACAGGGGACCAGATTCTTAAGCGCTACAGTTCTGACTAGTAAAAACTAAAGATGAGGGAGCTGTGGGCAGCTGTTACAGATTACCAAATCTCAAGGCAGATTAGGACAGGACAAACTAGTTCTTGAACATCCATATCTAACACTTAAGACAAGAAACAGGTGTTCTTGTGGATGGCTCCTTTGGTGTACTCCTGGCCATGGTGGAGTTCGAGGCTGGCCCAAAGGACCATGACGATCCCCATTTGTGGACAGGCACTCCAGCCCTCACATGCTTACTGCCTCCCTGCTCATGTACGCTGTGTCTGGTGAGGATGCCCAAAACAGGGGGAACCCCAACACAAGACATGCATTTTGTGCAAGAAACTGGGGGAAATCTCTAGTAACACATTTAATAGAAAGACATTTTAGTATGTTGAAGTTTTACAACTCTTTTGACATCCAGCTCTTTTATCCGAATATGTATGGGGTGATAACCTGAATGACATATTTGGCCACTGTAAATAATATACACAAATATTCTTTGCAATGGCCATGTAATGCTGATAAATCACATTTCTAGCAATTTCTCTCCCTCTCTGTTTTTTTCACTTTCATGGGTGTGGTAGTGTAGAGGTGACTTGAACAAGTGGGCTTTTTCCCACTCAGACGCTTTAAGCTGTATATACCAATAAAAGTTAAGGCAAATTATCATTCTAATGACTGTTTAGAAAGATATTAAATATTTTCATTTTTTAGGAAATAATTGCCATTTTTTTTGCATGCATCTACTATACATCTATATAATCTTATCAGATCTTTGTATTACTGGCTATATACCTCTGGCCTTTTTTACTTGGATCTTTCTATCCCATAAATGACTTTACCAACAGCTTCCCCTGTCTTGACCTCAGCACTGTGTCCCATCCTGGAGCTTTCAGCAAGTTCAGGAGAACCTGAATCTTAATAAAAACTTTATGCCTTTGTAGCTATGAACATGCAGCAAAGTTTGCAGTGGCACATGGCAGCGTTTCAAAGCACAAGTTTTTGTTAGTCAAGCAGAATATAGTATCTTCATCTTTATATCAGGACAGAAAAGCAAGCATGTGTCTGTATACATATGGAAAGTGTTCTGCTTCTTTAGCATTAGTATTTGAGAGTCTCTCTTCCCCCACTGAAGTTGTCAAAGTTCTTATGCCAAGACCTTACTGCTGCTGTTTTAGACACACTGGATGGGATTATTTTAATCTAACTGTAATATCTGAAAAACTATGCATTTAGATCCATTCTAAATGTTTGTCTAAGGTAAGTCGCAATGAATGTGCACATTTCTTTCAATTCTCTATTGCAAGACACGAGACAATTAGTTTAAACGTGTAGCCTTTGATTCCTGACTTGTAGCTAAATGGAGATGAATCCCAGCCTCTGTTTTCGCACACTCCGTTTCCTGAGTGGCTGCTTGTTTTAGGTCAATGTGCAGCTGTTTGTCTTTCAGTACACCATTTGTATTTTTCTGGCTCTTGATTATGGTTACACCAATGTGGGGAGCCTGGGGGCATATTTATTAAGTACTCTAGAGAGCATGCAGAGCCTACACCACCATAGAGCTTCAAGCTGCTCCGTGTAGTGACATCTCAGGTGACAGAAACAGTATTGCTACTTTAGCACAGTGTTGCATCTAAGCGGGCAGGGAGTAAGCTGTGCCCTGCTTATCAAGGATATATTACTTCCGATTTTGAAGCAGACTGTGTTGCCAGCATCTCAGCTCTATGCATTGGGCACCATTACATGGTGTAGACCGAACCTGTATGCTCAGCAGCTGTATATTATTCTCCTGCCCCTTCAGTCCTAATAAATCACAACACAAAAGTCAACAGATACATCGAATCACATATGATCTCCAAAAAATAACTCCACAGTTCCTCATGTGGCATACTGCTGCTGATTCCTCTGGAGTTATTCCTGACTTACACTGTTGAAAAGAGAATCTGCCTGCAAATGGGTGGGGGTGTAAATGAGGCCACTGCTATTGATCATATTTTTACCYTTTTTGCATATATTGACTGACGTTTTCTGACAAAGTTTTTCTGCCAAAACAAAATGTATTCATAGCTTATTAAGCAACTATGGAAGAGTCTATTTATCCTGTTATTGCTTCCTTATATTGGTCACGTATTAGGCAGTAACATGTCTTCCTCTGAAATACAAGCATCTGTTGGATCCCCAAATATATCAGGTTACATTGTGGTTTCTTTGTTAAATAAAACTTGTTACTGTGGGGTGGGTTTATTTGCTTTTGGCTTAATGGTAAAACCTTGTGCAAGGTATATTTATGTTTCTAGCTTAAAGTTGGACTTCGGTCTAGGCACCAAAGAAAACCTTGGTGTAAATTGAGAACCAAGAACTTTGGGAAAGTAGATATGTGGAAATTTTTTTCATTCCTGAAATTGGGATTTCCAAAATAAGGAAAACTTAAAAGACTTTGAATTCAGAACCATCAAAATGCTCATTTCAGTTGTTCCTGCTCCCCTAATATCTTGAATGGAATGTTTACGTTAGAAATTACTGTAGCAAAATCAAAGTTGAAACATTTTAAAAAATTAATGCAAAACCAAACATGTTTGATATTATCAGAACAAAACAAGAAAATAACTTTAACCTATTTTGTTTAAAATATAGGCAAAACTGGTCCAAATCCAGGAAATTAATGACTGCACTTTCTGATGGAAAACTAAGTTTCTTTTTTCCCCTGTTCATTCTTACAGTTTTCCACTTAATTTTTAACATTGAGCTTTAGTATTTTTTGTTACAAAATAAGAGACATTCTGCTACATCTGGACTTTTTGTTTTTAATGGACTATTGATGATTCAGTCTAGAAGGTTAACTGTCATGATTTTGCTGTTTTTCTTGTAGTCTTTGATGCAAAGCATCATTTTAACTTCTGAAAAACATAATTCAGTGCAAGGTAGATGGAAATGGAGATGGAAACGGAAATGGAAATAATGGAAAGCATGTGTGCCTCTGTCTGTGGAATGACTCTCTTTGTTCTTATAACACAGTATTGGATCCTATCTCAGCAGAATAGGAAAGATCATCTGGTTGATGAGAGTCACTGGAATGTGGGGAAAAAAAGCAGGTGACAGCTTCCTATTTACCCACTGTCACAGAAGACTTATGGCAAAGTAAACATTTAAAGCACCATTGAAAGCGCAATCTTCCTTGTAGCATTAAAATTAAAATATGTCACCTCTCCTTCTTCCTGATGACTGAAGAGCCCCAAGTGGGATTTCTGAAATAAGATATCATGAAGGTGAGTCAAGTAGCTGAATGTTTCTAGCTTTTACATTTGTTTGTTATGAAATATCCTTATTAATCACAAATTGGTATGGAAATAAAGTGAGTAACAATTCTTTCTTTTTTGTTTTGAAGGATTAACATGTTAATTCCCAAGGCTACCACGTTGTGATGTGAAACAAAGGTGAAAATTCAGCCATATGTTGCACAGTTGGAAATGGCTAGCAGAAAGCAAAACATGTCTTGACCCAAAATGAGGCATATCAACTAGCTGTGACTGAATGTTGGAAGAGACAACATAAAATTGCCATTTTCCTTTAATTTTGCAAGCAAACAGTGAACTACTTAGACTGGAAAGAAGGGAGACCGTCTTTAAAATTCTTAGAGAATTAGTTGTAGCACAATGAGCAAGGGGCTGGTTTCTTTGTCTTTTGCTGGAAGGCTGTTTTTGGAATAGGTATGTCTAATACTATGCAGTAAAGTATATGAAAAAAACCTTAGGTTCTTTTTTTCCTCTTTTGCTAGAGTTTAGACAGCTTTGAATGAAGAAGGTTGATGTGTTGGCTTTGAAGCAGACTGCATACTCATATAAGATATGGTTCTACAGGACTCTGAAAATGAAACCATAAACAAGTGATTGCTTGTTTTTCCTGAACAGGCAGGCTGCAGGGACAGTGGAAGCAACACACTCCAGAGGGGAGCAGTGTCATGCAAGTGACTTTAAAGAACATCAGTTTCTACAGTGAGGCTTAGTGTGTCCCCAGCAAACAAAATTAGGAGAAAGGCACCCACGATGGCACCCACGCACCTTTGTAGTACATAGGAGGTGTGGAAGACCACCCAGTTTGGGCTGATTTGTATCTCCCATGCAGCACCAGCATACACTTCTGGAGGACACTCATCCAGCTCCATAACTCCACTCAGTGCCAAGCCCAGATTAGTGGTCAGCTAATCTTTCCATGATGATATGACAGGGTGCATTTTATTTCTCACCTGAAGAAATGTATTTGCCTGATATGGAATATCAGATGGACACTTTAAGTATTGTTGTGGAATAAGAGGCCTTTTTAACTCTTCAATAGTGTTTTGGAATAGATCTTTTTATATTATTTTCTTCGCTTTTTAAAATTTCTCATCAGAAGCACCTTTTTCAAGAAGAGATTAGAGTAAATATAAGTAATCATAATATTACAGTCATTAAAGATTAAATTCAGTTTATATAAAAATGTAGGTTACTGAGTCAGCCCGTCATTTCTAATAACAAGGATCTGGGGATTCAAAGAGAAAAGGTAGGAAAGCAGCATACCCAGATTACAAATTTCAGTGCAAATTTTCTTCATGTTTCTCTCAACCAATGCTGGAATTTCTCTACAGCTTCTTAGATATGTGACATTTTTCTTTGCTTTAGTTAACATAAAAAATTTAGTACCTGAATAATAGCTGTTGCTTTTGTTGGTAATACATGAAGCCCAGAATTCTGTTCTCTCTTCCATAGCTTTGTTGACTCTGCTAACAATACTAACAGGCTTTCTGTCTGTCAGTAAAGTCAGGAAATAYGACAATGACTCTGAGGAAGTAGAAATACTGAGTATGAAGTGTAATGTTTTTTTTAAGATACGATTTCTAATGATGTGCCGTAAGGAATGATGGGTTTATTTTTCATATTTCCTTTTGGTCTGGTAAATAAACCTTAAAATTTTATTTCTAAACCAGAAAACATAGAAATTATACTTATATATATAATCATATATAGAAGGCAGAAAGTATAGAAAGTATAGAAATCTGGGCACAATGTACTTAGGAAAAAAAGCCTCCATCCCTTAATGTGACTGCCAAGTTCTGAAAGGGATCAAAGTTAATCAGTGTAGCGGAGCAGCACTTGGTGAACCTCTATAATAGTAGGGCATGCCACATCAATATCTAAGATTAACTGCCAGTAAGGATTATGTCTTCTTACAGAATGTGTGTTCTATACAGATTATGTATTCTATGTTGAAAGGCTTTTATACTGGTATGGTGGAGCTGCTTTGGAAGATTACAAATATTTCATGCCGTTTTCATGCTGGAATTCATACATTAGTATTCTTTTTTTTCATTAATTCTGTTAATTTTTTCCTTTCCTATTTTTTTGAGTATGTAACTGTGTATGAAGACTGGTAGAGCTGAGTGAGATCAGATGCAGGAGTAACACAGAGATGAGCAACCCTGTGAAACTGAGGAGGAGGGTGAGTTGAAAGCGTGCAAGGGACCTGAGGCAGGAGGGGCTGAGAGGGCAGCTGGGTTGCAGAGGAAGCTGGGAGCTTTCCCGAGTGGTGAACCTGAAGAGGCAAGATTATAAGCAGCAAAGATTGTAGAAAAAATACTATTTTCCATCTTTTCTTAAAAGAACGTTAAAAATGTAAATTATTGTAGCTGGGTACAGGCAAGCTTACACAAAAGGATGGCAAGACAGGATTAATCAGTGTGGCAGACTGTAAACATGCACTTTGGCTTGTGGCTAGCTCATCAAAGGGAAGATGTAAAATAAGCCTGGAAGTGAACAAACACCCCCTCATGTGTTTTCATTCTGAGGAGCAGCCTCAAAACCTGAGTGACAGGAGGCGGGTGTGCCCAAAGACACCGTGGGGAATTGGCAGTGCAGACTGGTAGTGGTGCCCCATTACAYCTCCTGCAGGAAGGCGGCGAGGGGTGGAATGGCCCACCAAAATACTGTGGAGAGAGGCGACAGGCTTATGTGGGCAGAGCAGAAAATTTATATTAACAGCAGCGTTGCGGAGGGATACCAGAAGGCTGAGACTACCCGCTTGGCTTGCCAGGGAAAACTCACTGCCAATTTKCAGGGTCTGGGGACACTCTTGGGGCAGTGAGCTCAGCTCTTCTGCAGAGGGGACAGTCTCGTGGTGTATTCGAAATGATGCATCCATTTAATAAATGACACTGATGAGGTCTGAAGGGAGACCATCCAGTTGCTCTCAACTGGAAAGATTTGATTAGGGAGCTGTGAGGAGACTCAGGGAAGTTTTATAGCAAAGAATGGCTGACTCTCAAAAAATAGCAATGAACAGGTGAAAAGCTATTGTGTTGAGCACAGTGATTATAGTAACAAGGAGGCTTTAAATCTTTTTTTATTGTGATCATTCCTATATTTGCTGGCAAAATTCCGCACTACCTGTGATGACAGTTCATGTTGTGTTTGCTGTTAAAGTATCAAATGACAATGATGTTCTTCATCTGCTGGTTTGAAAGCCCAGGAATAAAAAACCCTCTCAGAGGCAATCTAGCTTTCATGCTTTATGAAATTGAAAGTAGATTGGGTTTTGTAGAGTCAAGGTCTCATGTATTACTTAGCAAGGGTGACACCTGCCATCTGTGCTAGGACGCAGTCAGAGCCTCTGGGGCTGGCAGAACAAGCCTGGGCTAAATGCTCTGTAATGGGTGGTGGAAAGGACCCAGATCTTCTTGGACCAAGCACAGGAATGGACCTATAGCACCCACGGGCTACATATTTCCTGTGGGGCAGCCACAGGATGCTGCTTCCTTCTAGAAATTTTCCCAGAAAAAAAAAAAAGCCAGCTTCATTTTAAGATAAAAAAAGAAAAAAGAAGTTTAAAATTAATTAGTAAGGTACTTATTTTAAAACTGCTTAGCTGTCCTTATGGCATTTGTCTTCATATTACCTTTTTTTGTTGTTGTTATCTTGATCACTTATTTTCAGATTTCAGTTTATGCCAGCTTTTTATATTGAGAAGACGTAAATTAAAGATATCTTCTAGAGTAGGCCTGCATATTGCTGCAGCTGGGCAGGAGATTCTTATAAAAAAGGATGGTGGGACAAAGGATTAAGATTTTGTTTAGCAACATTGTCTCTACTACTCACAAATGAAGCTATTTCTGTTAATGTTTGTACTATGGTCTTTGGGACTATGACCCCTTTAGTGGAAAAGAGGCAAAGCCATCACCGACACTTGTAAAACCATCTCACATCTTTTAGGGATCTCCAGCTGGGAAACAGAATACTGAATTGACTTCACTTCATGATTTCATATTTACTCTTTCAGACCCATGTGAAGATTACCAGTTTATGGAGGGGACGCAGTAAAACTGCAAAAAAACACAGAAAACTTTGAAGTAATTCTGAAAATTAGGAGTCAGTAAACTAAAATATCTTCCAAACACTTCCTTGATGATGCAGATAGATACATGTCTGAATGAACGAATAAATACAGGCCAGTGCAGAGACTCCTAAACCAAATTACATGGGAGGTCTAAAACATTTCCCTGATAATATAAACAAAAAAAGAGTAGCAGTGTTTTCAGAGTAAAAAAAATTAATCTTCAACTATGTGTCACAACTCCAGAATTAATCTAGAGGTGTGAAGATGAGAATGCTAACAAAGACTGTGGCTTCTGTATGCTAAAGCTCTACTGTTGTTACTTAATTTATGGCAACAGAATTTTGAAAATAAGACTCTTCGTGAAACTGAGTAGTGAATTTAACTGAGAGTAGCACAGTTATGACTACKCAACGGGAACGGGATGGAAGAGGCAAAAGGCAGTGAGAAGGTGTTCAATTAGCAGTATCTTTAGAACAGCAAGTCAGTGATAGGCTAACATTTCCCCTGGTCTCAGAAAGAGTGATCTTTCATATTAGAAGTTATTTCCACATGATAAGCAGCAAGGCCATTGCAATTACATTTAAAAGCACCTGAAATTTGTCAACTAGGGAAGAGGAGAGGAGGGAAATATTTTTAAGGAGAAGAATGCACACATTTTTAAGAAGGTATGGGTACTAGAAAAGGATATGAAGTCATACTAAGGCAGTTTTTCATTAATGAAAAAAGTGCAGCTTTTTTTCTCATTAGGATTTCATCCACCAATGGAAAYGAGAAACTAAAGATGACATCCTGAGCCTACCGAAGTACATGGAAACACTTGCAGTTATTTAATGGGAGCCAATTTTTTCTCATTACTAATTTTATCACCAGAGAAATATACTGAGAGAGAAGACAAGATTGTGGTGGAAATAGTCCTGATCTGACCTGAAGYATGTAGTAAGACGAAAAGATACTAGTTAGTGTGTACATGAAGAGGTGAGAAACTTTAATATATAGTTCATATAGTACTGCTTGCTGAGGTACATAGGTAGGAAATAATAGTGCTGCAAGCAATTTCAAGCAAAAGGTAAAAATTAGGTTTTGGAGGTTTTGGTGGGATAAACAGATAAAAACAAAGAAAACTAAAACGTCTTATTCTAGTGCTGTTGTATAAGCTCTGAGAGGGCTGTTTCTTACGATACAAGGTGTTGAAAACTCATCATATTTTTTAGGAGGTGGTAGGGTTTTTTCTAATTTTACTTTCCTGCACTGAACTCCTCATTGTGAGCACAGCTCTACAGAAAGTCCTGACTCCTGGGTTAACCACCAAAAAACACGTTCACTTATTCCTAAGTTCCAGAGTGAGGAGAGGAGCAGAAATCCTGGCCTGAATAAGATCACCTATTTACTTTTCTWGGCCCAGATCATGGTGACTTTGGGCAATAATGACTGTGTCTGATATTTAAGTTGTTTTCAACATTAAATCAGTGAATTAACAGAGCAGAGAACTGATTTGGACTCCCTACTCTGAGCTGCCCTTGCCTCCTATGCAACTTGGAGCTTTTTGGGGATGATGTTTTCAAACCCAAAGAAAAATTGCTACAGCTGGGTGCAGTCTTGATAGTTAAGACAACCAGCCCCTCCTTACACATTTTGTATGACGCTACGCAGTTTAACAATAGTATACTCACTCTTCGGGCAATGTTTAATATAGAAGGGAAAAAGTTTAAAGCTGACGGAAAGTCCAGACAGGATTGTACTGTGGATGTCAGCATCACTCAACAGCCATCATCAGACAGCCTTCACCCTTCCTCTTTCCATGTCACTAGCAGGAAGAATTATAGTCACTTAATGCTGTTTCAAAGGGAAGCTCTGTCAGGAACAACCCTCACTTCTTCCGTTTGACCCAGACAGGATTTTATTCTTTCTTTTGTAAATCGTGGAGAAAAATCCCAGAGCTGTTGCATTCCCCAGAGGCTGGCCCAGGACTGTCCTGATGTTATGTAACCCTCTGCTTTGGTTTCAACGGCGCTGTGCCTGTGAACCAGGATAATTTTACCAGGTGCTTATGTCCTGGCATTGAGATTAAAGACTCAATTMTTTCCCAGCCATTTCTCTTCCTAATTTGCTGAGGAAAAACTGGTTACTCACAGGCATTGCAACACTCAAGCTAAACTGGTGTTTATCGGAGAAACAAATGTAAAAGTGAAGTATAGGTAGCAGATCTTAGTAGGCAAAGTAAAGGTCACTGAAAAACATAACTTAGAGAAACTGTGTCCTCTTAAGTCTGCTGTAAATAATAGAGGCTGCAAAGATCTTCTGCCAGGTCAGCTCTCTTTGGCTTGCATTTCAGCAAAGCCAATTCCACTGCTGTTCAGTCTAAACCTGTGAAGTTCCTCCAAAGAAGCCACAGCCAGTGAATAAAAAACCTGAGGAAAAATAAGAGCAATCTTTGTTTCCCTTTTCTGTTGAACTGGACTGAGCAGTCTGACATATTAAGTGGTACAAAGCAGTTCTGGGATGATTTGTTCAGAGAGTAAATCAGATGCAATCAATCTTTTCCAGTACCTCCTAAAAGCAGAGAATGAACTTTTTCCTTAGCACGCCCAGCATAGTGGCAAAGACACTCCCTTATGTCACGCTTTTTCTTCTGAATTTTCTTTCTCTCTCTGTTGCTGTTTTCTTTCTTGGTTCTTTTCTCAATATGATTTAAAAAATGCAAATTATACTTTGCATCTGACACAAATAATGTATCTGTACCAYTTCCTGCCATTCTGATATTGCATGTTGCTTTGTGTGCTGAAGTCATATAAGAAAGTAAAACTCCCTGTATTCAATTCAGTAGCTGAACTTTTGTCATGATACAGAACTACTTCTCCTCTTGACAGAGTGTTGTCAAAGGTCCCTTTGGATAAAGAAAAATGCCAGAATCTTTCTTTAAAAAATTTGCAGATCAAATTTGACATTTGTGGGATACCAAAGCCTGTCTCTGATGTGTGCCTCTGTCTCTCAGCTACAGAAACGTTTCTCCCTGCTTGCGTTGCAGTTCATGTTTTCTCACTTATGAGGATGTCCTATATTTCTACCTTTACAAGCATTACTATACAAGGCTGTATTACAAAACCACATGATTTTTTGTGGAAGTGATTAGGAAAAGGATCCACAGTCTGATCCGAAGTCAATCTTGACTCCACTTTCACAAATTTTAGGGCAAATCTGKGTTATGGTCCAGAAGGCAGCCCTAACGTACATAAATACATTTTTTATTAACTCTTTCAAAGCATCATGCAATTTAGCTACTGTATTTATGTAGCTATCCATATTGAGAAGGGTATTCAAAATATTTTATCAATATTTAAGTATGAGAAACATATTTTAATTAAAATTAGGCATGATTCACAACCTTCTTACATAATACTATATCTCAAGGCTAGTTCAGCTAGCTCTGTCTTCACGTTTGCTTGAGATATCCTATGAGATTTTTGTATAAAAATACAGTCACTTGGAAAGACTCCCTAGAGTTCTTAACAGCTCTCTGACTTAGCCAATTGGTAGGGGTCAAATCACAAATTTTGTTAACTTTCCCCTGTCATCTCTTAAGGGGATCCCAGAAAGGCAGGATATTAAAAATGACAGCTTTTTTCCTTGTAGTTGCATCTTCCTAGTTCCAAGTCAAAGTAAAACCAACTGCTATTTAAAGACTCACTGAAAGCAGGCAATAAATTTCAAGATTCATTAATTCTGAAAATTTCATTTAAAAAATAAATAGATCGGTTGGTTTGTTTCTTATACCAATGAAATTTTCCAAGTGCTTTTAATCTGGCTTTGAAATCAGACTTAGTTGTGATAATTGTTGCAATATAACTATCTGGGCAGAAGAATTCAAATAAAAATAAAAAGCAGAAGCAGGCAGACTATTAAGATGTATGCAGGTGTTCCTATTAAATACAGGAGAAGAAGAAATACAACAAATACTTGTGTAGCATGATCATATCACACAGGGGCAACTCAAATAAGGGTGCCATGTATCTCAATCATTGTAGTGTAATGGAGATTTCAGTCCCTTCTTTCATAGTGTAACATCCTTTTATATCATTTGAAAATCAGGTCACTGCCTGAAGATTCGTGGCTTAGCCCCAAATAACTCATTATGCATATAAACCACAGTGAACCTAAAAAAAAGGCTTTCAAGAAACATCAGGCATTAACTTGTTTCTTATTATTAACTCTGTTTCAGTTTCCTCTGTTTCCTGTTTATTTTTTAGCTTCAGGTACTGCTAGGATTAGACTAAACCTTATACGACCTTTTTCTGGTCATTATTTACTGGGTTACCAGTTTGGCAAAAGGCTGTTTTCAAGTGAATTATTTCCCTGCTTGAGTCACCAGTAAATTTTAGTGATAAAAATTTGGAAGAAATCTATGGTTTGTGCTAAAATTGTGGGTGTAATCACAGGGTAATCAAGGTAAGTTGCTGTATATATGTGTTTATGTTTGTGGCCAGTAACTTTTAAATATTTGACCATGACAGAAATATCAATGACTATTCCAAATTCTTTTAAGAGTCAAGGAAGTCTTATTTCCATCACTGCAGAAATGAGAAGTGGAGCATAGGGAAAATGAATGGTTGCCAAGGACTCCAACAGGGACCCATAGGGAATGGGTAATTCACCTTACATCTTCCCCAGTGCCGGCCCACTATCTTTACCATAAGATGGTTGTTCCAGTTCTTTCCATTCTCATTATTCTCATCAGCCCCACCATATTAATGCTTTAGAATAATAWATAACTTCTCAGCCAAAAAATGGAATAGCTTATTCACTCCCCATTCTGAATGTGAAAATAAAAAGCCTATACATTTTTTTCTCAGATAATAGTATCTGAAAACTTCAAACAGGAAAATGACTATTCAAGATTCAACATTTATATTCAACCAATTCATGAGCCACGAGCTGTGCTCCCAGGGAAAATATAATAGCTGTTCTTTCAGGAAAAATGAACCACTGCTGCCATCTTATTCGTAGTTCTTAAAGTTGTCCTAGACTCAAAGCTCCATAATATTGAAAAACTCAATAAGAGATTGAAAATACCAGTATGAAATTAGAGAAGAAAAAAGTGCACAGACCTCAAGATCTTTGCAAGAGAAGATTTAGTTTTTAATCAAACCAGAAAATCAATATAAATATTACTACATACTTTCATTATGATGAAATACCTCCAAATCAGTGTTAGAATTTGACTTATTGTTAGGCTAAAGACKCATAAAGATGGAGAATTACTTTTCTGAAAAATCCTTTTGAGATGTCTAAGCATTTAGTTATTTATTTATAAGATAAAATATGATACACCAGAAATATTATTAGAAGAGTTAGTTGGAATTTGTCTAACTTTGCACATTAAAAGTTAGTCGGCTGGACTAAACATGTTATCTAGGTTCTTCCTGTAGTCAACAGAGAGAAATAGTCACCTCCAAGGGATAATATATTATATGGTTTAGTCATCTATTTCAGAATGGGGTGAATTCCTGTGTGGAAGCATCTCTCTCTTTCTGTCTTCATCGATTATAGAGGAATCCTTGCTAGACAGTACTTGCTGGACTAGACTCCTGTGAAAGGTTTTTACTGKTTTTTTTAGGAGAATATTACTGACTGAATGGGGATTGAGAGGATGTTCTGGTTTTCTAGCTTTTTGCATGAGACGTGCAATATTTTCTAAACCCAGGAAGTGTTAGTATGAATAAATATCTAAGGAACATGGTCTCCAACATCACAAGCAGCACAGACTACATGAGGAAAATTACAGTARCTTGTATTTTATGCTTTTAAGTGAAGGCCGTAGATGTAAGATTTCACATCAGATATCAGCGTTGACATTTTTAGCAAAATGGAGGGTTTCAAAATCACAGCAAGAAAGTTCGCTGAAAGCTTACCAGTTGAATCATTCAATCTTTGTCATTCTATAAGCCCCACTGATTTTAAAATTGTAAAAAAATCGATTTTTTTACAAAAATATCGACTTTTTGAGATGAATTATTGGGCAACGTTGTAGCTTGGTAACCTATGTATTATCTTTTATGTCAAAAGCTAAAAAACTAACAAACAATTTCCTATGGCTTTTCACATATTGGAAGCCACTGCAAAATTTCTCTGGTTGAATCTCATTTGAATCAAAAGAAGAAAAATTTAGAAACGTATCCTGAGAAAGCCCTGATAATCTTTGACTGATGTTCACAYTTACTACAGATATTAGATTTGTTACAGCCAGGAAATAAGAAAAAAAAGAGGCTTTTTGCATCTTTTTCTTGACAKCACTAAATATCATCTGGCTATTGGAAATACACATCAATTCACTTAAGTTATTGCATCATTATGTGACAATGAATATCTACGATATGGTTGAAAAGGATGGCAATATTTTAATCCTGGAAGAAAGGAATAAACAATTAGAAGATTGATTTTATTGCTCTTACTGTTGATTATTATTATTATTATTATTATTATTATTATTATTATTATTATTATCATCATCATCATCATCGTTTACTTGGGTAAACCACATAGAATGCAAATACCTAGCCTAATAGCTGTGAAAAATATATTAAGAGACAAATCCTGCCACAAAAAATTTAGTAATCAACAGCACAGGAAAGGAACATCTACTAGCTTGCTTTGCTTAGTTTGTTATAGGTGTATTTAACACAGTTTAAGAAGCAGCCTAATCTAACCACTTTAAAAAGCACTATCTCATTTTAGGAAAAGTGTACACAAATTTCATCACAAAAAAGGATGTTGGTAACTGTCCTTAAGGTGAACTCTATAGTACTTTTTCTGCTAATAGTTAAGATGCTATGCTACCAGATACATGTTTGAAGATGCTTTAATGGTATAATGTAATGCTGCAAACAGTATGGCATAGATGTAACCTAAGTGCATGTCAAACTGAGCAGAGGGAATAGCAATATAAGAGTAGAACACAAAAGGGTTTTTGCATTAAGGCTTTCATGAAGCATCTGCTCCTAAAGAACAACTGAGTAGAACATAAAAAAATCCCTCCTTTTTATCTTTTAAAAAACTGTAAAGTAACATTCAGGATTCATAATTCTAGTCTCTATTATATGGTACAAGGGAATCCTGTAAAACTTTGCAGCAGACAGAAGGTAAATCAAAGCTGTCCACATGCTTGCATGCACATGTATGCATCCCTGTGTTAGATACACTCAATGTTCTTCAAATGATCACACACACATGCATACATAGGTGTGCAAACTTTTTAGTCCATTTTATGGTATGGGAGTTAAGTGACTATGGAAAAGATGGAATGATTATCCATCTTTAAAAGAAGTTTTCAGTTTATATGTTATTTATTTTTTTTTTAATAATGGTTAAAACCTAATAAAACTCAATAGAAAGAAACAGGAATTTTACTTTTGAAAGAACAATGGGTCATGGAATTATATATGGGTTGTTACAGAAAAATATGCTTGAGCTAATTAAAGTATTTCAGGCTCCATTAAATCCACCAATGTATTACACAGGAACAGAGACATTTCCATAGGTGAAGGCGATCCATAATGCTTATGGTCTGTAAACATTAAATTTGATCCAAAAGTTGTCTTTATAACTTCGCATGTGGATCATTTCTGAGTATCACACAAGCAAAAAAATTACAGCTTCCCAAGGAAAGAGGGTTAAATATTCCTCAGAAATATACTCATTTTTCCTCTTTTAAAATCACATTTTTAACAAATGCACACTTTAAAGAGGTAGTAAATGCTACGTTTCATTAAAATAGATTGTTTTTGACATTAATTTTTAGTGAGATTTCAGCAAAGGTTGACAAAATTAAAAAACTATTAGTAAATAAATATATTTCTATCAACAGAAAGTCGCAAGCAAAACCAGTTTTTTAGTAGACCATGCACAGATACAKTTTGACAGGTGAGCCATTTGCATTTTAATCAGCCAGTAATTACACATTTACCTGACTCAATGGTTTTGGGAAAAGACAGAAGCTTCCTAACCAGGTATTTTTTCCTGATGAACAATTATACTCTAYCAAGTAAGTGTGTGGTAGGGAATTGTAACACAAGTGAATGCTGGCCTCAGTTTTCAGCTTAAACCCCCATCACAGATAGATGCCAGATTTTTAATGGCTCTTCTGTCCTCCTCCTTGGTTCATTTTGGTTCATGCGGGGAAACTGCTGTTCCTCAGCTCTCATCTCAGATACCATGGGATGGTATCTTCTGTGAGCAGAGATAATTTTTCTAGCCTTCACCAAAAGCATGCACTTCTACTAGCTTGGAAAGAAGACAGGAAATAGAGGTACCTCACCAATCTTCACACTGTTATTTATTTCAGAGGATTTAGGGTTGTTTTTACATTCAATGTTTTTCCATGTAAGGACAGCTTCTCTAATTATGCGAAGGTTAATCTCAGCATTTACAAAAAAAAAAATATACAAATTGACAAAGACACTATGATACAGCACACTTCTGTTACATAGGACTGGCTCAGTGGGCAACAGTACATACCTGCAATTCAACTGGATGAGTAATAGTATTTGCACACAGTTTTTCTAGAAAGCCATGTAAGAGGACTCAAAGAAAAGATACATCTTGTATTATATATCAATATTACCCTACCTCAGACGTCTTCCTTTAAGTCATTAGTAGTGTTTTTTGCAGGGTGCTTTGGCATGTGCTACTGACCACATTTGCAATGAACCTTGCATTCCCCCCAGCCAAGTATGTTAACTTTTCTTCAGTGAAAGTTTTTCTGAATTTGGACCTTTATGAACAAGTACTGGAACCATAATAGTTATTTTTTTCTTTCTTCCAGTTACTCCATGTACCATCTTCCTTTCCATTAAATACATTTTAAGGTCTATTACCTGAAGTTTTAAAGAGGATTTCACTGAGAACTGATGAGAAAAAGCCTTATTGTAGTCAATCTTACTGGCCTTTTCTTGTATTCATTGCAAGGATCAATTGATGCAAAAATAACAGATAATGCTCTTAAGTAAGTTTCACAGCGTTATCGAGAAGGGACCCCTGGAGGTCACGTAGTCCAGCCTCTGACTCAGAGCAGGACTAGACTGAGTTTGCCCAAGGAAAAATCTTTTTTTTCMTGTATGCCATTGTGTACCCAAAGTTATTATATAGAAAGACAAATTTAAAACAAAAGTTTAGAACACTCTTCAAAAAGATGTGTAAAAATACTGAGAGTTATATTTAGATTAAGAACAAAATTGCCTCCTTCATCTGTAAAACTTCTTCTTTTAAGAGCAAAAACTTATTTTAAGTTTTCTGAAAGCAAAAGTTATCCTGAGAATACAACATTTCTCATTTAGGTATTATTAAAGGGAAATCTCAGCTATTTCATTTAAAAATGCTAATTGCAGTATAAAGTTACATTTTACAATGCAGAATTTCTATTACAGGATAAATGTTTCGAAACATTTGTTCAAAACAAATGTTTTGAAAGAAATGGGTTTCTATGGTAACATTTTATATAATCAGTTTTCACAGAAATAACGCAAATAATCTTGATGAAGAATTCTTCATTTTATATTTTGTCTCATCTAACAGGCTTTCACTGACTGTCATTAATTCCTAGTGGGACAGGATTCATAGATAAGGAAAATCTGTCTCAATACTGGAAACTCCCCATTTAATGACGAACTATTTTAGTGCATGGGTGGCTCCTTTTTTAATTCTGTTTTCATTTTTCAGTAGTCCTCTATGTAGATAGCTAGAAAAGTTAGAATATCAGCTCCCTTTCCCCACATACACAGGTAGCTTAGGGTGTTTTATTAAAATACATTATAGTCATACCAGGTCAGTTCTTCTTACAACTTACTCAAGAATATATCAACAATGTTACCAGAAGTAGATGTTAGCTACTGAGTTAATGAATTAAGTCCTATTAATTGCCATAAACATGAAATGTAGCCCTCGGGAAGGAATACGCTGTCATAGTTCCCTGCTATAGAGGAACCCAAATCTGAAAGACTCAAATCTTAAATATGATACAGTTGACATTGATGCAGTTGGCCAAATATTTAGCTAGACCACTGTTTCAGTAAAATTATGTTTTCAGTGAATTTTTGCAGTTCCCTTTTTATATTATGTACTGTAGAAAATGGAGAACAGGCATTATCTTGTAACACTAATGTTAGCGTACTGTGCACACCAAATGTAAAATGGCCTTTGGTATCCATTCATTCATGCAGGTTTTACAATAGTGATCCTCTGCTGATTAAGTAGGGTAGTTTAGGTGTAAAATGAAAGGATATTTCAAGTCCCAAGTTTAATATATGGAGTGTAAAAAGCAAAAAACTCCATGTTTTCTAATCTATTGGAAACCTGGATTAATGTGAATTGTACTGCGTCTGTCAAAAGAAAGACAGTTTTTACATAATGCAGCCGCTACTCTTTGGCAATTTTTAAAAATTTTAAAGTCTTTCTTACATTTTTTCAAGCTTTTGCTTACACATGTGATGAAATAATGAGAAAATTGTTTACAGAGATGGCTATACAGAAAGTGAGACAAAAAGATGATATTTTACTGTCAAAAAATTGTCAGAAATCAATTTCTGATTATATTTGTTAGATATTTATGAGACAGGTAAATATTTTCTGGTAATAGAACCATAAATTTGTTTTCCTTTCCTTTTACCAAGAACTACGAAGATGTTAATTACTAGACACAGTTGCAGTAAAATATTAAATATATTCAAACTAGGCTACAGAATAAAAATGACAACACTGTGTAACTAAAAACGTTAATCCTTTATATGGTATATCTCAAGCAAAGGACAATCCAAGATGCTCGGTGGAAAGCTACAATGTGCTTTTTATAACTATGATTGGAATTTTTAAAAATTGCCAGACCCTAAATCTGGAACAATGTATTTCCTTTACTGAATACGAACCATAATCCCATTTGCTATTTTTTATTGTATACATGAATATTTGCAGAATCGTATGCTAAATTTTTTCATTGGACTAAAAAACTCCACCACTCTCCTGCAAAGTTTCCTATTGCTGCAGCTACAGAAGTTCTTGCTTTCTACTGTGTATATGGAAGGAAGGCAGGAAATAGTCTGCTAGTGGTTATAGGAATTAAAAAGTTAGCAATACATTGCACAGGGACATGTTTCCCAATTAAAACATATGTACACATTCTAGCTGTGAGAGGTTGGTGTACCTCTGCCTAGCAGTAGATCTCAAAGAAAGGATAAAAGCATTTGGGTTTTTTAGGAATTTAAGCATCAAGATAAGTTGATAATTACTCAGGTGAATAAAACTCCATCAATATTTTTTAGGTAATTTTCTGTCCGTATTTCTCGTCATCCTTACTGTACAAGCTGGTAACTCTAGTGTGAGTATTCAAATCCTTCAGAGTGACCCAATTCCCTTAAGGTATCATGAGAAGAGATATTCCCACAGTTTGTAGGTGTCAGTGGCAATCTCATGCCAGAGCTGTTTCCATACCCTACGTCTCCAGTGCCCCTCTTGGTCTGAGAGCTATCACCTCACCTTAGCTCGGTGAGATTGTGTCGCTCCACCAACCAGAGCGCCGTCATGGCTGTCAGCATCGTTCGCAGCACAACCTAATAGCTTACAGTTAATTTTACCTAAATGGAGCATGTAATTAGAAATGTTAATACAGCCACAGTGTTAACACATTAATAACAAAACTTGACATTCAGAGTTTCCAAGCTGTATTTATTTAAGGTTTGCTTTGACTTATAACTTTTTTTATTAACCAGTAGCAAAAAATCCTCACATTGTGCATGTTTCAGCTGTCCTTTGTAGTCAGGACTCATCTCAAACCCCTATATTTCCCTCAGGATTGTTTCACTGCTTGTGTAAACTAGAACATTCATTAACCAGTACTTCTGTGATCGGCAGAACAAATGTAGCCTGCTTATCAGTGGATCTTTATTTTCTGATTCTCTTATTCATGTAAGTCATGTCTGAATCTTTTTCCTTTTTTGAGGCCACTGTAAGAGTGCTGCCTCTGGCATCAAATAAGGTTGAGCCAAGGCTCTTCTAGGATGAGAGTTCTGATAGAGTCTATCTTCCCCTCACTTATGGGATACCCTGTATAACATTTTCGGCACACTTCGGCAAGAAATGTGATGAAAACTAAGTAACAAATTCAAAGTTATGAGGTGAGAACTAAGAAATAGAGACAAATGCCCAAGGCACGATTGCACAATCCTCATTTCTTCAGGAAAACTGTAGATAAAAAATGAAAGAATGTGCCCCTTCAGTGATAATCGTTTATTAATGGAACCAGAAACAGTGAAATACATGGGCAGAAGGAGCTCTGTCAAATGAATAAATTTCTCTTAAGATGTCTGGAACAGCTACTCTTCCTAGGCTCAACTCCATGAGGCCTTTGCCTTTATAAAGAACTTGGGGTGTGTTTCAGAGAGCTTATTCTCAAACATTTATCAAAGAAAGGACATGAAGCACAACCAATTCTGTGACCTAGAGAATTGTGTCAACTTGAGGTTTGGGTTCTAATTTCAGTGTCCCTCTAAAACACCCCATAATCCTCCCTTTACCCAGGTCTTCACATAGGGAGATATTCTCTGTGTCATTATCAGCTCTTCTGCAGGCTCAGCAGCCTGAAGGATATTTATATCGCTCCCGCCCCATTAGCAGGGAGCACTTTAAAGCCTTAGATTTAGGGCTATGTCAGGGAAAAGTCTCTGACAGTTGAGCTCAAATGGGTCTCAGCTGACTGGCAGTTACTGGCAACATCCAGAACTGCTTTTTAATGGGGGCTGCAGGGCAGTTGGGTCTTGGTCCACCAACAGCCAGACCACCACCTCTTTCTGAACTTCCATTGATTTTTGTCTGGCTTTCTTTTGCATAAAAGTTATGGGTATAGGAGTGGAAATTAAGGATCAGTCTGTTACAGAGCTGCAAAGGAAGCTGTGCTTTAACATAGACCTAGCTGACAAGCTGCAGTTCCCCAGGGAACTGATGATACCAGCACCACCAGCACTGGTGGAGAATTGCTCTCACCTGCATGGAGCACAGGGAAGAGCTCTTCTGAATGGTGCATGCTGACCTATCCAGCTGGGTGGAGAGGTTCTGGGTTAATTCATGGGGTCACCAGAAGGGTGACTACTATGGTGCTTCATACTTGAAGCATAATTGTGACTTTGCTGTCATGCTGTTTTTGATTGCGTCAGGAATAACTTGACATACATGAGCAGAGTTATGGTGCTGTGAGAGCTGAAAATGCTTTCTGTTGTTGAGGAGATGTCCTGCAGTTTTGAAGAGACGATATATATACATATCTGTGTGTACATGCATCTGTCACTATATGACATTTATAAATTTAAGTATGACACAGATAGAAGTCATATGATCATGGTTATTTACCTACAACAAAATTACATAGTCTTATAGATTCAATTATCTTATATCGTTGTTTTCTAGTCCAACTATCATTTGAGATTTCTGCTTGATCACTCTGAGAAGACTAAAAATTGTTCTTGCATATGTGCCTGTAATTCCTACTGCTTTCAATTAATGGTACCATGCATGGAAAGAGTGAGTCTGGGTTTACAGACTATCAGAGTTACAGTCAGCTCAGCTTCCATATTATTTTTTCAATACAAAATAAACACTGAGCTACAAGAGCTGAAAGTGAATTTTGATTTATTGGTCTTTTAAGGAATTTAGAACCAGATTTTCTGCTTCTGGAAAGAACGGGTCTAAATATCTGCATTCTCATGTTTTGTGCAAGGCAGGTCAGGACTATCTTCTGCTCATGGACTGTCCCAAATGCTTACCACATGCTGTTTCTTGAGCTCCCTCTGCTGAAACTCTTTTGCATGGGGAAATACGTAATGGCATAGAATTGTCTATACATCCTCATTAAAAAGGTATTTTCAAAGCAGAGACTAGAAAAAAAAATAATAACTAGAACTTTTAAGGAATTCTTGCAAATACAGTGGTGACACCAGTAGGAATAAAATGAGATCTAGTATGCACTGAATTAATGTGTAGCTTCCATTTTATTTGGTTTGTAAAGTGTGTGTGGCTTGACCCAAAGTTAACATAATTAACTCCTGATGTTCACAATAAGACATGAAAAAAAGATTCTGTAACAACCAACGACCCTCCCCTGTGCTGTGCGTGTGTAAGGAGGTGGGGTGATAACATAAAGTCCAGGATCAAATTGTCTCACACTTTTGTATTGTTTCTTTCTCTGTCTACAGTCCCTTGTCCTGTATTTGTTTTGCCTTCACTGTGCCTCAGTTCTTGAGGACATAAAGTATAGTGACCATCTGATAGACCATTATTTTATTGTGAGCTGTTTTCCTTTTTCATGAAAGGCTGTTAAAAACTTGTATGATCTTTATTATTCTTTGTATCTTTAAGAAGCTCAGTGAAGAAATCATATTCTGAGCCTAGGTGAGGCAACATTTGTCAAGGTAAATAATTTGTTTTATGAGATCATCAGTTGTAGCTGAAAAAAAGCCTGGCCACTTTCTGGTTCATAAAACCTCCCACTGTGCTGCTGGTCTGAAAGAGTATCAGTAACTCTCATAAAAGATTTTTTTTTTGTCTCTCTGCAAACATCAACTTATTTAATTATGTAGCCCATCATGACTACTCCACTACACTTTGAACACTGGCTAGTTAAAACACTGAAAATTCCAACCTTTGTGCTAGGCTTTTGCGGGTTATAAAAGTGAAAAAAGAAGCAAGTTTGGCTTACCCTGCCCCCTTCCCCTGATTTAGCTGTGTGGTCTCCCAGGGCAGGAAGGATGAAGGCGAGCACAGTTAATTGTTTGAGCATCCATGGCAGGTTAGATGCAGGACAGGGACCACTGGACGGAATCTCATGGTAGAGACTCAGGCTGTGCTGCTTTCCATAGGAAATCAGATCATCATAAGGTGCAAAAGCAGCTGCAAATTGTGTGGTGGACACTGTGGTACCTCCTCTCAAAACCAGAACAAGGAGGAACTTCTCCAGTTGTCCTTTCCCTCTCTCTTACAGCACACAGCCCACACATTAATTTCTAATTTTCAGCCTCAGCTCATGAAAGCAGTATAAATTTACAGTTATTGAATAGCATTTAAAGATATTAAATAGTTTACTCAGAAGATGTTTAACTGCTTTTCTCCTATTGCTGGCAAACAGTGACCTCTCCATTTTAAACTCAAATGATGCACAAAGAAGTAACTGCACAAGTGGGAACACTGTCAAGAACCTAAAGCTAACCCAGAGCTCACTGCCTGAACTATTCAGTACCAATCAGTTGAGCTCAGTCCTGACATGGCAGGTTGCAAATGTATAAAATACAACAAATAATGGGTGCTGGGTAGCGGTAGCAGAGCATGGCAAGAATGCATTGATCTTGCTTGTAATTGAAATTTTGCAACAGAACATTGCATTGTTAGCATAATTGTAAAGTTTTCAGAAGGAAAGAAAAGTGTTTAAGGCTTGTGTTCTGGTTTATGAAAGGCAAGAGTCTCTTTGGCCCTGAGTGCAATTTTGTCGTGGGAAAGAATTCCAGCACCTTGTGCACGCATACTGAAATGTCATAAAAGTATTAATTGCAGAAAAGTAGGATGTCTTACTGACCCCATCTTGCTGTCAAATGACATTGTTTACATACTGATTCCCTCCTCAGGGATATGCCTCAGTGGCATGTCTTTTGGCTAATTAAGGTTTGAAAATTCAACTTTCTAATCTGCACCTTAAATCCATAAATGATAGCCAGGATGAAAATTGATGCTCCTGTGAATGTCTCTCTGTACCCCACAATGAGACCCATGCACTAAAGTTCAAAGATTTCTACAGTAATGGATCAGAGTGCTTTAAAGACTTGAGAGTGATCTCTTCTAACTTCATTAATGACTCTACTAATTACATAGTTAATCATGTCATCTTGAAAGCTGAAAAAATAGATAACAAACCATGGCTCCTCTTTTCATAATTTCATTGCTCTTTTTAGTTTCACTGTAAAGATACAGTAGGATAAAAAAAAATCAACTATATGCAAGTATGTTTTGACCTTCGTAGAGGAAAGCAATTGTTTTTATAGCAAGAAAAAAGAAAAAGCTATTTGTATTTCAGGATTTCAGGCTATAATGCTCAGATTTATGCCTGTTCAGAAGCTCTTGCATGAGTTTATTTCCAGGGTATTCCATCAAAAATCAGGGCAAAGCCACTATCACCTTGGGAGAACTATAACGCAAAAGAAGAAATGGCATTGAATTAAGCTTAGTACAGAATGGGTCACACAAGGAACCCCAGTCCTGGCACAGACGGAGTATAGAGCAGACAAGGTGCTCTTTTTTCTCATAGTGCTTTCTCAGGTGCTTTCCTTTCTACCAGACCTTTGATATCCAAGGGATAGTCATAAAAACTGTAATAACATGTTGCCTGACCTGCTGTCCCAGAACCTCCCTGACATTTGTGGTATGCCTGGGTGTGCATCTGAAGATACATATCAACATCAATATAAAATTAGCCTACCATAAAACCTGTAGTCCAACCCCACATTATCCTACATATAAAAAAGAATTTGCTTCTTGCTTTCTTGTTGTTTAGGTGGTAGTGGAGCTGCACATGTCCTGATGCTTTAAATACAAATAAGAAAATTATGCTTGTTGACATGCTACTATCTTGAGACAGACTGGCCATATGCCTATAAATAAGACCAGATCAGCAGATATTTCACCGATGGGAAGGGCCTTAAACTGTCAATGCCTTAACTACCTGCAGCAAAAGGAGTATCTGCAAAACAAAGAAAGCACCAAGGGAGTATCATCTTTAATTGATACTGTCTCCTTCCTTTTATTAAAGCAGTGGTAATGAAACCCTGTTTTTCTGCAACAGGCCTAGTGTTTGATGTATTGTCAAGATCTGAGCACAGCATGCCAAGCTAGACTATTCCTAGTAAAGATCCTAAGTGTGGGGGTAATTTCTAACTAGCAAAACACAAAACAGAAGGCATGAAGAAAAGCATTTGTACCTTGATCTTACAACAACAGGTGTTGTGCAAGCAACAAAGCCCATTTGCCACACTTTTCAGACCAGATCTGCTGTTGAAAAGACTCATGAAAGCAAAGAGGGGGAAAAGATCCCATCCATGAAATTGTGTTAAGAGCCCAGTCTTAGGCACCTATGCTGTAAAACACTGAGCACGTCCTATGTCTTTCCTCATGYCTATGTGAGGAGAACGCAGAGCGTACATGTTCTTCTCATGTTGCCAGGCCAGTGTCCAAAGAGTAGCTGCATTGCTGCCAAGACCATGGTCCTCTCTTTTCTCAAAGGAATAATCATAGATATGCCAAGTGCCTCTATCTTCTGGACCTCTCATGACATTCATGATACAACAAGTAATGATGGTCCTCTGGGCAGGAGGACTGTCTCGCATTTTCTGCTTCGGGCTCAGATTTCTTGTCTTTCTGAGGGGTCAAAACAAAATCAGGAAATATTAGTTCTGCACCAGGTAAGTTCTGCTTGGACCTTACTCTGGCAGAGACAAGAGAAGTAGCAGACAATTAACATAAATAAAACAAGAAGACTGGGTTTCAGCAGTTATGTGTCAGCCTTAAAAATACTTCTTCCCAGACAACAGAAATGTATTTACAGCAAGTATTAAAAAGACATAAATAACCATGCTGTTGCTCCTCAGGTTTTATCTTAAGTATGGATTTATCTCAAGTATTACCTTTTGGTGTGCATGTTAGTGATTTCTCAGGTTGGTGGTTGTTGAACCATAGCCCATATAAAAGTATGAGAAAGCCTCTTCATTTAGTAGCAATTCAAGCTCCAAGATCTAGGTGGAAATGAACAACCCGGTTAGATAACAGAAACATAGAATCATAGAATATCTTGAGTTGGAAGGGACCCATAAGGATCATCGAGTCCAACTCCCTGCCCTTCGCAGGACTACCTAAAACTACACCATATGACTAAAAGCGTCATCCAGACGCTCCTTGAACTCTGACAGGYTTGGTGCCATGACACTTCCTTGGGGAGCCTGTTCCAATGACCAACCACCCTCTCAGTGAAGAACCTTTTCCTAATGTCCAGTCTGAACTTTCCCTGACGCAGCTTCATTCCATATCCTTGTGTCCCGTCACTGGTCACCAGAGAGAGGACATCAGGACCTCCCCCTCCGCTGCCTCCCTTGAGGAAGTTGTAGACTGCGATGAGGTCACCCCTCAGCCTTCTCTTCTCCAAGCTGAGCAAACCAAGTGACCTCAGCTGCTCCTCACAAGTTTTCCGTCTTTCACCATCTTGGTCACCATCCTCTGGGCACACTCTAATAGTTTGATGTCCTTATACCGAGGTGCCCGAAACTGCACATAGTGCTYGAGATGGGGCCRCACCACTGCAGTTTAGAGTGGGACAACCACCTCCCTTGACCGGCAAGCTATGCTGTGCTTGGTGCACCCCAGGACGTGGTTGGCCCTTTTGGCTGCCAGGGCACACCATTGACTCATATTCAACTTGCCATCAACCCAAACCCCCAGATCTCTTTCTGCGGGGCTGCTCTCCAGCCTCTCATCCCCCAATCTGTATGTATAACCAGGGTTACCCAATCCCAGGTGCAGAATCTGGCACTTGCTCTTGTTAAATTTCATATTTTCATATTTTTCATTTATTTTTATTCTTTTTTTTTGTTTGTTTGGTATTAACTTATACATTAAAAATCTGGCCAGTTACAGGGAAGAAGATTTTCATTTCAACAAAACCTGAATTTTTTTTAGAAGGATTGGATCTTCAAAACAAGAAACATAAACTTATATTTAGTTCACTATAGTTGAAACTACTTGCTTATCTAACTCCCTAGGAATTCATTGTTTGGATAAATATGCCTGATCTACTTTCTCAGATGTCAGATACCCTAGCACACCTGGTCCTTAAGAGTCAAAAAAGGAACAAAAGATGAAATGAATGATAGCGGTTTTACAAGGCGGTCTGATTACTTTTGGAAGTCCTGATGATGCTTTCCCAAAAGCCCTACTTACCTAGAAATACTCCTGAAAATCTTATCAGCTCCATCAGTGTTTGTGGTGCATTTTATACACTTCTGAGTACTTCAGATTTCTGATTTTCAATAGATCGACTGCATCTGATGATAACTGAAATCAGAATGAAGTTTTTTTGATTTATAGAGTTTGTCTTAGTGAAATTGGTTGGTGCTGAARTCTTCCAGGTATGATTTATGTATTTCCATCTGCCATAGGTGAAAAATAGCTTTTTTATTGCCTCACAGACTTTGGAATAATTCATTCAAAAGGAAAAGGGGAAACTTTCACATTCCTTGTGCATCCAAAGCTACTTCTCATTTTGGTTGCACTCTGTAGGGAGCATATGAACATTACTGGTTAAAGATCAGATGTAACAACCAGTTATTCTTAACTATTCCTATAGCTTAGAAAACACTGTATATCTCAGAAATTTGACCTGTGCCTTTTAATATCTTAAAATGCCTAAATGTACACATACATAATCAGAATGAAGAAAAAAATAATTAAAAAATAACCTGTAAACTTTTGTTGACAACAAGCTTATACATAAGGACTACCTCTAGTTTCCAACTCATCAGACTGTATATTTGAAATATAACTGGAAGTAATTTTTACTTGATTGTGTTGGCTTGTAAAAACACCACATGTAAACTAGAAAGTAAAAGCAATGAAATTCAATTCTATGCTTTCAAGGTTCATTTAAAATTCTCAACAAGCAGTTAAAAAAATTTAAAATCAGAACACCTGAGAAAACTTACCTTGATTTTACTGTTAAGTGGTTGCTATATAATAGGTTTATTCATTTTCCTGAAGCAGAGTCTGATTCTTTCTTTGTGTTGCCTTTTCAATGCAATCGTGGGCGTAAATCCTGATGGGAACATTTGAGCTCTGAGAAAAGGRCTGTCAAAATAGATACAAAGATATTTTCAGAGACAATTCAGAACAGTGAATACTTGAACCTTGCTCTATTTGAATCAAAACAAAGTAAGCAAAGTTTTCAGAGTTTATTGACACTATCAGTTAATCTGAAATATGTTTATACTAATTACTTGCTTGGAGTAGGTTTGTTTTGTATTAAGCTTGATAAAATGAAACACATCTCTTGGGATTAAGAGAGGCTGATGCTACCTCCAAAGAAATAAATGATCATGAAAGATAAGTTTGGTTTTCTGTGCCCCAGCCTTCCAGACTGACAGTGAGGGAAAGAGGATAGTCACTAGCCCTTGTTGCCAGCTCTCTCCATGGTGTATGGGCAACCTGCAAGAAGACCTTGTGTATGCCCTTTGCTTTCCAATTGCAAAAGAGGGGAAGTGATACCGTGCCATTTGTAAAGTACTCTGAGGCATGTGGATGAAGGTCCTGATTATCATTAGTCCTTCTACTCTTCAAGATGTTTCACTGTCTCTTTGTATGAGTAGAGAGTATTTATATGAAGAAACAAGTGAAATTATACTGCTATTTGAACACACTATGTCCTCCTTTAATATTGTTACCTGAAAAGTATTCTGTATTAGTGTTTACATATGCAGTGTGCTGAGTTGTGAGGAAGTATTTCCAGGAATGCAAAGCTATGGTTCTAAAATTGCTTTCATCAGCTGGAAATACTCTTAATTCAATAGACAGGATACCAAACATAAATTATTTTAATAGAATGTATTCTGCTGGGAAAGGAGACTACACCAAGCTAGGAATATTGATGTGGGTAAAATGAGATTGTCAGTCTTCCTGACATAAACGTTATTTCTCTTGAGAACAAACTTCTATCAATATACTTTAATAGTTACGACCTCTAGCAAAGAATCATGTTATTGTTTGAATGCAATAGGCAGACATAAAAGACAACATTTTCGTTTGTTTCACGAGTTAAGTGAAGATTCTAGTAGAGCTTCTGAACTGGCCTCACTTTATTTTAATCCCCAAAACTTACTTTGACTCTGCACGTCGATTCTTAATTTTTATGTAGCTCCTATTTCTTTAGATTTTAGCCATTCTTCCTTTTCTTTCAGTTGCTTCTTTTCATAATATTCCTCATATTTATATTGAGAAAATAGTTTAAAGGCCAAGTCCCACCTCTCTTTAATATTGTGTTAATAGAAATTCCCTGGTAACTCTCATTGCGGTGTTTTCAGATTCTACCCAATAATGTTTGAAATTTATTTCTTTGTTCTTGGAATTTTAAAYTTCTCTGCCTCTCCTTTTTGTCTTCTGCATGTCCCATTCCCTTTTTCTATTCTCCTTTATCTTTCAAAAATTCTTTTTAATGCAGTGCAGTGAGCCTGCTTCCAAAACTGAAACAGAGGCTGAGCTGTGATTCATTTATCTCAAAGGTGGAGTCCCATACCACCTATACCTTCAGTTGCCTGTAATGCTGTCCTGAGACAGCAAAATGCTGCTTTCATTTTCTCCAGAAACCCGTAGTCCCTCAAGGGAATGAAAGGCATCCTAGATATGCATCTTCAGCTGTCAGGAAAGGCCATGGGAAATGCTACAGCTATGGGCACCAAAGAACCCTTTTGTTCATGGAAAGTGTGTTATGGGTGGTTATACAGACCCTAGAACATATTTTGTTGCTGAGAGAAGACTCAACAGTGCCATCAAAGGAAAGGATCCAAGGGGGATAAATATGTGGATAGTTTAGGTGAGGGGTGATCAAATAGGGGAAGCTTACTTGTGAACAGAAGCTGGGGATTAGGTTGTCAAGCCTGCTTTCACTAAATGCSGTGGAAAATATTTAGCTGGCTTCCTCTGGAGCAACTGGGAGAATGTAAAGCGTTTTTGAAAATCCCATCTTTGATGAGGAAAAATGCCACACRTTGCAAATTATTATTTTCATTCTCTGTTATACTCTCTGTTGAGGATCCCCTAGAGGCACTGCAGCCTTAAGTGGCAACTTGTTTGAATGAGTGCTGCTGCAAGGACTAACAGAAGCATCAAATCCCTTTTGAACCATTGAGTTACCTGGCTATTACAAGGGACATTTATAAAACAGGACAGCATTTGAACATTGACTCTGTATTTGAATATTCATTGTGTTCATACACTTCCCTTTTTCCAATAGAAAATGAAAATAAAAAGAGAAAAAGAAGCATGCCTCTTTCTTTTAACCAGAGTAAATTGTATGAAGACAGCAGTTACCAGCTGGCATCATAAGCGATCACAGTTCTTGGTGACATAGAGTCTCAGAGACGCATGAACACATTGAAGTGGAGGCTTCCTCAAGCTTCTCTACTTATATTCAGGATCCAAAAAGGAAAGAATGAATTCTGCAGTTACTGATCAAATAAGGACGCAACATGCCGAATTTGTTGGATGCCATTTTTAATCAATACAAACAAACAAAACTTCTCAGAGGCATGCTGATATCACTTTCCTCTAATTGGCTCAGAAAAATTTGAATGAAAAACATTTCAGCTCAGCAGAAGTCTTGATAATTTTAGGTAAATGTGGCATGTAGTTGAAAACATGTGTTTGCCTTATCCACCAGTAACACTTTGTTTCTGAGACATAAACTCTCAGCTCAGGGATTGTAATTATTTATTTATACGTCAACCAGCACAGCAGCACTAAACATGGTTGCAGTTCATCGCTGATTATAATAATGACACTGATCAATCTTTTTGCAAAGTAACTAGAAAAATGTGATTGTCAGAGGAAAAATTGTCATTGGCAGTCCAGGTTAGGTAAACAATATGTCAACCCTGAAAAATCTGGTAAGGGAGAGTGTGGAACATGCACTCAAGTCAAAGTAAATCTTTGTGGCAAAAGGAGTAATCCGTTTGCTTCCTGCCATCAGAAACCTTCCCTCTTGCTTTGTCTGTCACATTAAATATTGACACCTTCTGCTGAGCCATAGAAATATTGGGAGCCCTCTGTCTGGGTCTGCCTGAAGAGACGTTATTGATATAGAGTGTGCAGCACATTTTCTTTGTGTAATTTACGGGTTTGATTTTCTCATATACAAGTATTTGCACAGAGGGCAGGGGGTCAAGCAGCATTGTCAGCTGTCTCTTAAGCTGTAGCTTTAGGTCTAAAGAGGCCTAAAACAGTTCTGAAAAGGTCATTCTGACCAAAGAATCAATTTAAGTTACAGAGATTATAGAAAACTTCAAGACACAAAACTTTGACAGAAAATGTCTGCAAGAGTATGAAATTCTGCCAATCAGTAATTATTTTGCCCTTGTGTTGATTTTTATCCACTTCCTTTCAGAGAAAYCTGGAAAAAGAGGTCAGTCAGCATAGAAATATCCCTTTCTGACAGTTCCAGAAGAAAACATTGATTTTTTTTTTCAATGTAAAGCTAAGATGAAAAACACAGTCAAATGCTCCTTTTGTAGAATATTTTGAGATGTTCTGGATTTTGTTGTGCTTCAGAATAAGGCAAACTTACTCTACCTTCTTTACAGTAGGAGTCTAGCAGATCTAGGTCTAGCCAATGCCTTTGTTGTTTGCAAATTTTCTCACATAAGAAATTGTGTCACCTAGTTRATTATAATGCAGGATTTATGGTCTCATACTAAGAGCAAGTACTTACAATATTGCATGTAACACTGTTATTGCTCAGATTTCCTGTGCCATTGCTCTGATGAATTTGCTTATGCAGCTTGACTTACACAGAGACTTGGTAAACTGATAGAAAGGTTTGTACACAAGATTTTATCCATATTTAACTTTAGCCTGTGTCTCATGCACTAACATGCCACACAAAATCAGATACAATTTAAGGAGTAAAAGACTAGGATCCCTCTTAACTACCTTTTTTTTTAAAAAATAAGAAGTTAAGCAAAGGTACTGAATGAATGGTAAGAGATATTGCTGATTCCCCACGTCACTATTCCAAAATGAGAAATTCGTGTTTAGGATACAGACATAACATTTAGATGAAGGATTATCATCCATCTAAACTTTGGCTGAATTAGGACCAAAGATTTTGTACCCTATTAAACACAAGTATGAAATTTTGAATAGGAGATAAGATACCAAAAATATTCCCCACTGATGTCTACAGGGTTCAGACAAGAAGACTTGATTCAAGCCCACAGACACTGCCTTAAAATATTTATTCCGTATTTTCACAAGTGTCATTTTGTGTGAAGTCAATAAAAATGTTTAAGTGCTTTAAGAAAGTCAAGTGTTATATGTTTAAAACTCATCTCTGAAAATATATTGATATCCAAACCAGAAGTAATTTATTCAAAGTTTTAAAAAACCCTAAAAATAGAATCTTGTTAAAGTTCAGGGTTACTACAAATATTTGTAAGATAAATAAGCCTATACAAAAATGGCAGTTGATTGAGTTATGGTACAAATGCAAATCAGAATTTTAGCAATGCATTAAGTCAAATATACAAATGTAAAGACTTTCTGAAGCCCAATATTTACTTAAAAGGGTCTATCATGTAGATGTATAATTAGGGATTTCTTAGAAAGTTGTGTTTTTTAATTGTACCTAATAYAGCATAATTGTCTATTAAGTTAATGAGTACGTAGGGATTCCTAAAGCTGCAGACTGCATGGTTGCCACGTGTATATATTAAAGCCATATGCTCAAAATCATCAGGATGATAATGAAAAACATATCTAGACAGGATGCTACTTATCTCAGTTAAACAGCAGCTATGTTTATTAGCAATTCTTTTCGCCATTAATTGGAATAGCCAAACTGAATAACCTTAACCTTTAAAGGGTAAGAGTAGGGACACTTTTGTGAAAACAGCTCCTTTCAAATGAAATAAGATACTCCAAATAATGGGCACATAAAATCAGCAATAACTTTTGAAACCTAGGTGACAATTTTTCATAGATATTAGCGAGACTCTGTTCCATAGTCAAGTCACCTAAACTGTGTCTGAAGATGGAGTGAATGGAGTAGTGATTGGAGCTAAATCCAGTTGGCGGCCAGTCACAAGTCATGTTCCCCAGGGCTCAGTATTGGGGCCAGTTCCGTTTAATATCTTTATCAATGATCTGGACGAGGGGATYGAGTGCACYCTCAGTAAGTTTGCAGATGACACCATGTTCAGCAGGAGTGTTGATCTGCCTGAGGGTAGGAAGGCTCTGCAGAGGGATCTGGACAGGCTGGATCGATGGGCCAAGGCCAATTGTATGAAGTTTAACAAGGCCAAGTGCTGGGTCCTGCACTTGGGTCACAACAACCCCAGGCAACGCTACAGGCTTCGGGAAGAGTGGCTGGAAAGCTGCCCAGAGGAAAAGGACCTGGGGGTGCTGGTCGACAGCCGGCTGAACATGAGCCAGCAGTGTGCCCAGGTGGCCAAGAAGGCCAACGGCATCCTGGCCTGTATCAGGAATAGTGTGGCCAGCAGGAGTAGGGAGGTGATCGTGCCCCTGTATTCGGCACTGGTAAGGCCACACCTCGAATACTGTGTTTGGGCCCCTCACTACAAGAAGGACATTGAGGTGCTGGAACGTGTCCAGAGAAGGGCGATGAAGCTGGTGAAGGGTCTGGAGCACRWGTCTTATGAGGAGCGGCTGAGGGAGCTGGGGTTGTTTAGCCTGGAGAAGAGGAGGCTGAGGGGAGACCTTATCACTCTCTACAACTACCTGAAAGGAGGTTGTAGTGAGGTGGGTGTTGGTCTCTTCTCCCAAGTAACAAGYSATAGGACGAGAGGAAATGACCTCAAGTTGCACCAGGGGAGGTTTAGATTGGACATTAGGAAAAATTTCTTCACTGAAAGGGTTGTCAAGCACTGGAACAGGCTGGCCAGGGAAGTGGTTGAGTCACCATCACTGGAGGTATTTAAAAGACCTGTAGATGTGATGCTTAGGGACATGGTTTGGTGGTGGACTTGGCAGTGAATGGGCTCGATGATCGTAAAGATCTTTTCCAACCTGAATGATCCTATGATTCTATTCTATGATTCAAAGAGTTGAATAGTGGTGTTTCACTTACTTAAAAAAACCTGTAAGGGAAGATGTAAAGTGTCGGAACTATGAAACCAATCAATTGTTAAATCCTTTTTCTCCTTCTCAGTGTGTTCAATGATGGGTGATTAGTTTATATGAAATTTCTCTGAATGCAGAGCTGATAGCAGTAGTTGTGCTTTGTCAGTGTGCTGATATAAAAGGATTTACTCTTATTTTCTCAAGCTGGCCACAGTTCTGTCTTGGAACGCTGTTTCTGCCTTGAGAAAAGGCAGTCTTGAGGAAGGCAGTGGCTCCTCCCTGAAAACTGGCTGCCAGCCCTCCCTTCCTCTTGTGGCTTTGCTGCTGTGTGTGTGCATCTGAAACAGTTCAGGTATCTTAATCTGATGTGAGAGATTGCACTGGGAATTGCACTAGAAAACATCACATGGCCCCTGAGAGAGTATTAATTATCTTGATATTTCACTCCATTCTCTCTGGTAGGTACTGTCTGGAATGTTTTGCATTGATTTTCCAATTTATTTAAGAATAGGAGATACTTCCTTTTCTCAGATCTGGTTGGAATTTTACTCTGTGTCATAAATGGCATTTCCAGGACACAAAATTTTTAATTTACTAAGAAAGGGTTATTTTATTTTGTTCTAGCAATGCCAGTGCTGATAGCCATGCTCAAGAAGCAGTCAGGTTTTCCTTTGTTATTATTTCTCTGTGTGCCAGAGAACACATTAGTAAAAAGCACCTTTGGGCCAGATTGCGCCATCAACCTTTTGAAGCACTTTGAAAGTGCATTGAAATCCACAGGAAGTCCTATTTAATAGGCAATTGTACTGCCTCAGGGTATTTACTAGGAGCCACACTATTTTCTTGGATGAGATAAGCAAGAGAAAAGAAATTGGCACATAATTAGAAAATATAGTTCTTTCCATACAGTTTGTTCAAACTAAAGCAGTCCTGTTGCTCTGGATGGAGTTTTGTTGGGTAGGTGCAGAGGAAAAATCAGGAAAAGAGGGGAACCTTGGATGGCACTGCTCATAGCACATGAACAGCTTCCAGAATTATTTTTTTCTTTTTAATCAGGAAGTGAAGGGCTGGCAGCTGGTTGCCGTGGGCTATAATTCAGCAGAGCACTTAAGCATGTAAGCAAATGAGACTTAAGCAGGTCCTCAAGGTGCTGATTCAGCAAAACCTGCCCCTTCCCCTCAGCAAAGCTCTGCCTCTTGACTGCAGATAGATGGTCTCTGTTACTGCAGTGCCTGCACCCCTCGTGCTCTCCAGTGTACTGTCCCTACCTCAGGAAAGGACAGAAAGGTAGGCTCTCCTTTTATGGCCTGGTAATGGAAGTGGACAGAAAGGCAGGGCAGAGAGAGACTTACATCTCTTGCCAAGTTCTCACAAAGCCAGACTGAATAGCAAGCTCGTCGAGATGCCAGGCAGCAGCACAAACACTACACCACTTTCTCTCCTTCACTTTGTTTGACCTGAACAGGGGCTTGGTAATTCATGTCCTTAAGTCTCCAGCCAAGCAGGRTGGACAGAAATATTTGCGAAAGAGCTTTGTGTTGACCAGAATGTTCTCTGTGTTACCAAGGAGTGAAGCATAGTGAGATTATATGTCCTTATGTGCCTCTGAAGATAAGAGAAAGTTTCTCAGAGCCTTCTGCAACATAAACAGAGATTCGGCATTTTGTACACAGAGGAAGATGTCGGTAGGACTTTCCTGCACTGAAAGACAGACACAAAGAGAAAAAGCTTTATTAAGTGTTCTGAAAAGATCAAAGTATTCTTTAACAATAAATACGTAATTTGAACATCTGACTGGGGAACCTTGTGTGGTATGAAACAGCCCAAAAGAAACCTTTATATAAAAATACTATATAGGATTTATAAAACATGGAAAGTAAAAGTTTCTAACATCACTAGGAACACTGTATGTCAGTTCAAAAGTGCTTTGGAGCCTGGGTTTAGTATTTCAGAAGCTGAAACCACTGACCTTAGGGACTTCACTCCAAAAGAGACTTATCCCTGGTATTGCGCATCTAGGTGCCAGATATCAGTATAGTTCACAGTGCTGAGCAAGGCACTTTTTTCCTTACGCACTAAATGGGAACTGCACATGAGATTGGGCTGCAGAGCACCGCTCTGGAGACAGCTAAGATGGATARAGGGACCAAAAGACAGCGTTAGGCCTGAAACTGCCCATGGGTGGCAGAAGCTTTGGAGTTCAATGCAAGGTTGCAACAATTTAGTAGGGAGACCTCATCAGCCTTGGAGGACAAAACCTGCAGTTCACTGTCTGCATCCTTTCGGTTGAAGATGGACAGACCTGCAGAGCCAAGGGCCAGGAGACCAAGCAAGGTGACTTCTTTCCCCTTCTCTTAATAGCTGCAGGATGGATGCAATCCAGCTAATCAGCTCTCTACACACTGAAACAGTCATTTTACTTAATATCGACCTACTGTGTAGTAGTTTTGTCCAGCTCTGCCCATGAATCAGGACCATTATCCGGTAGCACAATGAGTGTTAAGGTTACTGATAGTTGAAAGTTTTTAGAAGGACTAAAGAAGGACTTTGAAAACAGCATATTAAGTTTTGAGGCTGTTCACATTATGCAAATACAATTCTGAGGAATTTTCTTACTGGAGCTAGAATCTGACAGGACGTGATGTTCTATGAATGCATTTTAGCATATCAAAATTATTTGCAGATCAGGTTAACAAATCCCTTTTATGAGATTGTTGCTTTTATTATCTAAAATGTCTTCTAGACCCTGCATATTCAAGATTTCTGAAAATTCATTTTATCTTTCACTCTGTTTGTATTACTATGCCAACAGATTATTAGAATGCCAAATGGAAATGAAATATGACCCTTTATAGATGTGTTTGTAATGTAACCAGTAATGTACATGACAAGCTTGAGGAATGAATAAGCACAGACATTGTGAAGGATATTTTATACCAATTTCCACATGGTTTGTCTTCTTTTTAATTCTGACCTGTTCTTTGGTAATATTGTAATGGATAGAAAACCAAGATTTGTCATGATGTTCAGATTAAAACTAAGACTCAATTATTTACTCACTGGAAATGAGAGAAGCACAGTAAAAAACAAGATGGAATACTACTTCTCAGAAGACTTGGCTGTCAAAAGTAATTAATTTTTTATAATGCTCAAAAATAAAATTGTTGAACAATCAATAACAGATTTTGAGCATTTAAGACAATAATGATCTCATGCATGATAAATTACTKGTAAGAAATGAAAGTTCATTTGTCCTTATAAAAAGAATTGCAAATCTCGGAGTAAGGGTCAAAATTTTAACTTCCATCCCAAAGTTAAGCTTATTTATATGAATAATTAATGCCAGATCTGACAGGTACCTACCTAAATGTAGTTCTCTCTATATGACTTTTATTACAAAATGAGAGTTTCTTTGGTTCTACAGTGTGGTATCTATGTATAATGTTTCAAAGCCCTAAAATGTTGTTAATATTGATTCTTTGTATATTAGTTCTACTTTTAAGAAAAACAGCAGTGCCAAATAACTGCAAAAAACCCTTTAATTAGACTCTGAAGGTAGTTTTCTTCTTGCTATGAACCTAACAATCACCATCTATAGCACCACGTTCCTGTCCTGCCAGCAGAAGGAAAATGACCAAAGAAGAGCCTTGGTCAACACTGTCCCTTCTGAGTCTTAGCTATTGGTAACTACAATAGGCATTTAAGTCAGTAATTGAAGAGTTTCTGGTCCAGAATCTGGACCAGGAAGTCACTAATTGCAAGCATCTGGATGCCACCTCCATCTACCTTCAGCCTTACATTTTACCTAGACAAAAGAACTTGTAAACTAAGACAGTGTCTCCCAGCAAGCTTGAGATGTGATCTGGAGAAATACCAGGCATTCATCTAAAAAAGTCAAGGGGATTTAGAGATAAAAATTAAAGAATGAGACAAATATTAAGATGTTGGGCTCTTAATTTTCACCTGTGGGGAAAATTTTTCTTCCGGAAACTCTCTGTTATAAAAATCTTTCATTGTCATTCATGGTTAGTATTGTACACTGACATATAGAAACATAATCACCCTTTTAAGTTTTGTTCTTTTACTAATGTTTCAATTCTACCCTGCCAAAAACTATGCTATCAAGGAAGCTTATCATTCAGTAGCAATCTTGTTGGAAATTTGAGAACTCTAATTCTTAGGCAGTTCAGAATGATTCTTTCTGATCAATTTTATCATGTTTTTCTCCACTGAAGTGCTTCTGAAGTGCCACTAACAGTCATTAACTGTTAGCATATAAAATTCTTCTGTGGGCATGTAATTACTTCTGTTTTGTGGATGGGAGAACAAATCAGAAAAAGGCACTGGGAGTTGGAGTCATTTTGCATTGTTTTACTGCCTAAACAAATCAGGTGTATAGTTTAATCTGGTCGTCTAAAGTCCCTTTCATGAGTGGTTATTTTAGATGCTTATAGAGTGGGGTAAATTGTCCTTTGGGGAGGCCTGATTCTCTCCATTGACTCTGRGCAGAGTTTATAGGAGGGCATCCCATACACCCCAAGACTAAACAACTTGTCTAAAATACAGACTAGGGGATGAACTCAGAAGCACCAGGTACAAAATGAGTGTGCATGGTCCAGGAAACCATCTATCAGGCACTGGCTCTGTTTTCAGTGGTTTTGTGAGTGGTACCATACAGGCTGTATTTTAGATAGTGTAGTTAGGACAGTTGTTCTGTAGTTTCAGGGTAGAATAGATTTTAGGTGCATTAAAATAATTGCCAATTCCCACTGGGATTAGACAAGAACTGACCCAGAACTGGATGTGTTGTCTTCAAGGAGATGCAAACAATGAAATGCACGAGTGTGAGATGGCAGAAAGATGGAAATACCTTCCTCCAGCATAACAAACTCATAACCAGGATCTGCCTTAGTGACAGATAAGGTAGAAAGTTGCCCAAAGCAGCAGGCAGCTAGGAGGAAGCAATGAAATGACCATAGCTCCTTTGCCAAGTGAGAGCCCTGGGAAGCCAGACTGGCCAACGCTCTTGGTGCATGGGAAGGAGCTGTTGTGTTTGGTGTAATGACAGCTCCAGAGGAGGGTGGCCCTCCCCAAGGCAGGAGAGTCCTCTCCAGCCCTCCTCTCAGAGAGCTGGGAGGAGAAGAAAAAGCTAATTGAAGTCTCCACCATCCTTTTCTTCTCTGGTTTTCCCCCCATTCTCTATCCCCCATCAGCCAGAGCTCCTGCTTTCCCYTTTCCAATCAGTTTTGCCTTTTCAGAAACTTTGGGGCAGCTCTGTAACCAGTGAAAAATGTATGTCTCTGCAAGTAGTCAGTGAGAAAAGGAAAGCCTTTTAATCACCAGACGAACACAGAAAAATCTTCTCTGAGGAGCAGAGAAAACTCCCAGTTAGTTTTGCTATCTTCCCTGAAAAAAAAAATTAAGATCCATATATTAATTTCTTATTCAGTATAATTTGGCAGCTCTTTTGGATGGTCATTTTTCAGTTCATAACTGATGAAGTACATTAGCTGTTAGGACTGGTAGTTGGTTAGACTGGAACATTACAACTTCATGAGCAGGCACTTAAATGACAGGGTTTTGTTTTCTTCAGTGACTGTATGATTGAAGTTTTATGATCAGGAGGAGAACTCCACTAAATTGATAATTTGACTCTTTCACAAGGAGGATGAGTGTAGCTTGCAAAGAAGAAAAAAGACGAAGTCAGGCAACAGGATGATAAACTTTTAAAGTACTTCCAACATTCTCATTTCTGTTTCATACATGTTACAATTACTAGGAAAATCRTATTATTTTAATATCACTGGGTAAGGTCAGATTCAAAGTTTCTCTGTAGTCACAGACAGGTAAAGAACTGCTGTTGGCAGGCAGGATTCATGTTGCCTTTAAAGCTCAGGATTAGATGTTTCTGTGGGAGCTGTTTTAGAATTATACCCATGTTGCATTACAATGGGTAAAATACACCAATCCTAACAAAGCAAGCAGTTGCTTTTCTTCAATGAACTGCTTTAGTGTGGTTAATAATCTCTTGGATCTAGAAGAACACTTCTGTGGTGATATATCCCCCATTCGGCACATATTCTTAAAATGTCTCAAAGACACTTTCTGTTTTTCCATATGCTAGGGGTACATGCCATCCCCTCCACTAATGGCCACACACACAACTGGCTACAGTACCAAGTGCAAAACTCAATCCCAGCTATGAAGAGTGCAGCCAAGTAACTTCTTTCTCATTCAGTTGATTGTCTCCATACCAGCCCTCCAGCTGGGAGCTGCAGCAAGGCTTCTCACTGATGGGTTAAATTTCCTGTTCAATACACAATAACATTCTTCCCACTTAATGCCTTCCAGCACAGTCAGCAGCACCGCATGTGCACATTTTCCTTCCATTGAGCTGTAAAGCACATCCGGGATGCCTGTGTAAATTCTTAAATGTGAATTGTAACAAATCTTTGTGGACCTTTGGCAATCGGGTGTGTTCCTTAGTTTTGGCCTGCATGCCAGAGTCTTGATGGTTATCTCTGGTCATCAAAAGATGTTTTATCTCTTTTTTGGACTCTGTGTCAAGAGCTCTTAACCTAGCATGAGTGTCTTCTGTGGGGACACTTTTGGAAGAATTAATGATTGTTTTTGATGAAATAGAAATTTCCCTTAAAAAGTACTTTTCAGGAGTCAAGTTGTTCATTACCAAATTGTAGATGCTTATAAGGGTGCAAACATGGTTAAACTAAGTTCAGTCTATAATTTTCACATTGGAGATGTTTTTCAAGCCTCTTTCAATATTGATAACATGCCAAATAATGAAAATGCAAGTATGTTCAATCATTTACAGTCTTCAAAAAATGAAAAATACCATTTCTATTCTGCAGTCCTTTGAGTGGCTCTCCTGAGATGTTATATCATTGTGTCAATATTCCAGACTGTCTAAAGCACCCCTTGCTAATCATTATTTTATTCCTATTTTTAAACTGACATGAGGGGAAAAAAACCAAAACAACAGAGTCTGAAGTCATGCAGACCTGTAAAATTTGTCAAAATAACACTGTCGATCACTCTATTAGAAGAACAGAGCAGAAGAGTGGCGGTGAGTGAAATTCTGTACCAACGTACTTACTCCTTTGAGAGTTATTGATTACCTCAGAAAATCAGAATYGCAAATGCATTTTAATTGAGGTATTAGCTAACTAATTGCTTATCAATTTTCTCTTAACTGAGAAGTCTTGTAAGCAAAATTATAAAAGAACATTTTAAATAGGAACAAACTATGGAGGGGGAAATGCAGAGGGAAAGGCTTTGGTAGAAGGGTAAAAAGTTATTTCACCAGGAAAGAAGAGAAGTTTTGTTATAATGTAATGATAACAATTACAAGTGATAATAATATTAAAAACAATAAAATGTTTATTAAAAACCCAAAACTGGAAATAGAGGAGAACTTATATTATTTATAATTTATTAAATGCAATACAGAGAGAAGTGTAGCTAAATACAGACAAAAACCCCTGTCAGGAGAGGTAAGGATAATAGTTTTTGAAGGTACATGAGGGATGAGGAATGGTAAAATTATTCATAAATGATGAAAAAAACATGTATGTTCAATAAATGTTTCTGCTCTTTATCTGCAAAATAACAGAGTTGTGTGATTTGATTTCAGAAGAAGACCATACACTTTCCAATTTTCTAGTACCCAGGAGAGATGTGAGTTACATTTAGCCAGAGATACATATCTTAAATATCAGCCAGTTGTGATAAATTGAATCAAATCTGTTTGAGATAATATTTGGTCTTTTAATATATCACGGAAACTCAAACAGAAGCAGAGTAATTTACTTAAATTTGAAAAGAACTAGGACCTGAAGAACTGTTGGCTGACCAGATTGAAATTAAAGGGAGAAAGTTGGAGGTTGGTAGAAGCATTGGCTGATGACAAAATCAAAATGTAAGGGTACAGCAGACGCAAGACCTTCAACAAAGTTTTGTGAAGAATAAGTCCTATTTCCATTCTTTGAGGTTAGAAAACTGGTTAATAGCAGCAACATAATAAACTTTTATAAGCTTGGTATTACAATTAAAACATTAGCATTCTAGAGCACTAACACAATTCATGCTAAACAGACAATGAAGGGGCCACTTGAGACCTACTGCAAATGGGTAGTTGCCTTGAAATAAAGGTCCAGGGAGGATTAGTACCAGCCTGACACTGAGCATTTTCATCAGTGAAGGTGTCAGTGATAAACATTGCCCAAAATGAGACCATAAATGGTACAARGACTTGTGGAAGACCAGTGTGAGACCCATCACATAGAAAGATCTGTATTACATGGAAAGCCAGACCCCGTTCAAACAAAAATGGTGGTTTTAAACACAGAGGAATGTGAAAATCTTGGTTTAAGACTAGCAGGTACCTGCAGAAGTGGGAAAGGTACACTTGTAAGGAATGACTTCAAAATGATCTAAGAGTCCAAGAGGGAAACCGGTTTAGCTCCTGACTGGGGATGTGCCAGAGGGTTGAATGCAGCTCCTGGATGAATACTGTCATGGTTTAACCCCAGCCAGCAACTAAGCCCCACACAGCCACTCATTCACTCCCCCCGCAGTGGGATGGGGGAGAGAACTGGAAGGGTAAAAGTGAGAAAACTCATGGGTTGAGATAAAGACAAATAGGCAAAGCAAAAGCCACGCACGCAAGCAAAGCAAAATAAGGAATTCATTCACTACTTCCCAGGGGCAGGCAGGTGTTCAGCGATCTCCAGGAAAGCAGGGCTCCATCACGTGTAACAGTGACTTGGGAAGACAAACGCCATCACTCCGAACGTCCCCCCATCCTTCTTCATCCCCCAGCTTTATATATGCTGAGTATGACATCATATGATATGGAATATCCCAGCTGGGGTCAGCTGTCCCAGTTGTGTCCCCTCCCAACTCCTTGTGAACCCCCAGCTACTCGCTGGTGGGGTGAGGTGAGAAGCAGAAAAGGCCTTGACTCTGTGTAAGCACTGCTGAGCAATAACTAAAACATCTCAATATTATCAGCATTAGTTTCAACACAAATCCAAAACGTGGCCCCACACTAGCTACTATGAAGAAAATTAACTCTACCCCAGCCAAAACCAGCACAATACGCAAGGGACTAGTGACAAGGAGGGAGATGATGCTTTTTTTGGAGACTGCCACAGTCTGAGCATTAGAAGGATTTCCCCATACAATTCTGATGTGCACATTTAACAAATGCCTTGGGGGGAAAATGACTGGGAAGAAATTTTGTGATTTGAATGAGGTAAAGAAAAAAGCTGGACTGAAAATTCGCTATGGCAGACATAAGCTAAGATATAACATAAACAATTGCTGAATGTAGAGTACCAAATTGTTGCTTGTATTGTTTGATTTATAGAACTTGACAAAAATTCCCTGTGAAATGCAGCGAGGTGGCTCTTTTAGCTTTGCAAACACATTTTCTACAACATAAAACAGTCAGTGTATATTCCCTAGACTAAGAATGGAGAAAAGCTAACATTTTCTGTTATTTACTTTTAACTGCAGCATTATTAAACAGAACTGAAACAGCTACAGGACTGATGTTAGGAATGCAGATTTCAGCACTTGTTGAAATCAGCGCAAATATTCCTACTTCTCACCTGTCTCTGATTATTAGTGTGGTGCAGAATTAACATATATAGCAATGGATGAGGTCCATGTCTATAAATAAAGCTTCTAGATGCTATTGGAACAGGCTGTCCAGGKAAGTGGTGGAGTCACCGTCACTGGAGGCATTCAAAAAATGTGTAGATGTGGCACTTCAGGACATGGTTTAGTGGGCATGGTGGTGGTGGGTTGACGGTTKGACTTGATGRTCTTAGAGGTCTTTTCCAACCTTAATGATTCTATGACTCTCCGTTTCTATGATTCTATAATGCACAAAACAGCTAGTAATAATAATGAAGTGAGATCCCTGGAGTATTTATTTGGAAAATTAACTGCGATTTTCCTGCCTCCAATATTTTAAATTCCTATTTAAATTCATCTAGGGGGAATGGGACTGTTACAAAACCAAGTTTGTTCTTATTCTTATACCTAGTGAACAGTTTCCCCAGTAAATAAGCACATAGCATCACATAATTCAGTGTAATTGGGCAGTTCTTGTTTTAATAGAGTTTGTAGGACAAAAAAAAGGCCCATGGAGAACTACTTCTCCAATTTTTATTTATTTATTTATTTATTTATTTTTACCTAACACATGTAAAATCTCTCCCCAGGAGTGCACCCTTTCAACAGAGACAGTGATCTAGTCCTTGTATTCCAGACACTCAAGTCTAAAAACAATTCACTGTAGAAGCTGCGTTCTGTAGTACCTTTTTATAGACTTTCTTTAAGATTTATACATTACTTTGTTCCCAGGTCAAGGGGGAAAAAAAAATAATAGAGAGTTTTATATTTCATTACTGAAGAGACTATTTTCTGAATTTACCCTATCTTAAATTCTGTAGCACATTTGTAGTTTAGATGTACGCCTTTTTATCTGTGTGTTTGTCTAGACACATTTAACTAGATGGCCCAAACAGTGATTGTGTAATGAGCTATATAATTGATTTAGGATTTGGACTTAATAACAGGCAGGTAGTTGAGGTAACTTATTATTACTGCAGAATTAGATTTCAGTAATGTGTTCTCTGTCTTGTTTTTTGCAAGAGAACAATGGCTTGAGTAGCTGGTTGAGTAACAGATGTTTTACATGTATCTAATGGAACTGGGCTCAGATAATACTTAGGGTATGTCCAATGACGAATTTGGTGTAAACAATGAAGCGAAGCATTATGCGTTAGCATTTTGCAAAGTAATTACCCAAACTGAATAATTCAAAATAGGCCATTGCTAAATTTAAAATGGGGATGATTGATAAACAGCCTGTGTAAAATTGCTTGGATTCACTACTGAATTACCAGACTGTGGTTGGTGCTTTCTTTGAGAAATATGGCTGCAATTGCCAAAGCGTTCCTCAGCCTATAATGGGCCTGACTCTATAATCATGTGCATAAGGCTACTTGCAGCAGTGAGAGTTCTCAAACTGAAGTCCTTAAGTGCCTATCACCTGCAACAGTAGAAATTATAGTGATCTTTTTTCCTGCTTTCATTCCTCTCTCTTGCTTCAGCTCTGTCTATTGCTTTCAAAACCTCTACCCCGTTATGTTGCCTGACATCCCAACTTCATACCTGTGTCCACTCACATAGGATTTTGTGTTCAGAAGGCTGCTGAATATCAGATTATCTATAAAATTAAAAGTAGAAGATTCATCCCATTCTCCTCTGCTTCGAAAGAAAAAATATAATTCTGGACCTATAGCAAAATAAATAAGATGCAAAATATTTTCATATGTATTAAACCACTTATTTTCCAATAGAATATACTAATAAAATAAGCATATTTTTTTGTCTCTGTTTATTCCACTACAGATGAGCTGATTTGTTTATGCAGACACACGTGCTTATCTCCTCCGATTTTCCAGGAAACCGTATTAAAAGTGCTGGAAGCTAGAAGTAATCTAGTGAGAAGCTAAAACACTGAAATGATGTGATCTATAAAAGAACTTACACCTTAAGAAAGATCTAATGTTTTCTTTTCAGACGTAAGTGCAGCATGTTCCTATCATAGTGATTTGTACTAGAAGTTAATAATTGATGGAGTAATATAAAATTTGAAATAGCAGATAGGAGGCTATAATAATACTACAGATGACATTAGTGTCCAGTATTAGCTCACAAAGGGTGAGAAATATCCAATTTTGAATAGAGATTGTTCTCCAGGTAAAAGACTGCAGTTTAGAGGATCCTTTTGCCACCTTTTTCACAAGTCATCTGGAAGAGTCTGGTAAGTAGACACCTGATATACAGCATTATTCTCCCATATCACCCTGTCGCATATGGTATTATATCGCCTGCCCCATCAGACGTCTCGTTAGCGGTCTGGTCTGACCATCGCCATGGTAACAGGGAAAAAAACCACTTCTCCAGCAGTGCTGCCCAGCAGCGTTAGGTAACACACATCTTGTTTTGTTCAGCAGCGAGCACTGCGGCAGCCAGCACAAAACCCTCATCACCCCGCACAGATCCTGCTTCTCCCTCCCTCTGGGAGCAGTGGCAGGTATTCCCTGTGACCGATGGAGAAGCTTCTGAGGACAAACCCTTTAAGGAGCACAGGCGCTGTGACTCAAATTTTTGCAGGCATGTCTATGTGATAACCACAACTTTAATCTCTGTTTGTGCTGCTGTGTTGTACGTCTGTTAAAGACCTTGCACCTCTCCAGCTCCAGCCCACTGAGATGCAATTAGGACTCTGCTGTGAGTGTCAGGATGAGACCCCCTCTCCGGCACACTGGCTCTTGGCAGTGCTGTGCTGGACCAGAGATCATCCTCTTGAGCTAAGCTGTCTTCAGTCCTCAGGCAGTGTTTCCTCTTCACCTCTTACTAACGGTGGCCGAGGACTGTGGCCAAAATCTATTCTTTTTGYTGAGAAGGTTTTAACCTCCTTCACAGTTTTCCAGATCGAGTACAAGTATTTTCCTCTTCTACATCCAATTATCTGTGTTGCCTTGAAGAAAATTTATCTTCATATTTTGGACCCACAAGCCTCCTATTTCCAAACTGTACAAGAATTTACTTCAGCGACCGCACTGCATAGGACTAGTGYGTGGCTAATGCTGGAATACTGTTTACGTTTTTTGTAACTTATCAAAAACATAAGTAGTTTTTAAAATTACAGTTTTTAAACTGCAAAAATTCAATAAAAAACATTGCAAGCAATTGAGATATTTTACTACAAATAATCCTTCCCTTGTTTACAACTRAAATCAAGCCATTGTTTACCAATACTCTACTGTCTTAATTATGTGCTGTCTTTAATAGGCTAACTGCAAGTCTGCAATTAAATAATTAGATCTGAAAACCTTCACCCCCTCCTCCAAACAGATTAACTCAAATGAAAAAAAGAATGAATTCCAATATATTGAGAGATTTCTACATGAAACAACTGTTGGTATGGATGMACTTTGTATTGGGATTTTAATTGAAGTTTAGCAACATTGATAAGTTATTTTTGTATTAAAACCAGTCACAGATAGTGCAATTTTACCTTTAAATATCTGCTGCTCATTTCCACCCTCCCCTCTGCAGGTGTACACACAGACATGCACATGTATATAAATTAGTAATGGCCATAAATGCAGAACATTATCACCCCACACATCTAGCTATAATATCTGGATATGATATGTTGTTTSCAAACAGACACATATTTAATTCAGATGCAAAAGAGTTTGGGCACATGTCTGTTGGTTTTCCTATTATTTTCTGACCCACCAGGGGATGGTAGGAGCTCCTCTGTTACCCTAGTTGTGGTATCTGCAGCTCCCATACACRAGACACATCTTGGGCTTTTCTGGATCTTGGAAGCTATAATCCCCAATGACTTGTCAAAACTCAGAATTTGGCTGTAAATCTAAAAGCCAGAATATGAAAGTCCTTAAATCTCTATTATCCTAGAAATACAAAGATGCAAAATTCTTTAAGCTATTTTTTTCCTATTATCTAAACTGAGCCTTCCTTTCTGCAGTTTATCCCCATTACTACTTCTCTTGTACTCTAAGGTTATCTTTTCACAGAAGACTTGTATGCCTATGAATATTATCACTGTTGTTTGTTGTTTGGGGTTTTTTGGGTTTTTTTTTTTTTTTCATTGCATATAAACAACTGCAGGTTATTCAATTTTTCCTCTTAAGTCTGGCTTTCTAACTCCTGGGGCATTCCCACTCCCTTCTACTGGGCACTGCCCCGGTAGCTCTGCAGCGTTTCTAAGCAGAGGTACCAGTAGCAGTGCCAGTCATGGTGCTGAATAAGGTTCCTCTCTCATGAGATTTTTCTTTCAATTCCTTACGGTCTTTCCTAGCCTTGTGCTATTTTCAAATTAATTAACGTATTTTCTTTTCCATTTCACATGATCAATAATGAGTAGTACTAAACATAGGATGGATAGTATCTTTACTTCATACATGCTCTGTTCTTTGTGATAGTGATCACTACTGTAAATCCAGATTTCCAACTGGATATGTCTTCCATAAAACAACTGGAAAGTTTCCCCTGCTGGCATAAGAGAATACCATGAGATGATGTCAGAAACTTCTGCTTTTTCATTATAATGAATGGTCATTAACTACAATAAAATAAGATAAAATTCACAGTTTTTAACAAGATTAATATTTGTGCTATCTGTGATGTCAATTTTCTGACATTTTTGGCTCATTTAAAAAAATACATACATATCATCATTATACTTCAGTGTGTTCCCAGAAAGACTACATATTTTGGAAGTCCATGACAGAATGGATATAGTCAAAGAGTACATCTTGTAAGAAACTGAATTTAAAGTGTCRTTACAGTATACACTGAAGAAAGTCACTGCATTCATTTGTGCCTCCAGTTGTGTCAACATTACTCTGTCCTCTGCTTTTCTTCATATAAGGGATCTGAAATAAAGCTGTAAAAGGTGACCTGAAAATAGGTTTATTTGAATCCAAAATACAGGTAAGTATAAATTAGATGTCCCAGTCATCCAAACTTAAAAGGATTTTAATCCCATTTGCTTAAGCTTTCCTCTTGTCCACCTCACCATGATGTTTTTGCCCTGCATCTCTCCAACCCTGCCCTAAACTGCCTGATGCCTGCCTGCAATGATCTTACAAGTCATCCAAACTCTTTAAAAATCAATGAGAATCAGCTGAATGTAAACTCTATCACACCCTACACTAAACAACTGATTTCTGGTGATGCCCGTGGGACAGCAGAACTGTTGGCTGAAGAGTTGGCAGGCTGTTGATGGCTTCCTGAGCTGAAGCTCCACCTGTGCCTGCTCCCGTGCTCTCCTTGCAACTAGTCATTTCCCAGGAAGACCCCATGACTTCCTCTGGCCCTTTGGGTGGGGAGGGAGAAAAGAGTGCTGGGAGATGCAGTTTCAGTTTGTGCCAGTCTCAGAAATCTCATGTGTAATTGGTGTCATCAGCAGGTACTAAATGGGAGCAGGAGGAAAGGATGGTTATGATCTCCACACCTATTGCATACACTTTAGATTGAGACTCTGCTGCAATCTTCATTATAGGGAATCCTAGAGTATTTTTAGCAGTTTAATAGTGCAAGTTTTAGCTAAATTAGGTTTAATTTTTCTTAGCTGTTTTCAAGCTTGGGAAATCTATGAAAGAATCCCACAGCATTTTATATTGACTGATTTGGACCATTTGCCATTTAATTTAAAAGCACATCTCAGAACTGATTACTTGCCCTACTGAATGGAATAGCAAAACTCCCATTCATCCCAGGCAGGATTTTACCCTCAAGTGAAGGGAAGAGACCTGCGTACTTCTCAGGTTTAGGCTCTAATAGAAGATCTTTTTTTTCTCAGTCTTCGGTTAATATTTGTCATGTCAAAGAGCCTGAATGTGACTATGCTTTGAAGCTTATATATGTATATAAATGTTATCAGTGTTGGAAAATCCAGCAACAATTATTGCTTTTCATGAAGTATCTTGACATTTATTGTACATTAGGAAGTAGTAAAACAGAAGAATCTACAGATTTCTAGGATGTGGGTTATTAGCATAATGTCCCTATAATATGCAACAAGCCAATGTTATAACAGTGCTATGATAAACTGTGCCAGTGATCAACATATCCTGGGATTATGCATAGTGAAATGATATACCACTTTAATTATATGTCATCATTTTAAGCCAAGTTTTTTTCTTTCTTGCATTTACAGAGTATACTAATCACAGGATAGTTGAGGTTGAAAGGCACCTCTGGTGATCATCTAGTCCAGCTGCCCTGCTCAGAGCATGGTCTGCTAGAGCAGATGACTCAGGACCATATTCAACTGGGTTTTGAATATTTCCAAGTACGGAGACTCTACAGCCTTTCTGGGCAATCCTCACAGTAAAAAAAAAAAAATTCTTATGGTTAAATGGAATTTCCTGTATTTCAGTTTGTGCCCGTTGCCTCTTGTCCTGACAACACCACTGAGAAGAGCCTGGCTCCATCTTCTTTACTCCCCCACTCAGGTATTGATACATGTGGACAAGATCCCCCTGAGCCGTCTCCTCAACCTCTAGGTTGAGCAGTCCCAGTTCCTTCAGCGCCTCTGCCTATGAGGGATACTTCTGTCCTTTAATAATTTTTCTGGCCCTTTGCCTGACTGTTTCCAGTAGCTTCATGTTTGCCTTATACTGGGGAGCCTGGAGCTGGACACAGAGCTCCAAATGGAGTACTAGCGTGAGATTAGCATGTTGTGCCTAGTAGACACCTACTTAACTTTCAAATGTAACTACGTGTACTGTAGTGCTGGGGGTCTCAACACATATGATCCAACCCAGGGTTAAGGGAGACTTCCCAACAAACTGCAAACAGCCAAAGTACAGTTTCTTGTACTAAAAAAAAGTCCTAGATGACAGCTCAATTAGGTGCTGTTTATATGAATCAAATAGGGTTGTCTTTGTGATAGGAAATAATCTGATTGTAGTCTATGAGATAAAATGCAACTTGCACTCCAGGGAACCAAAAGGAGAGAATGTATGGCAGTGACATTGCAGACTGAGTTGGCAGGGTCTTCATGTCATTTCCATCCCTTTGCATCTGACTGGATTGAGTTAGTTTCTCTTAGCCATCTCACATAGATTAATATCTCCCAGGATGGCAGTTCAACAACTTGCCTTGTCAGCTTTCTCTAGTTCCTTTTTATTTGTTTGTTTGTTTGTTTCAGTGTAAATTCCTTACTGATTGTTTTCTTTGAATTATTCCTCCTCATCTTCTCTGCATCATTTTTGTACTTTATATAAAATAATATACAATAGTATACAATAGCAAATGTCACCTTCATTCCTGGCTTGGTATCCTTCTTCTTGCCCTCTTTCAAACTCCTACATGGTAACATTGCTTTGCTTTTTAAATTTTTTTCCAACTTCTGCCTTCATTATTTGCATCCTTAGCAAATTCCCCAGAGCCCTATAGATTATTATGGGAGACTTTCTCTACTGGGCTGTTGGATTTGCATCTCTCATCAGGGACACTGTGTAATGTTTCTGTTTGATGGCAACACAAGGAAAAAAGTTCTCTCACAAACAAGTTGCTGCCAGGCTCCGCTATACCAAGTGGAAAAAAACCACCATCAGTCTGGTTAAGTGGGATGTGGTGGTTGAAATGCCAGCCCTTATCTAAACACAGTTTGCACTATTAATCCTGAGTAAACCTGCAGGTTCACTCACACCTGGAGTGATGGTGACTTAGAAAATCTGTTGGTAGCACATTTCCTTTTCCTCTCCACTCTCTGATGGACAAGATGTGRCGTAGGAAATTTTGCTTTTGCCTGGAAATTATTAATGCTGTTGGAGAAGTATCAGAATAGAGTATTTGTTTCGTACACTCCCATGCTGCCTTAAACTGCCAATGGGCTGGGTTTCAACCAGGTTATCAGACTGCACAGTTTTCCCCTCTTAGAAAACTGCACTTTCCCTCTTTCCCAAGGAACTGCATTCTCTGGCATAGGGCCAGCCAGGCTGGGCTGGCGCTTAGGACCAGTAACATCAATCCAGCGTGACTAAATCCTTGATGGTTCATTTCTCATAGCCCCGAGGAAAATCAAATAGAAGTGTTTTCACACAAGATAGTTTCCTTCATATCAGAATATGACTACGAAGATGGTATTGACTTCTCACTTTCTATGTAATAGGCTTTGCTGCACTTTACTAATGTTATCTCCAGCTGTTAGACTATATCCTTCCTAGAGCCTGGGGGACAACACAAGAATTTTGAAATTAGTCCTTGTTCACAAATAATTTTGTTTAAGTCTATATGATGCTCCTTAGAGAAGATAACAGCCTGACTCTTGCCTCTCCAGTCTCTAACAACTGAAGTAAGAAAAGAATAGTTGCATTTTCTGTCAGGAAAAAATATGTTTGTGTGTGTTAGAGTACTGGTTAGAGCTTCAGAGCGTATATATTTGGGAGGGAGGGGGAGGGAGAAGGGATGAGGGCAGGATACTTCCTCTAAAACTGTGGAAACTTTGGAACTTGGTTTAACAAAGTTTCCAGAAAGCAGGTGCTACATTGCAGGATAAGTAAAGCGACTATTTAATTAAGAAACCACCTAAGCCACTGTTTGCTTCAGAACATTGCTGGTAAACTGCAGAGACATTTGCACCAATTTAGACAGACCCTAGCCAAGTAGTAGGACTAAAAATTGTGTCCACTTTTCCTTTGTTGTTGCTCCAGCCTACCAATATTCTTCATAAGAGAAAACCCAAACCAACAACACTTCATGGGGTCTAATGTCTGAAAACCAGGAGGGAAAAGCTGATTTCTGCATTTTCACTTCTTTGAAAGAATTTTAAAGTTGGGGGGGCGGGGGAGATTGAGGGCAAAAAAAGCTTTTTTCTTTCTCTGAGCATTTTTCCTATTAAAAAGAACTGTTGAGGAGGCATAAAGCTTACATCAGACTCTGTTGCAGAGAGTAAAACATGGAATTCATTTTCTTCTCAAACCATCAGTTTAAATCATTTGCTTTCTTTAGAATAGAAGTGAAAACAGTATTCATTCTCCCATCCATGAATATATGCCGATTAGGAATCCAAAAATAGATTGTCCTCAAAGGCCTGAGTTCTGCATAATTGCTTACTTTGACAATGGCAGAGAAACCTATAGTATCAGTATTTCAGTTGGTCAGAGTTTGGAAACTTTATTGAAATTTGAAGCAAAAGTTCAAATGAATCTGTGTGAATTCGAGTAATGTCTGCAATCTATTTTTATAGCATATGTCCAGTGTGTTTAATTAAAACACTATTGCAAGAGAGCCACATAACCAATAAAAAGCACCTGTTGCAAACAAATATTATTAACACTTGGATACAGTGATTTATTAACTAATTATAATGAAATTATGAAATCAATGTAAGGAATTCTATACCTCTAGATATTTACTGAATGATCACTGTATTTTAGTCAGGCTGCTGAGAAATAAATTATTCATTTTAAGCCTCTTACTAATTTCAGCTACGGTGCCTAGTGACCGTTTGATACGTCATGTGCCATTTTGTGTACATACACAGAAAACAGAAGGGTCTGAATCAGCGTAGAGGACCCTAGGGTGTTGCACTTTGGGACACTCAACTTCCAGCTGTCTTGATGCCGGGCAGAATATGCAGTGTCAAAATCAGCACTTGTGCTTCTGTTCATGGGAAGATTAACCTCATAGGAATGTGCCAGTACACTGACTAGAGAGATTTGCAAGGCTAATGATATCAAATACTGTGTACATCTGAAATCTCATCCACACAGCCTTTTCTGGCCCACTGGGAAGCATGTTCTCTGCTTTAGAGCTGTAACGCTCGACCCTCTTGTGGTCTTGGGCTCTTCCGGACTGCATTAAAGAAATATTTCAAGTTCAGGACTGAGGATGGAAAGCTGAGCTGCTGTTTTCCACAGTTTCTGCATGATTCATTGGTGGGGAGGCAGGGAGCTTGTTCATCCACAGCTAAGTCCTGCTGCCTCGTATTAATATAAGCTGAAATGATATCAGGGCCTGGTATCACAGTGGGAACTATCGAATCTGCAAAGTATCAGACTAAGATGTACTTCATGCTATTCATTTGCCTTGTGCAGCCTAGATCAGGCCATTTGAACCGATCATAATCTTGTTAGTGATAACCACAGAATAAACATACTTTTCAGACAAATGAGTAATGCAGCAAAATAAATAGGCAGAGTGCTGCTAATAATAAATGATAATCTCTGTGTTACAGATGCAGAATATCTTGTATACGTTAGCAACATTAACCTTTACTACAAAAATGTAAATTTAATAGTGCAAAGTCAACCAGAAGACCTGCATTACAAACACTTCCTGGCTTTTACAGAATGTATTTGCCAGTAGGATGCAAAATAAAATGATCCATAATTTTCATTTGAATGAAAAAAACATTTAATTTTTGTTTTGGTACCTTGATCTTAAAGGTACCTTAGTACCTTTAAGTAAAAGATCTTAGTGCCTGCTTATACATTTTCTAGCTTTTGAAAATGAAATAACTCATAATTATTAGTGCAAGCTGCTATTTGTCTTGCTATCCCAAGAAAGGTAGAAAACAAATGCCAGCGCTCTTTAGATCTTGAAAACATTTACATTTTCTTTGGGTTAAACACTGTTATCAGTGTCTCTAATCCAAGTCTGTTACATGGAGCACAGCCTCCATCTCTTCACATGGTCACCCTGTCCCCATGAAGTGCTTTGCAAACCTGAACACTGATCTTTCAAGCACTTCATACTGCAATGGCCACGTACAATTCGGCTTCAGCCTCACAGGTGTGCAAGCTTGTCCCCAGTCAGGCACCGAACCAGCCATTTGTGCTGCACACGTGGAGAGGGGCCAGGTAGGCTTTGCCAAGCGTCCTTCAGGAGCACAGGGAGGCACAGACAGGCTGGGAAGGGGTGAGGGAGGAACCTGCAACAGTGTACTCAACGGACCTTCACATGAGTGCTAAATGGCCAAAATGTCTACTCTCTGCTAAGCAACCCCAGCCATGACTACATGCCAAGCCTCCTTGAAGCTTTGCCTTTAGGTGCCAATTCAGGAAAACACTGCTCTTCCAGTGTAATAATTCATATACATTTATCATTAGGAGCCAGATTGGCCATAGCCTTAATCCAGTTTCTAAAGACGTGCATAAATGGGACCTGTGCTGTTTAATATCTTTGTCGATGACATGGACAGTGGGATTGAGTGCACCCTCCTCAGCAAGTCTGCTGACAATACCAAGCTGTGTGGTACAGTCAACACACTGGAGGGAAGGGATGCCATCCAGAGGGACCTTGACAGGCTTGAGAGGTGGACCCGTGCGAACCTCATGAAGTTCAACAAGACGAAGTGCAAGGTCCTGCACATGGGTTGGGGCAATCCCAAGCACAAATACAGGCTGGGTGGAGAATGGATTGAAAGCAGCCCGGAGGAGAAGGACTTGGGGATGTTGGTTGATGAAAAGCTCAACATGACCCAGCAATGTGCGCTTGCAGCCCAGAAAGCCAACCATATCCTGGGCTGCATGAAAAGAAGCGTGACCAACATGTCGAGGGAGGTGATTCTGTCCCTCTACTCCACTCTCGTGAAACCCCACCTGGAGTACTGTATTCAGCTCTGGGGCCCCCAACATAAGAAGGACATGGACCTGTTGGAGCAAGTCCAGAGGAGGGCCACAAAGATGACCAGAGGGCTGGAGTCCCTCCCCTATGAAGACAGGCCGAGAGAGTTGGGGTTGTTCAGCCTGGAGAAGAGAAGGCTCCGGGAAGACCTTATAGCAGCCTTCCAGTACCTAAAGGGGGGCTACAAGAAAGCTGGAGAGGGACATTTTACAAGGGCACGTAGTGATAGGATAAGGGATAATGGCTTTAAACTGAAAGAGGGTAGATTTAGATTAGATATAAGGAAGAAATTCTTCACTCTGAGGGTGGTGAGACCCTGGAACAGGTTGCCCAGAGAAGTTGTGGATGTCCCATCCCTCAAAGTGTTCAAGGCCAGGTTGGGTGGGGCTTTGAGCAACCTGGTCTAGTGGAAGGTGTCCCTGCCCATGGCAGGGGGGTTGGAACTAAATGATCTTTAAGGTCCCTTCCAACCCAAACCATTCTATGATTCTATGATTCTATGATTCTATGATAAATCAATCCTTTTGCAGCCCATTTGCACAGTCCTGGCAGAAGGGCTCACCAGAGGAACCTGGGGATGTGCTGAGAGGTGTGCCCTCGGATCCTCCTTGAGGCCAGGGAGGAGACAGGCAGCAGGTAGGCAGGGTTAATTTTTTGCTGTCTGTGCCAGGGAAAAGAGCCCACCATAACTTTTTAAGGGCTTCTTCAAATGTCTACTCTGTATAACGAGGGAGTGGTGGAGAAGCAATGTTTCAGATCTGAATGCAGAACTTAAGTTTTTGCTTGAGGCCATCCTCAAGGGGTTGAGGATGAAGAGGGTTTTACTTAAGGTTGTAACTAAAGGCACAATCTGTCCCTAATTAGTTGTATATTTGACCTAAAATATTTGTTTTTCCTTTCATCTGAACACTGAATGATTTTCCTCTTGAACCTCATCCTTTGTTCTTTTCAGGACTGCAATAAATACTCCAACTTAGTGCATTAAATATTGAAAGACTTACTCAAGGGGCCCAACTTATAAATGATTCAAAAGGTTGTATGCTGGAAAGCATCTATTTGAAAACATTTATTATTAATTTCACAGTTTAGATGAAGTTCCTATAGGGCAGTCATTTATTAAATATTGACTTGTGTTAAGTCYACCAAATATGTTTTTCTGTATGACATCACATATAACCAAATAGCAGCAAAATACCAAAATGTTCCAATCACTGATTTAGATAATGAATAGAAAGTGCTATTTTGCTAAGGTACCAAACATAACTAAAGCATTTACTTGAGTCAGCAAACATTGTGTCACTAAAGCAAAGAGTGTTTTGAGAGTTAGAATAAGTAGCATTAAATTGAATACAGGAAAAAATTCTTGGGAAATATGTTATAAATATTAATTGAACTAAAATAAGTACCTTAATTAAGGGCATGTCACCTTCAAAAGAAGAAAATTACCTTACAAAGACTTCATAATCTGAACCAAAACTACTACTGACTTATGGAAGTAATAACATCCTTCTGAAAGGTGTACTTGAAAGTGCTGTGCCAAATGCTGGTGAGTTAGCTCCTTCCTACCGGCCCTCTCTTTCTAGACTGAACAGATGGCAATTTACTCACACAGTTCACACAGGTATCATTTTGTGTTAGAGCCCAAACAAATGACGGTGAAGAATTAACATGATGTTGACTTTTTTTCACCCCTTTGGATCATTCCATGTTAGCCAATTGGGTGCTGAATCAAAGAGCCAGTGGGTAATCCTCTTCAAAAATGAACGAGTGAGGTCAGACTGTATGGAGGTACATGTAGACCAACAGGGGATCTTCAACAACTTACTAATTACTCCTGATTTCCCAAACTCAAAAAAGGAGAGTTAGTTGTCGTAGAGTTATTGCAACAAAGCATTATAATTAATATTAACTACATTAACACCAAGATGAAAGAAAAATACATGGATGTACAAACTTGTGAATTATTTAGATGCTGCTGATCTATCTGAGGTGATCTGAATCCTTATTATAACTTCCCCTCCTCCCCAGTCATGTTGGTCATTCACCTCGATCACTGTGATCACTGTGTCTATGAGCCAGAAAKAAAAGGGCAGATCCACAAAGGAGGCCAATTTTCAAGACAGAGTTTTCTTTCAATCAGTTCCACATCTCCCAGGATGGGCATTTTGGGACTCTGGATTTTTTTACTGTTCCTATGGTCAAACTGTTCCATAGCCAAGCAGTCTTCCCACAGGATTAAAAAATACTCAAAGTTGTTCACAGCTCATTAGGCCTGAATTATAGTCACTGTTAGTAGTTCTAAGCAAGGCTAAGTAAGCCTATCCTTACAACCAGAAATTATGCACACAGAGGAATTTTCCTAAAGCATCAACAGCACATTCAAAACAAATGTTCTCTAATGACGGCTGTAAATAGTGATTCAGCATCAGTGATGATGGAGATCTCTAGGAAATTTTAAAATAACAAAGCCAGATCAAAACTTCACTGTGATTACATGACAAGAGGAGGCTGATCTGAAACTTGGTGAGAGCCCAGAGTCATGCTGTCACTTACTTGCAGTAAACAGGGCCAGGGGGAAGCCTGCTTGCAGGAATCGAGGGATCTAGTAGGGAGGGAAATTCTTTGCAGTGATGGTGTCACGCAAGGGAGGGACCCAACTGAGAGACACAGAGCAATACACCCAAAATATTAGTCCAGGTCTGATTCAACACCATACAGAAATTACTTGAGAAATCAGTGTCAGAACTATTTTGAGACTTTCTTCTCTACAATCATCCTCCAGTTCTGAGCATTACTGTGCTTCTTGATACTGCTTTAAATTTTAATTTAACCCCTCCTTTAGAGTCTGTATTGACCATGTGTTTCATTTTTAAAGTGCTTTCTCCTTTTATTGTGCTGGGAGAATGTAAGTGTGATTAGATGTGGTGTCCTAAATACTGCAGCGGACTAATCAGATAGTCAAGCCTAAAATAAAAAGTATTTTATATACAGTAAGAAAATATACTTAATAACTTCCTTTTAGCTTTTCTACTTAGTTAACAATAAAGCTTAGTCATGAGGGGGAAAAATTAAAAGCCTAAATATTCATGCTGAAATAAAAGACTCCACTCTGATGTTATTTACATTCACAGGAATTAAAGTTGCTTTGCCCTGCTATCCCACATTACAAGTTCAGACAATTCTGGAGAAACCTTTATAGATTTACAATAGCCTAAATGAAATTGGGACCCTAACAACTTACATTTCCAATCAACACTCATTGTGCACATGCATATTTCATGACCATCACTACTAGCTCATCGGCTACTTTGCCATTCGCAATGAGCTACTGCACTATATATTTCTAACCTAAAACACTTTAAAGACAAGGCTGCTGGCTCTCTGAACAGGTGCTGAGTAACAAAAGAAGAGCTGTGTGCTCAGCTTGAAGATATTCCTTTGATGAAAGGATATACTTTTAACTTGTGATTGCCATGTAAACAGCAACAGCACATCTTTAGATGGTTGTCTGTGTCAGTAAAGGCACATCTTCAGTTTTCAATACCTCACCTCCTCCCATCTTCTGGGAAAGAGTAATGTTTACAATGTAATGAGGGGCTAATCCAACAAAACGAGAGGCATCAAGAGGTGTCACTTTGTCTTAAGTGACAAACCTATTGCTAATGATCAAACAGCTTCCAGTATTAGGGGAGTGCTGGGTTGAACATCCCCACCCCATTAAAAGACCTAGCACTTATCTCACATTGGGCTCTTCAGTACTGAACATGTGCTGTTATAAGTGACAGAGCACTGAGGGGACTGTAAAATCGATCCAGCTGAGACGATAATACATCCTTTCCCTATTCACAGCTCCTTTTTTAGATTCAGCTAAAACTAACTTTTGATGTTTGTGTGTAATGCAGGTTGAAGTGACGGTCCAGAGGCTTAGAAGCTGTAAAATGCAGGAAGCTGTAGAAAAGACAGAAGCTTGGTTTAAGAACCTTAAATCCCATGGGTAGATGCTGTTATTCATGGTTAGGATTTGCTAATTGAGATGTCAGCAGATCTGCTAAAGAAACTGTCCAGCTGTGAAATCCATCATTAGCAGAGTGCTGAAACAAAGACATCTTCAAGAGGCTCTAGCTGAAGTGGCACTCACCTGGTTCAGGTGCCCAGAGGAAATGTCGGCAATGGGAGCAACTCCTTTCTTGAAAATGCTTCCAGTGTTGCATTTTCCTCATTTTCGTGCTTTGGTGATCAAATTAGGTCCTTGGTACTATTTTGAAGGACAGTGCATTTTCAGTGACTTAGGTTTTGCAAAATATTTACTAGGTTTTGCAGACAATTATGTTTTTAAATGGTCCTTAGTTTTTGTGAGCAAGATCTCAGTCAAATCTGGAAGAAATCTATCCTTTCTCCTCTATTGTCTCTACAGGAAAGATTTCTGATTGAACACCAAATAAGCAAGTTGGGGAGGGTGATCCATGGATGTGTTTCAGAATTTACCCCATTTGGAACAAGTAAACAGAGATGAGATTGTGGCTCCAGAGACTTGCAAAAGCTGTGCTTGGCAAAGAACTGTCTGAGGCAGGGTAACAAAAATAAATCATGAAGTAGGATGTGAGAGGAAGAGCAGATGCAGGATAGATGCTTACCTACAAACAAGAAGAAAATGCACTAGCTTTCAGTTCCCCCCAACATGTTGAGAAAGCAGGATGCTGACATTATTTTCCATGACCACTTCTTCTAGTAAGGTGATGAGGTTCAGGGGCAGGGTAACCTTATATCCTTTGCTGTGATAACTTATGGACCTTTGCAATAATTGTAGTTGGCTTTGCACTGTGAGGTGGTGGAAATGTACTCATACAGAAATGCATGGCTGTCTCCTGACCATGAAATCATTTGTGKGTTTTTTGACAGGAAACTTTCTGCAGGATTCCTTGGGGCTCTGCTTTTCTCTTCCTAAACTGATGCTGGAAAACTCATCCCACTGCCTTGGTGGAAGAGAAGTCAAAGGGAATTATTACACTTGTGACAAGCAGATGAAGCACTTTGCAAAAGCAAGGCAAGTCTCTGGAAAAGGAAGGGAGCTACTACAGACCAGACAAAGCTGGGCACACTCCAGCTCTGAAGGGCTCTGCAGATGCTCAGATCCAACTGAAAGGAAATGTGTCATTCAGGATGAGAGCTTGTCTCTGCTCCAATGCAGCTGCCTTATGGGAGCCGCAAGGGGACTAAAGGACCCCTGGCTACTTGGCCAAGCCAGATGTTTGAAGAGTGTGTGGTTAACTTAAAGGTAATGCATCCATATCAGTGTTTTCCATTTAAGAGTTTGTAAGAGTCTTAAAAGCTTAACTAGTAAGGAAGAAGAAAGGTCTCAGTCACAAAGTAAGGTTTAGATGGGTTTTGGGGGGGATCTGGATTAAAAACTTGGTTTTGTCACAGACTTCTTTGTAACTTGTGTGTGATTTTTGTAATATGTCATTTCAATCTCTCAGGGGTTGCTCCACGGGAGTATTAAAGAATGTTAAACCTTTTAAAAAGTATCAAATGCACTTGGCCCTATAAGATTATTAAAAGAATACATATATTAGCATTCGTGAAACATTTCTACATGGGGAACAGGTTGGTTTTAATATTTCCCCCATATTAACAGTTTATCAGACCAAGCAGTTACTTTACATTATTTTCCCTTGGTTGAGGAGGTTTCAGGATTCCTCTTAAATCAATATTCCCATATTGCGAGTGGAGTACTCCGTTGGAGTGTGGAATGACGGCAAACAGGGAACAGTTGTTTCCTAATGTTTTGATTTTAAAATGGAAGCCCAGCTGATGTCAGTAAACCTGCCTCAAAAGAAGAAAGTATGTCATTAAGTGTACATCTCACTCATCAGTAACTCTCATCTACCACTTCTTTCCTCTACCAAGAAACTTTGTGGAATGTAAGTTATGGAAAGGAAAGATCATTATCATTTTTAATTAAGATTATATGCAATTATGCTTGAAATCTTGCCTTCTCTTCTTTGCGTGCTGTATGCACACCACTGTGAAATAAAATAAAATGTGGTGTGCCTATGCTTCTGCAAAAGGATTCTCTTCAAAACCGTCTAAAGCCAATTAGCTATGTCTCTTTGCCTGCAGCAAGAATATCAACACATACCGTTAATCTTTCCGGTTCTCTCATTTCCTTTGGCTGTTTAAATTGTTTGAGGCAGAGAGTAGCAAACAGAAAATATGTTATTGCATTCTGTATGCTTCTGTAATTATGATGCTTTTCTAAATGAAAAAGATTATACTTTTCCACTTTCTTGCTTTATCCCTTTCTCAACAATTGCTGATTCTGTGAGAGACAACTTTACGCCAGTTAAAGTAGTCATGGATTCTTCCACCTGGAAAGACTTCTGTTAGTAAAACCTAATGCAGCAGCCCTGCTTGCCCAGACTGCACTCCTCCCGTGGATGCCAAGGTGGGATTGCTGGGTCCAACTGACATGGTGTCCCCTTCCAATAGCCAGCTCTTCCTCACTCCCTCCCTCATCTCTGCTTGCTGCAAACCCTTGTCCCTAGGATTCCTGACCTATTGAAGATCTCTTTGATAGAATAAAGTTAATGACATCCACAGGCAATGAAGAGGAAACTATTCAGCTGTAGACAGCCACCTTCCAGATGTCTATACTTGGGTGGTGAACCACACCCAAAATAATAAATGTTATATCATAACCAGAGTGGCAAAACTGAGTTTACTGTACACCAATAAGAAATCCTAAGAAATCCTAGTCAGTCTGGACACCACAAAGTCCTAGTTTTAGTCTGGACACCACAAAGCCAAGCTGCCATTAGTTCTACAGTCCTGGCCCTGTGTGTTGCTAATTTTCATTAGCTCACAGGCTCTTCATTACCATGACCTATGGAATTGTCTCCAAAACCAAAATTGGGTGATTTAAAATATTGTCCACTTATAGGACCCTTTCTCAAAGGCAATATTGATTCTAGTGAATATCTAGTGAAGACTACATCAGGTTTGTCTTCTTCCACCCTAGCTAGTTCTCCAGCACCACCCCATTGAGAATTTAATCCTTAGTCACCCTCATATGCTTTCCTACCATGCTTTCATAGCATGCAACATACATTTTGAATTTTGCACTGTGAAAATACTATTCTACAATAAAACCACACAGCGTTTTGCATTATGGGAGCTGAAAAAAATGAAGAAAAGTCATAATATTGTCTTAGGGTCACAGGAACTCAGGGCTAAGTACCTGATATCATGAACCAGACCAATCTGCTCTTGAGGAGGCTAGCCCCAAGAGTTGTGTGTGGTGAACACTCTGCATTGCCTGTACTCCTGGAACTGGCCCTGGAGTGGATGCATACGGCAGTGATGCTGTAGCAAATAAACCCAAGTTATTTCCAGGTTAACATTCATAAACGCAGTTAGAAAAGATATGGGACACTGCTGAAGATTTGATACTGGACACATCAAATTCAGATCTTACCTATTCTATTCACTTCTTGTCTCTAATATATTTTGATTTTCATTAATGGTTTCCATCAATACTGTGATTGGTCCTCATACTCTTATGAACACAAGCAGTTTTGACACCCCCCCCAAATACATGGTTCAGGATCTTTACCGCAAATTTAAAACGTTCTTGCTTGTATTGAATACTTCCAGCTAAAGCCAAGTACCAGCAGTACCTCATGCATAGAGACTGTATGAGGGAAACAACACCAAAAAGAAATCTTCAATTTCTTTTGTGCCCAGAGGAAAAATGGTTATTAGGAAGCTGTGTTAGGGATGGGGGGCAAAGAAATCACTCTCACCACACACAGTAGTTCTCTACGGGAGACCTTCAACTGAGGTGGAAGTTGAGGAAGAGGAGAATATAAGTTTTGAGGCTCCTGTAGCATCGGTCGCAGCCTGACCTCAGCTCTGTCCCTCCGCTGGATGCCACTGTGCTGTGGGTGCTGCTGTGTGGCTGAGTGCTCTGTAGCCCTGCGTGCAGGGGCAAGCTGCCAGGACCTCTGCACCAGCGCYGTCAGCTTCCCTTTCACAAGCGCTGACAAAATCACCTGCTGTCAAACCCAGCGTTTATCTGTATGTCGCGATTATCTCTAGCCATCAGATTTTGAGTGTCTGCTAAAGATGGATTTAGCGTGGGGGACTGTGAATGGTGGTGCTCTAATCCAAGCATCCTTCTGGATTAGAGGCCAACATGGACTTCACTCTCCAGACTAAGTGTCTTGTTGAAGAAGTAGACTTATCAACATCAGTTTGTCCAATTATGGTATCAGGTGATCTGTCAACATGCCTCAGYGCTGAATCAAGCTATGTCAGGACAATTGTCTCTGATGAACCAATGAAAGATTGATTATGGGTTTAGATGGCATATGAAATCAAAAGTTCAGTGGTTGTTTGTCATTGACACTTTTATAAACAATTTTACCTCTCCTAAATTACAAAGTATGAACAGCTTTGAGTTGGGTAAAAAAAAGACAAAGGGAAATAATGCACATTTCATTGTTCTTTACACAACTAGGATTTTTAATTACAGAAAACACTCATCAAGTATTAGCAATCAAATGTAGACAATATATAGCACAATAAAATAGAATAAATAATCTGAAGCCTTTCCAGACTAATAAGAATAACTAATCTATGAATCAAAAGATAATTGAATATTCTCCAGTATCTTCCCTGTTTTCAACTATTTAATCCAAGCACCTTCTTCAAATGAGAAAATCTATTTTAGCTGAAAAAAGCTCATGTTTATTAACACAAAAATCAGAGCACAAAAGCAACTGCTAGATAGGAATTTGCATAACTGAAAACAATGATTGTTTCACAATTTTCTTTGTTGGAACATCAACTTTTTTTGTACCTGTATCTTTTTTTCCCTTGACATTTTTCCTTTTCATTACAATCCCCAAAAATTTAACACAGCTCACTGGGGACAGCTGTGTGGTCTCAACCCATGCTACTCTATTTTCAAGTATTTAATTGGCCTCAGAAGAGCAATTAGCTATATGTACTGCCTTTTTATCCATACATTTTTCTTAAAACTATGTAGCTGATGCATATACCAAATATACAATGTCATTGAAGTATCTGTAAGATGAGATACTGACAAACCTCTCATGTTTAAAAAAAAATTATTCCTGGTGAATCTAAGAAAGGAATATATACATATTTGTAAACCAAGAGATGTCTGTTTTTATGCATTATTACATTTAAATGAGTAAACATAGCAGTTAGAACAAGTAATTTTTAAAAGTATGTCTGTTGAATGTTTTACTATAAGAAATATACTTTTCATTATTTTGAAATGATATTAGTCCTAGTGATAGGGCTACCATCTTGTGAAATTGTGGTGGGTTGATCCTGGCTGGACGCCAGGTGCCCACCAAAGCTGCTCTATCACTCCCCTCCTCAGCTGGACAGGGGAGAGAAAATGTAACGAAAGGCTCGTGGGTCAAGGTAAGGACAGGGAGAGATCACTCAGATCACTCACCAATTACCGTCACAGGCAAAACAGACTTGACTTGGGGAAATTAGTTTAATTTATTACCAATCAAATCAGAGTAGGGTAATGAGAAATAAAACCAAATCTTAAAAACACCTTCCCCCTACTCCTCCCTTCTTCCTGGGCTCAACTTCACTCYTGATTTCTCTACCTCCTCCCACCGAGCGGTGCAGGGGGACGGGGAATGGGACTTGCAGTCAGTTCATCACACGTTGTCTCTGCCGCTTCTTCCTCCTCAGRGGGAGGACTCCTCACACTCTTCCCCTGCTCCAGAGTGGGGTCCCTCCCATGGGAGACAGTCCTCCACGAACTTCTCCAACATGAGTCCTTCCCACGGGCTGCAGTTCTTCATGAACTGCTCCAGTGTGGGTCCCTTCCACGGGGTGCAGTCCTTCAGGAACAGACRGGTCCAGTGTGAGTCCCCCATGGKGTCACAAGTCCTGCTAGCAAACCTGCTCCAGCGTGGGCTCCTCTCTCCATGGGGCCACAGGTCCTACCAGGAGCCTGCTCCAGCATGGGCTTCCCATGGGGTCACCACCTCCTTTGAGCATCCACCTGCTCCAGTGTGGGGTCCTCCAAAGGCTGCAGGTGGATATCTGCTCCACCGTGGACCTCCATGTGCTGCAGGGGGACAGCCTGCCTCACCATGGTCTTCACCACGGGCTGCAGGGGAATCTCTGCTCCGGCGCCTGGAGCACCTCCTCCCCTCCTTCTTCACTGACCTTGGTGTCTGCAGGGCTGTTCCTCTCACATATTCTCACTCCCCTCTTCTCCGGCTGCCATTTCGCAGTAGTTTTTTTCCCCTTCTTAAATATGTTATCGCAGAGGCACTGCCACCATCGCTGATGGGCTCAGATCTGGCCAGTGGCAGGTCCATCTTGGAGCCGTCTGGCATTGGCTCTATTGGACATGGGGGAAGCTTCTAGCAGCTTCTCACAGAAGCCACCCCTGTAGCCCCCCCTGCTACCAAAACCTTGCCACGCAAACCCAATGCAGAAATATATGTATAACCTTACATAGCCATCATAAAACATATTTCTCAAAAGTTTCTGCTCTCAGGGAACATAATTCATTTTAGTCCCAGTGTTTCACACCAAATCGACAYGGATTCATTTTTATTTTTGAAAGCCCTGGAAATACAGACATAAAGATGACAATGTGAAAAAAGTTATATATGCCATAGCTCTTACATCATTTTCAGCTTGGAGTATGAATAATAGCTCTTATATTTTAGATTTTTTTTTTTTTTTAATTGAGCTAAATGTTCAGCTTACATAAAACAAATCATCTTGATAGTTAAGTGATCTTCAAACAATCCAAATCGTAATCAACTGTTTTGGACTATGTCGGAGCCTCGTGACCTCAGTACCAGAAGGTATATTTATGTGAATCATAGTGTTGATCTCTGCCACACTTCTCTTTCTTTTTGTCTCTTTAAATGGTAAATATTTTATACCCTTTCCGTTTTTAAGTGAATAGTTTGTTATGGATGACTGATAGCGCAGTTGTATGTGTGTTTATCTGCTTTCTGTTACTTCTATTACTTTTCTGTTACAAAGTGTGTTTAGTGTCAGTCACAAGATCAGTTTGATGGGTTTGAAATGAAAAACTTGGGTTTTGTACTCTACGGATACCTACTGCATGAATACATAGTTACCCTAGCATGAATTATATTATTGGCATGGTAAACTAAAGGTTAACTATGCTCTAATTTAATCTGCAAAATAAGACTCTCAAGTCTTTAATATTTACCAAAATCAGTAACGATTTGAGTACCAAATCTGAGTCTTTGTTAAATCTTTTGCATTTAAGAAGAGAATAATTTCATGACACAGCGTTTGCAAGGGCAGAAATGGTGGTGTGATACAGTCTCTCCGCAGGGCAGCAAAAGGTTTTCCATCCTCTCCATACATTGACCTGCAGGACGAGGAGCAAATAACGGGCGGCTGTTGATGTTGCACTTTTAAAGAACACAAGGTATTTAAAACGGTAGAGGTGAAACCTCTCTGTGCCGAAATCAATAGCAGCTTGAAGGGAATCAGAATATCTGCTGGAACAAAGAGAAACAATCCATAGGAGCAACAGAGTAGTCGTCAGTAAAGCTAACCGTTGAAAGCAAACTGAGAGAGAGGGTCATTTAATAATAAAACCAAATCTAATTTGATTAAAAAAAAATAATTACAGTCTTTCTACATAACTGTCCTATAATTAACAAAAAGTTTAAAATCTCCTCTGGGATTTATTACAGATGCAGACAGGCAGCGTATGGCTGCAGATTTCAGGCTACCGCTTCAGTCTATTTATTCTGCCCTCAGCCAAAGGAAGGGACTGATGCCTGTGACAAATCCACTACATTTCTGGATTTCTGCTCCCAAGGGGTGGGTGAGAGTGGGAGGCGGCTGCAGCAAAATCAGAAACATTTAATTTTTTTCCTGGGAATTGAAAGTGAGTTCCAAAAGACCACAATTTAAACTGGATTTCAGCCCTTGTACTCCTCAGAATTCCCTCAGTTTAAATTGAAAGTGGCACACTGAACCCATTACAAAATGCTATTGCACTATGGGTAGAAAAAAGTTGTTTGGAAAGCATTGATGTGAGTAGCTTTTAATATTCTATTCCCAATCATCAATAATCTAATTCAAATTGACTGCAGCCATATTTATTAACTACACTTTAAAGAAATCATAGCTAATTCATTGTTTTAAACTTTTCCTCACATTATATTAGTGACAAACCTGTGTTCTTATCTCTGACTGGAATTTAAATAGCTGGCAGGCTTTGTGTACCTCAGTGCCTCTCCAATTCTCCTTTTTCCTTTTAACACAGTCCTGGTTTCACAAATGTTCAGAAAAAATTGAAATGCTTAAGTCTCTGCTCTATACAATACTGATGGCCCCCTTCTCKCACTTCCTTTCTAGAATAACCTTGCTATAATAAGGTGACCAGGAACACTCACAGCATATTAAATATGACCTCATTAAGGGATATAAATGTTCAACTACTATTGCTTTACTTGTATCTCACATTATGGGTCAAATCAGCTTTTGGCTGTGTGCATGGCTTCACCAACCTAGTACTTGTGAGAGCATAATTCGGCTGACTATCTCCAGTAAGCATTTAGGGTTAGTATTTTTCTGTTTGTTTGCTATATGGAAATTAGGGTGGGAAAGGGCCTAGAGCAATATGTCTTCTGTTGTGGAAGCAGTTTTGGTCCTTACTATGATATAAATGCAAAACATTACTGCAACATTTATTAGTGCAATTCTAAGGATGGGCTGGAGCCAAGTGGAAGAGTTTCTACAGATTCATTGAGAAATAATGCCAAGGATTTCCTTCTTAACATTCAGCATGAAAYTCCCAGTTTAAAAGCAATCCAACATGCTGCTCCTAGTGGTGATCTATCCCTTCCCTTTTTTAACCTCCTTCAAACATAGGTAGCCTCCTATAATTTCTTTCTCTCCACAACACTGTCCAACTGTCCAGCTTCATAACAGTTCCTGTTGCTCTTTTCTATACTCCTGATATGTCATTATCTTTCTGGTATGAGGGTACCTTGAACTGTGCAAAATTGTTGCAGGTGAGGTCACAGCAAGGCTTCAGAGAGAAAAATTGTTATTGGCACGTCCCTGCTCCATGATGAGATCCTTCACAGGCTGCAATTTTAATCCTTAGCGGCCATTTCAGTGGTTATATCAGCTTTTATTTCAGAGTTTATGTGCAGCCTTCACAATACCACAATTACCCATCTGTCGTGGAAGCAGGGCTGTTGTGCGCTGCAGAAAATTGTGTGTGAGACTGTAGAGCCAAAGCAAAGTCTAATTGGATGCCTATGGATACACCTGGCATATATGCTAGCATATAACTTAACTCCACATTTTGCTCCTAGGTCCTTAGCTGTCCACACTGCATAGATGYGAGTAAGCAGTACAGCTTTTTTTTTTAAGTGAATGACCTAGCTTCCTTTGAAGCAAAACTCTGTGTGATTTTGGGGACCATTCACTGCAAGGTCCCATCTGAGAGGCAGTACAAAGAAGACAACCAGGTTTGGCTCCCTCTGCCCCCTTTCCCTGCAGGCTTTGCTTTCCCAGTTGCCCTGTGCTGGCACACCATGCTCCAGGGTATGTCAGACATACYCTCACGTTCCTATCTTCCAGTTAAGTTCTTCTCCTGTGCCACTCACCTGAGCACCCCTAACTCATGAGCTTGCCTAATTTCTTCTTTTGTGTGTATTTGCATTTTCCATCCTGGATGTGATTCTGTTGTACACCCAAGACGAAGGCGATATATAGCTTTAGGCCATGCTGTAGGCATCATCTTTTCATCATCACTTTAATTCTTTTTCCAGCTATGCCAAGGGAGCTAAAGAACATTTTGCATTCTGAAAGGGAATAAAAGCACGCTGGAAAGATTGAATGGTTAAGAATACAGCCAGCAGTAAGCAGCACATTTCCAAGTGCCCACTTCTCTGCTTGCAGTCCTGCTCTTTTGAGAGCTCATAGTCTACAAGGAGCTGTCACAAATGGATGTAAAACATACAATATATTTTTGAGCTCCCTTCCATCCTATGCGCTGCAAGATTATAATCTAATCTTTTGATAAAAGTTACATACAAGTTGAATGGAATATGCAATATCTTTCTAAATTAAAAATGGGTGCTAAACACTGACGATAGAGCATATACTACATGGTCATCAGTCATACACAGTTCAACTCACTGGCTCTACTACCTTGCTAATATCAGAACTAAATAGTTTACAGAAGTTTTTCAAAGCAGAAACAATAATATGAGGAGGAAATATCTGCACATATCCACTAAATAATTTCCTTTTTAATTTACCCCAAACATATGATCACTTTAAAAATCATCAAATGAAAATGTAAAGCCAATGCAAATCTTGTAAAGGAATTTCTATCTACCGAGAGATCAAAAGCATGTCTAGATTTCCCACCAATCACAAGTATTATTCTGCTACCCAGCAGATTGGATTTAAAAGGGTTTGTGTGGTCACCACTGCTTTCTCTGCTTTRAAATCGTACTCTGTCATATCTTGGTAAGCATGATGCGAAGAACTGAGAGAGCAGCAAATCAAAACAGTGACAAAAAAAMCCCCACACCATGGCATAGAAATGGGTTGCTGAAGAAATCACAGCAAATAAATTTCAACAGGAACAATGTCAGGTATCAAATAGGAGAGGAGAACATCTTCCTCCAGGCAGTAGAATGTATATTGTTTTTATCGAAAACCAGCAATGGCAATTCTGTAGCTAAAGATTAACTGATCAAATTCAGCAGCACAGATCAAAACAGAGTCTTCTAAAATCACTCATAGAAATGATGCAGTCTCAAAATGAGTATCAAGAACATCATTCAGGTGCAAGCCATAGCAAATCATAGACTAGACTGTATCCAATATTCATTGATTCACACTGAGGATGAACCCTGCCTTGTAAAAAGATGCAAAATCTCCTTTCTCACTGCCTGGTTTTCCTAGACACTGCAGAGCAGGGCTGGTAGCAAACGCCATTTGCTCTCCAGGCTTGGGGCTCGCCTGCTACTCGCCTTCATGGGGACAGGAGCAAGAAAGATGCAGTGACCTCAGAAAGTGAGCTCATTTTAAAAGCAACTAAATCCTGCAAAGGGGACCCAGGAAAGGCCAGAAGCCTTCTGTCCTCCTGTTCCTTTTTGTATCCAGGCATGTACCAGATATAATCTCGTCTAGCAGATAATGAAATATATCTCAAACTGGGTGTTTGGAAGAAGCCACTGAAGTCTTCTCGTTATCATCAGTGGGCTTTTGGTCTGAACACAAGTGAATTTCAAAAATAGGACAAGGAGCTTCTTGCTTTTAAAGAGAGATACTCTGGAAAAGCAAAACAATGGTTAATGTGTAACTTGGATGTAGCTGGCAAAAAATAGCAAGAAAAAAATGGAATTGGTAATAAAATCTACGGAACTTTGCCACTCATTTAAGTTGATCTAGTACATGACTCTGCATATAAATTAATTTCATTTCTAACTTAAGGGAAGATATGACTATGTGGAAGAGCTAGAAAAAATATGAAAATAATATGTTTAGTGAGTCTACTCTTTTCATCTRATTAGTGAATTATGTGAGAACGTACAGTACTTGTTTTAAATTTGCTTAATTTTTTACATTTTTTTAAAATAAAAAATTTCCACTTTGTGRATTATTTATTCACCTACAATTCCTTATTATGGCTGTGATTTTATACCTAAACATAGTGACTAACATTTTTTCTTTCTTGTAGCTAACCTTTATAAACCGTAATTGGCATTCACTCAAATGAATTTTGTTTAGTCACCAAAAAATGTCCTCTTGTTATTAAATAAATCTTGGATGTTAGCCAACACAAATCTTGATTTGTTTAAACACTTCCAAAAAGACATTAGAAAGGGATGCAAACATAGTCAACAAAAACTTTTAATTAGATTTTTTTTCATATTTATTAATTTTTTATTCCTTTTCACTCAGTTATAATGTATGACTACTCAGTGATTGTACTCCTGTAATTTGTCAGTTTGGAAAAGTTGTATAATACAAATTATTTCCTCTTTTCTGCTACTTAAAATTTAAGGATTTATTGCAATGATACCTTAACCTTTGTAACTTCACATTTTCCCCTTGTTTCTGTGCGTCTCTAATCTAATCCTTGTCAAAGAAATTCAGGCAGTGATGTAAAATAGATAACACCTGGCTCATTTTGAGCTTGCATGAGAATGAACGTTTCTCTTCATTTAGATTTTCTGCAGAAAACAGTTACTCAGACTGAAAGTTGCACAGGCTAGGTAGGCAGTACAGAAAAGTAGTCTGAAACGGCTAAAATACAGAAATGTGTATCTTTATAATGTCTTAAAACTTCATCCCAGAGAAAACACTGACATCCTAAAATACACGTGTAATGATCACAGTCCAGATTTTCATATTTCATATTTGTTTGTTCTCTTCTACCCCAGTATCTCGTAAACTTGAAAATTAAGAACTAAACAGATCTATATGCTCTAGCAAAAGGCACTAAGTGATAGCCCATGGCCACTGGAGACTATGGTAGAAAGTGTTGCGGTCTTCAGAACTTAAGAGACTAGAAGAGCATTACGTGTTCAATAAAATGAAAATAATATCTATATATAGACTGACTGGTACTGGAAAGACTCAACAGTTTCTGGAAACTGATAACAGTAGCTAACCACAACCTACTGCTACAGCCACATTTTATTTTAAAATCTTTCTTATGTTTTTCTTTGTCTCTTCTCCATTTCTGTTATTTAATATGCCCATTTGTGATATCCTGTACATTTATCTGCCAGATGGAAGATTATTTCACTGTGGCTACTAATCATTTGGTATAGCATGAAGGATAGCTGATCCCTAATGAGATTCTCTTAAAAGATTCTATTCACAGGTAATTCTGCTTAATATAAATTTTATGGGGTAGCRGGGTTGTGTTCCTCATCTCCTTTTATTGCTAGAAGGATTTATACAAAGCATGATAATATTAGTAATATTATTTTACTTTTGTGCAGTATTTTCCATCTGAGCTGTTTCAAAGCACTTATGAAAAATATTTAGCATGCAGTAGATCTGTGAGGAGACTTCTGATTTCCAGTCTTATCTCTGCACAGTTGGACCCACCTTTTTCATCTGTCCTGTAAGCTGTTGGAGTTCATTATCACCAGTTAAAAATAGCTCATCATACAGCTCAGTTCATGTAAACAGACAAAATTATGCCAAACTCATATAATTTAGGTCAATTTACACAAACAGTTTGGTTGATATACTGATTTTCCAGGCTGCAGTTTTTACAATCCATAGAGACTATTGCTGCTTATGGATGTCTCCAAAAGGGAGCTGATTCCCTTTTTCCATCACCCTCCTGTTCCCTCTTGCAGTATTTGCTCCATTGTTAGAAACTTTCCTGATCTATGAGATAGAGCAGTGAACAAGGTCACCCGCCCAGATAAAGCTTTACCTTTAGGAGCAATGAGGTGTAGTCTATGCTTTTCTACTTTGACTTAGAAGCACAGAATAATTCAGGTAGAAAGAGTGATGCTCAAAGCAGGTCTAGCTCCAGAGTTACCCTGTGTTGCCCGTGGCCTTGGCCAGCTGAGTTTTGACTGTCTCCAAGGTCACATGTTCCACAGCTTCTCTGGGAAACCTGCTCCTGGGATTAACCACTCTCACTGTGAGGACATTTTTCCTCACATCTAATTTGAACTCGCTACACATGTGCTAGCACCGTCCTGATGAGGGCTCAGTTTCGTTGCTACCATGACGTGCTGCTGACTCCTGCTTATTGTGTATCTGCCAGGCCCCCATGTCCTCTCCTGCCTAGCCGCTTCCCAGCCAGCTGACCCCAGCCCGCGAAGGGGCAGCATGGGTTATTCCTCCGCAGATGCAGAGCTCTGCATTTGTCCTTGTTGGGCTGCATGAGGTTTCCATCAGCCCATCTCTCCAGCTTGTTGGGGGCCCCCTGAATGGTGGCCATGCACCCCAGTGCGCCCGATGCTCCCCCCAACTTGGTGGGGCCCACAGACTTGCCAAGTGTGCCCACCATCTCCTTTCCACATTGCTAATGAAGGTGATGAATGAGATCAGCCCCAGTGGTGACCTCTGGTGATGCTGCTTGTAAGCAGCTGCCAGTTGCACTGGGGACCACTGATGATGCTCAGCAGTTCAGCCAGCTTTTCATCCACTTTATAGTTCACTCATCCAGTTCACTTCTCTCCAAGGAAAACATTTGCAAGCAACTCTCATTCCTTAAAGGTTAAACCTTATAGGTTTAGAGCTGGATTCCAATTATTCTTTATTCTTTTACCAGCCCTACCTTTGCTAAACCTGACAGATTTAAGAAAGCAGGTAAAGCAGGTACAGAAAACTAGAATAACAGCAAGAACTGCTTTCATTTTCTTGTCCCTTCTGCACTTTTTAATGAATGAGTATTCTAACTATGGGAAACTGTGGGCAAAACACAGCTCACCATCACTGCCTGTGAGGGAGATGCTGCTCCTTTGCTGTCAGAGCTGAAGAGCTCCCTCAAATCCATCTATGTCAGAGATGCTCTTTGGGAAGGGAACAGAAGAGCAGACGAGCTCCCTACAGGTATTGCTGCCCAGAGTTTGAGGTTTACCTTCTGCCTGCTTGTTTCTCAGCCCTCTGTAATTACAACACACATCTGCTCAACTATCCATGGGGACAGGTGATTAGGTGAAGTAATCCTCTTCTGAAGTGCTGTAGATATTTCACTTAGGCTTTGAAAGAGGAAGATGACAAATCAAACCCATTCTGTCTCTCAGATATGATATCCCTTGCTCTTCACAGAGAGCACTTCCAATCCTGATTACAGGTTTTTTAGAGTAGGTATAAATGGCTTTGCTCCTTCCACTGGAACAGAGTGGTTTTTCTGGTTTTATTCTCCCCTAAAGAAAAAGCCTGTTTCAGTTATATTGGGTATCAAAATTACCTTCAAAACATAATCTGAAACAGTATGTAATTATTTTTTTATTTGCAGATCAGTCTTTGACAGACATGCCTGAAGGCAAAATAGATTCGTATCTTTAACAACCTTCTAGCAGCTTAAATCTATAAACAGCTTATACAATGTGCAAATTGCTATTTCAAGAAACCAGGGAGGCTTAAAATAAATCTTTGAAAAGTGAAGTAACTAAATTAAACTCCAAACAGTGAACACATTCAGTAGCAGAGAAAACTGGCCAGTCATTTAATAAATCTCTCTTTAATTGCATTCATTTTGTTAAAGAAAATATTCAAAATGAACAAAATGTGGGTTGCTTCTTCTAAATGTTACACTGAAGTCAAAACAACTACACTGACTTACTTCTAGCAATCATGAAAGCTCAGCCATGCCATGAGGGTAAGAAATGGGAAGTTAGACACCACCCTACGATACATATCCTTAGTACACTTTCAACTTACAGAGGAGCTTAGGGACAAATTGTGTTGTAAATAGCCAAAACTCCATTGCCTAAAATTGAGTTATGTCTTCTGCAGTAGCATATCCTTTTGGCTTTATTCCTGCAAGCTTTGCTAAAGCAGAAACATTTCAGATTTCACAGTGAAACTGTATGTCTAGGAGGGATATTCAAAGAGTTCAAAGTTGAGGKTTTTTTCCAGAATCAGGAAACTGGATGTTCTGAAGAATTTGATTAAAACTAGTATGTGAATCATGAGGTCAACAAATGCAGGGAGAATATGTTTCACACAGGCAGCTAGTTATCCTCAGGGTCACATTGATGGCCTTACCTGAACATAAAGAAGTGTTAAATAATCTATTCTTAGAATTTAGTGCAAGGACCCAGCCATGCAGTCTTTTTATCTTCCCCTTTAGTTTATTTGTCCAGTTTCACCAGTCTGAGGAACAGAAATCAATGTTGAAAAAGGAAGAAAAAAAAGTTGAGTCCAAAGGGAGACAGGTCCTCTCTTTCTTCATCATCTGAACTCGAACCACACAGCACTGTGCTGCATTTCCCAGGGAGGAGATGGTGCAGCCGGGGGGTGCGAGCCCCCCCTACACTGCCCAGTGCACAGGACAGCCCCCTCACCAGCCTGCACCCCACTGCTGGGCTGCATCGCGAAGCTGGCTTGATGTATACCCAGAAGACAGTAAAACCTCTTCTCTCTATGGACTGATAAGATCCCTATTCTTTGGCTGAAAGGAAAAGAAGATTCCTGTGTCCTTCTGGCGGTTAAATGATGCAACTGTGTATGTCAGATTTGTAGCCTATTTACCAAGTAGCCCTATAATCATGGAAAAAAAAAAAATGGCATGACTTTAAAATCATCACATGTACTTACCAAAGGGAAAATAAAACCCAGTGTAGGAGACTGATCCCATTACATTCAGAAATGCTTTTTGCCCACTGAAAAGTAATATTTGCTGAACTAAAGCAATACTAACAATAGTTATCAGATTATTGTCAGAATGTTTAAATCTCTACATCTGCTGTTCATCTATGGATGAGACACCAGGTATTAATACTTTTCTTATTATGTGATTATCTAATTTCCAGATTTTTCAATGGAAGCTGGATGCTATAGAAAAGCATTGCATAAACACAGCATCTAAGTGATGAGTTTTCTATTATAAGCAGTACCTGTGTTTTAACTGCAGCTGTATAACAGTGTAGATAACAGTGAATCAAAATATAATGATCATCCAAAAGATAAAAGTTAAATCTAGGGATGCACCTGTACAAAATGAAGCACAAGCAGATGGTCCCTCATGGGTTATGAAAATATACACTTAAACATGTTAGCAGACTTTTGTGTTCTCCATTAAGTAGAAATACACTGCAGTTGTGCTAGCAAAGCTTAAAGCATATAAAGCAGTAGCATTTCTTCAAGATTTAGCATACATGACTCTCAGTTAATACTCCCTAGGTACTTTCAAAACTGAATTATCTATTTAGGTTTAAATTCTGAAATGTGTTTCATTTAGATTGCTAGTACAAAGTCTTACTGAAGCTTTTTACCAATTTCAGCTTTAGCAAACATTCTCCACAGTATTTCAGCTGAAGGCCTTCCTGTTTGTCTTAATTTACTGTGAATAAATTTGTTTCTACAATTAGCACACAGGCCCCTAAAGCCAGAAATACCCTAAATTATTGCTACGGTGCATTTTGGGATGTAACTTAATTACTAAATCTAAGTACTAGAACTATGAACAAGAAGCTTATTTTAAGTATTAGGCAACTCACAAGACAGAGTTGAAACTTCCCAATGGAAATATGATGACCTTTACACGTTTGACTAATGAAACCTACTTCAAGCAATGTGAAGCATTATGTAACATTCAAAAATATAGGAGATAAAACAGCTCCCTTTTTAGAAAAAGAACTTTTATATAAGTCAGTTGAAGCATATTGGTCAATTAAGAGTATTAGGCCTGTTATTTTAAACTATTCCAGACAAACACAGAACCCTTGTCACTCCTGTTGTGACTATTTGTGGGAGCAAGCAAGAAACACTGTGTGGGATTTGAGCTTTCCTCAGCCTGATGTGCAGATCGACAGAGCTGATTCCTCTTTGCACAGTCATTTCACGTGGAACACATGAGCAGCACCGGGTGCAGGGAAAGCGCACGTTTGGCTGGTGTTCGCTGGAGGAAATCTGGCTACTGTGCTGAAAGACAGAGGTCTTCCACCGACCCGTGGAGATAGGTCTGGGTAGCCAGACGTACAACGGCAAGTCAGACTGCAGGCTTGGAGATGTGCATCGCAACGTGCTTTGTTATGCGTGGGAGCCACAGGTATTGCAAAACTCGGTGTCAGATTAATGGCAAAGTTAGGTATGACAATATTATCTTGATGTTTCCTAAGAAAATATGACTGTCACTAAAGTGTATGAAAAGTAACAAATTAGTAGGTAGTGAAGGAAGTTGTAAAGTTGTCTGAGGTAAGCACACCACAATGGATTTGTCGCCACTAACCATGGTGAAAATTTCCTCAACACACTTAGGCAGAAATTTGCAGTTCCGTTATACAAGAGACTGAATATTTCAACTTACATTTCTTTTAAGTGTCATAAGGCAGTGACAACAACAAATGAAATATATTTGTTAAAGTATCTTGCTGTCTAGGTTTTTTGGGAAATGCAACATCCATAGTGATAAATGAATTCCTTCTCTGAGGGCATGCCTGCCGCTAGTTTCTGGGAGAAGAGTAATGCGGTTTCTGAAAGCCTTATCATAGCTTTCCCTTGCTTTTATGGTTTTGTCACTACACCAGCATTTTAACATCACATGAAACTTAATTTTTTTCATAATAGCATAATCTAAATTGACAGTTTCATTTCTTAAGTTATAATGAAATTTCCATACATGGTTCCACCTCCAGGCATGGCACCATCTGCAACACTGATTGTTAAGCAAACATTGCCACATTAGTCACTAGACAGGTATGAAATGAAGGTGATCAAAATGTAAAAAACAAAATTAAACAACAGATTGGCAGGGAAAATAGCTTTCTGAAGTTCATATTACCTAGACATTTAAAACAATGATTCTTACCATTTTATTAATCCGACTTTAAGTTTTTCATAATACAGTAAACAAATGATCCCTTTGCTAATATCTCCATTTCTTATAATGATCTGGAACAGATACTCCAAAGACTATGACAAGAAAATAATAATATAGTAATGCATAGTAAAATCATACAGTCATGATAGCTAACTCTCCAAAAAGTAAGGTTTATCTCCTTCCTAATAATAATAGTAATCTGAATGTTGTCATTATCCACATGTGTTTATTTCCTCACTTTGTATTCTCTTGTTATTTTGATATCAACATTACGTTGTCACAGTATCTATGACTAGTACTACTTACTGGCAGATAGTAAGGCAGCTGCTCACCACCAACTGACCTGCCACTGAGGTCCCTGGGCAAGATGGATGGATTTTGACCTGCATAACAGGCTTTTCTTCTTCTGGAAAGTAGGGAGACAAAGGGGAAATCTATAGTCTTCTTGCACTGTGTAGGTAGGACCTGTATGAGCGACATGGTTCTTTCCTGGGAGCTGGGAAAAGTTGTTGTGTCCCATCTTTTGGACATAGCCAAGGAATATCATGGATCTGTCTTGCATAGGTATGGCTTTGCTTTGTATCATTCTTTCACTGGCACTTTTTGTCCTTTTTTACATAAGGAAAGGGTGAGGAAAGTTTTCTTACTTACCCTCTCAGCACAATTCATTGCCTTGATTATTTCTTTCATGGATTCTTTTGTGCATCTCCTCTCCAGTGCAAGTTCTCTTTTCGGCATCTTTTAATAGATGTTCTTATCTTTGCTGTCCTTTTTCTGATCCATCAATTTTTTTGGGAGCAGATTCAAGATCTGTATGCTTCATGCATCTGTTTCTATCAAGACAGTGAAACTTCCACTATTTTCCATTCCATTTCATCCCTTAGGTATTCCGGCAATTTCTTTGCTTTTTTTAGTGCATTGTGCACGTTAAACAGCATTTTTACTGAGCTCTCCACAATGACATCCTCTGTGTGGTTGCAATGAATTTTGAATGAGGTGATGTGTACGAGCAATTCAAATGAACACCACCAACATATATTGTCAGCTTTGACGTGTTTTGCACTGTTCACTCACATAGTTTTGATAGCTTCCACTGAAATTTTAGAGATATTTCCTGGATTTTTGTAACAAGTGTGTATTTCTCAGCTGTAAATTTGTCACATAACAAATCACTTCCTTTCCAAAGCCTGCAAAAGTACACAAAGCTGGATGAGATATATTAAATATAACACTTGTTTCCAAAAGGAGGCTTGTGGCAGTCCAGTATTACCTAGAGCGACTGCAAAAGATACATGGTTAGATACTAAAGTGTGTACAATTTCATGTGCAATTTTATGTTTTGTCTGAAGAGTCACGCCAATGAAAATTGAAAAGGTTCCAGACTAGAAAAAAAATCTCAAATAAGAGAGTGAGCATTTTGCTTAAATATGAAAATATCATAAATATTAGTTCCACCCCCAACCCCAAGTCCATTTCAAAACCATTGTGATGTGCATATGGGATGTATTTTAAATAATATAAACTTTTGGTCAAAATATATTTCAACAGTTAAGCTACTTATTATTTTCTGGACAGAAAAATGACCATTTCTTCATTTTCTGCTTGTCTTTTCAGACAGATGAAGTCAACCTTACCACCAACAAGGGTTTAGCTGGAGGAACAGGTTGGGGCACTATATGTCAGGAAAGATGTTGATCAATCAGAGCACACTGAGAAAGATCAGAATAACAAAGCCTAGAAATAATGACTTTTGAAGAATGATAGGATTAATAGAGGTTATTTAGCCTGATGAAGAAAAGACCACAGACAACATACTAATAGTTTTGAAATACACAAAAATCTGCTTCCTGTATGGAGGGTACATGATGTGCATAGAGAAGAAGCAATGAGCTTAAATAGCAGACAAAAAGATTCAGTTTAGATATTAGCAAAACTGATGAAAATAGTGGAGCTCTGGAGTTGATTGTCTGGGAATATTATGCAGTCTCTGCTAACAGATGTGTATAAGAAGAAGCTTTAGACAAATATCTGTTAGGAGGGTCACAGACCTTGCTGTTTTGAGGCATGAAGTTGGGATCAGAAGATTTTTGAGACACTTGCCAATTCTGTGATTTCCTACTTCTAAATTCTGATTCTTATTAATGATGATGTTTTTTCTGTGTCATTCCATGACCATCCATTTCTTTAGTCAGCTCTTGCAAGGGATGCTGTCTTCCCCTGATTCTTTCTTTTAACCATCTAACATTTCTTCCGATTCCTGATGTACTAAGCAATGTACTGTCATTTGGTTTTCTGTCTTTGCTTATAGTGCTATTCAAAGTAATGCTTAGGGTTTCTAATTTGCCATTCATTTTATTTTACTGTGAATACAATACTAAAATAATCACACTGCCAGAATATACTGTAATGTCCCATAATGTATAATGATTCTTCTAATGGTTCAGGTTTGAAATGGAATAATTTTCCTAGACTAATCACCTCATCAAAGTATCATAACAGAAACCTCAAGTGGTCTCTGTAGCCTTGAATTCAAAGCATTACATGAATGTAAATCTCACAATTGACCTTTTAATACCTCTGTAGCAGAAGCCTCAACAACCTTCAATTGAAATAATATTGCCAATGCATATTCATATATCTCACATTATAACACTAATATAGCAAGGTCTCCACAAAGTTTCATTGATGCTCTCCGGAGATTATTGCTGTCACGTGAACACCACGCTTGTGTGAGCAAGGAGTGCATGAAAGTGACAAATATAACTATTCTCCAAGGTTGCACATCAAAATGGATGCCTTCGCAATGTTTCTTTTTTAAACTGAACAATTACAGTCTATGCACATTCAGCAGATACTAAACTCACCTTGACCTTCAATTCTTATGTTGTAATTGGAGAAATGCTCAGCTGGCTAATATGGTTCCTATCTGTTTTGCTAACGTTTATGTATGTTTTATTGCTTAATTTAGATATTATGCCAGTTGGAATTAAATATGTCTCTGCTTTGAGGGATACAGGACTAACTGGGTTTTGGTTTTCAGTCTTAAATGGAAACTTCCTGGTTTGCTTCATCATAAGTAAAAGAAACCGTAAGATTTTCCTCATGATAGGATGTGCAATATTTAAGTAGAACACAGATATTGTGAGCGGATACGTTGAGCTGAAAAGTGCTACGTTATTTCAGAAATTATATTGTGCTGGTGCTGCTTGAAAAATTAATTCCTTACAATGCAGAATGACAGAAAATTATTGTCTTCTTTGAGCAAAAAAGTTTGAAAAATCTCTCAGGAAATGCAACTCTTATAAAGTGCARTTTTGCCCAAATTAAAACAAGATAGTGACCAAAAGTGGTGCCATTAATCCACGCTGACAATTTCTTTGCAAAACCAAGCTCCCCAAAGCCTTCAGAAGAACTGTATGGGTAAGTCTGTAATAGCAAAATACTTCAAGTATTAAAATGCTCCACTTCAACTCTGAAACCTGAGAAACCTTACAAGAAGCTGTGAAGAAATAAAAGAATAATTTCATCATTGCTCTATATTTATGACAAGATATTAGCCTTAGTCTTGTTACCCAAGGCACAGTCAGAGAAAGTCAGGTTTTTAAAACTGAAATGTTTTCTCTTTGTCAGTTCTAACTGGCAGTGAAGCATTTGCTATGTATTCACAATATTAAAATGCAGGAGAAGATGCACTGCTCTCCAGCCTGCCCTTGAGTCTGTCAAAGAACTACACTGAAATATAGCATTAATATAAGGGGCAAAGCAGAAGTAATAACTATTTCTGATCATTCCTGTATAATTCTGCAAATAAAGCACAACAGTAAGATAGCATTTCCAGGGTGGTAAAATAATCTAGACATCATTTTATTGATGGATCAAATAGATTACCATATCAACGCTGGCATAAAAAAAGAAAAGAAAAAGTAGAAATAAAGCCACACTTCATATGTGATTTTTATTTAGTTTTCTTCCAAAACCACAGAAAGTGAATATATCAGGAAAAGGATGAAGTAAATCTCCTTTTATTCAAATACTGGTGCTTAAAAGACAGCTTTTCTTACAAGAATGTGAATATTAATACACGAAGAATAGACTTTATAAAAAAGGCAAAGACAAAGAGAGTCTCTAAGAAAATACCTATTAAATTTCACAGTTTGCTAAGTGGTCTTAACTCTCTTTTCTTTATACGCATCTGTTGCCTAGTAAGATCTCAAGCCCTGAATCAGGCTACCAGCAGAGTTTCTTTTGCAAGAAAAGATCTGTTTAATATTTTCATTTAAGGATTTTTGGACACAGATCTGGTTGCAAGGTCAGGGTAGAGGTTTTATATTCCTAAATAGAACAATATCTTTTTGGTAGTCTCAGAAGACCACATGTACCATACCTGCTATACAAATAAGGAATAATGAAAACTTATGTTTAAAAAAGTAGTTTATTATATTAATAAGATCATAATTTTAATAAGCAATTTGACTAGTCCATTTCCGTTTAATCTACTAATGGTTCTGCAGCTCTACCTTTAAAGAGTGCAATCTTCTTCTTCCTCTTAATCCCAAATTATATTCTCCTTTCTCATGCGTTACAGTCTTCCTTCCTCTCCTCTACCCTCTGCCTAGATGACAATTAAACATTTATTTTCTGAACTTACAAATCCCCACAGCTCATTGGCGTTTAGTATTAAAGTCCAGGTCTGGCTCAGGCAGAATATTTGCACTCTGTTTTTTCTTTCAATTCTTCAGTTCTGGGGTCTGAGATATACAAATTTATTTTGAATTTCTCTGCGGAGAAGAACATGTCCTCCTTTGAGCATATCTCTGAGAGACTTCGCAAGATTCTGGATAGCATCTCCTACTCACACAAATGTCTCCTAATCCATGCTCTCTGAAATGGTGCAGAAACAAGATTTCTCATAAAATAGATACTTCGCTTAATCCTCCTTTAAATGCCCAGCCCCGTGATCAGGCCTAGACCCCTGGCCCATTTAGCAGTAATTCTGCTTTTCAGCTCTTAGCACCTCATTGCTCTATTATCTCAATACTTACTCCTTTGTCCCCTGTCGCATGTTGACTATAGTGAGCAAATATGAACATGAACAGTGACTATATGTTTTCTTGTATTTGTCAATACAAAGCATAGCAAACCTTTGCTTCCTAGAAACTGCTGCAGTATAAATAATCTAATATCTTCACGAACTTGTGTGTTTACTTATTATCAGGGGAAAGGAGAAGAAAAGCCACAAAGAGATGACAAAAAAGGAATTTTGTTGAATAATTCATTGACATTTCAGTAAAGCAATTTACCACATTGGCAGTCAGTCCAGTTACTTACTCAAGGAATACTCTTTGACCTACTCTATATCTAGACATTCATACAGTTCTAGTAATTAGTACAGCCATCTCTCTGCAAATTGTTAAGGTTGTGAAGAGTCTAGATTCCTTACAAGACAATGGTATTCTTGATAATACCATACTCAAATAATTTCTCTCCTCCTCCCTAACCCTACTTTAATGACCATCCTCTCCCAAGAGGTCTCTTAAGGTCTGCTGATGTGGTTTTCTTTGATGAAATTGAGATAGCATGGATGGCTTTTGATCCAAAGGTTTTTAGGACATTGGTGGTATCCATGTAAAAAAAATACATTCTTGTCAAAGAGTATCCCTCATGAAAGACTTGTTTTAATAAAAGCAAATCTTTTAATGTTTTAGCTCTGTATGCCTCATTTTCTAAGTGGATATATTTGTAATCTGTTAGGGTATCACTGTCTATCTGGGATCATGTGGCTAACATAGTTTAAACAGTGCTCTGGTTTGAAAATCTGCAGAAACATTCAAACAGGCAGGAAAATTCCTTCTTTGGAAACTATTAACATGAGGCTTTTCGATCAGGAACATCATGAAAAATTCCTATTCTCTCAAATAAAAGAATACAAAGCAAACATAAAATAAAAATAAAGCACTAACTGAACAAAAAATCTTCACAGATATTCGTAATTTTTTAAAAAGACCTTCTCTTGTGGCATTTCCCATTTAAAAAAAAAAAAGCTAGGGTACAGTTTTGTATTGCTCAATCTCAAACATGAACATTTCAGGTGATATTGTTGTGTACTTACATTCAAGCTATTATGGCTCTCTAGTCACAATACTAAAAAGAGAGAAAACTCATCAAGGAAAATGCAACGCTTGGAAAACATGTAACAGGCCCTGCTGTTATCACAGAGTGAAAATGAAAGTGCAGAGCTTCTGAATTTATTTGAGCAAGGCGATAGGGTGACTTATGATGCTGCATACAAACTAAGGCACGACTGGTAGCTGTTAATGATGGTGAAATGTATACATGAGAGACGTACACTTTTCAACTTCCCTTTGAAAGCACTAGATTCCTGAGTCAATACATCCAACCATGACTTTCGCAGTTTGCTTATTGTTATTGCATGCATTTCTGAGGATGCCATTAGACAGAAGTAGGACACCCTTTCCCCCAGGGATAAAGGAAACACTCCCCCTTTCCTCTTTTACAGAATAAAGCTGTTTACACAGAGGAAACAGATATATCATGTTTTTAAGAATAAGCTGCTATGCCCACTTTGTAATTTTGTTTTAAGGAGAATGTATGCCGCTTCTACATAGCAAAGATACCTTGTCCCCTCTTGTAAGGGTGGCAAGGTGCAGCTTTATTCCCAGGGCTCAGCTGAAGCTGTTAGCCATCAGTGCTGCTGCTTCCTCCAACCTGCTGTTACGCTTGTCATCCTCTGCCCCAGCTGCGGCAACCCATCGCAGAGCGGAGGCCCTCTCCCAGGTACGTCTGTCTGAGGCATATGTCGCTTGCAAATAAAGACAGCCTACACTCCCTCCAATTCCCTATGGTTTGCGGTTTTTGTGGACTGGATGGCAGCTCCCTGCCCGTTTCTTTATTATAGTTTGTGAGTCACTCTTCAGAGGAATTAAGAAGTGACTATGCCTTTTTCACTTACCAGGGGCAGAAGCTTATGTGACATTTGCATCATCCAAATTTGGCATCAGGGCCTTGAAATAGTCTCTGAAGTTCATTTGGGTTCATTTCACCCCAATCCAAGAATGTAATTCATCTGACCTATTTTATTCTTAGAGTGAATCACTGCCCAGAAACGCCTGTTTCTCTCAGCTGAGTACAAAAGGTATCTACAAAACAAGCTCAGATCTAAACAGCTGTATTATAGATAGCTAAATTTGTTAAATCTCATGCGGTGTCAGAAGGACAGGCATAGTTCTGGGTGGGATTTACTCTTGATGGCTCGCCTGTTTAAGGAAATTATTTTGAAAGAGAAGGTATTTCTAGATGGTCTTTGTAATTAACAAAGTAACAACAAGGATCAGCTTTAGGAAACAGACTTTAGAGTTGTGCCTAAATAATGTCTAAGATTAAGATGGCCAATGCAAGGAATGGAACATGTAACACTAATTAAGGCAATTAAACTCTTTGCTATTAGATGTATAGGACAGGTATATTGGGATCCACAACAGCCAGCAGGCTCCAAGCTAGGACCCCTAATGACCCAGAGGAAATGCCAGAGTGACCTGAGTCTGAAGTGTCCTGCAGGAGATTATTGGCCTATATTGTTGTTGCAACTTAGATCCTGTCCTAAGGAGGCAAATTTAAACAATTTGTGAAGGAAGAAGGCACAAGAGTTACATCAGAGAGCACTTCAGCTGACTCTGACAATACAAAAGGGACCGCAGGCACCACTTTCACACATAATCACTGCCTTTATTTGAAAGAGGCATAGAGACGGAGGTTACACCCCACCCCCCCACCCCCGGCCTTTGAAGGACAGCCTAAAAGCTATGGCTAACTGCTAGAGGCAAAAGGAAAACATAACTCATGGACTCTGAGAGGTGAGGTCTGTAAGACAGGCAGATGTGCTTCTTAACAGTACAAAGCACTGTACAACGTGATGGTGCTTGGTGTGCAGGACCAAAGTGTCCTGTCAGTCTCAGGAGACAGCTTCTTTGAGATTTAATTTACTTAGGAGATTTTCGATGAAGGCTAGAGCTAATATCAACATGAAACATGAAGGGAGTTCTTTGTGCATGTATATAAAGGCCATTATGCAAAGACAGACTGGGCTGCATTAGATCTCAGCTGGGCTCTCTGCAAGGCTTGTGTGTAAATGGTGGACTGGAGCTAGGAGATCCATGAAGGAAAGATGATGCTCAAGCATCCACTAATGTCACTTATTTACTGCTCTTATACAGCAAATATAGCTTACACAGAGGGCCTGCAACATGGGTGGGCTGGCAAAGCTCTACCACATTATGTCATGCTGTGTTCATGCCCTTCAAGAGGAACAGAAATGAGAGAATTTTGCTGACTCATTATTTCTTCCAGAATTGCTATTTGCCAGGGGGGATGCCCCCCTCACCCTTGTACCGCCTGTGCTGCCACCTGAGACTCAGCCTGACGTTAAGCCCAGACAACTCCCACATCAGATATGTTGTCCTCAACCAAGCCCTGTCCCAGTCCTCAGAAGTAGTAGTTAAGAGAAACTGATGTGAATTTGTAGCCAAAACAGAAAACTAAACTTGTTGGTGCTAGACCTTATTGTAATGACCAACAATATATTGTCTGAAAAAAAATCACACTTCTTAAACCTAGAAATAACTCATGTTTGACACAATGTGTTAAAAAAGAATTTTAAAATAACAAAGCAAAGAGCCAGAGGCATGTTACAGTGACGTCTAGCAACTGTGAAGAAAACAGGCTTTTTTAAACAACCCAGTCTCTGAAGTGTCTGCTGCCAAAAATACAAATAAAGCAAGCTGTAGAGATGACTAAAAAGGCAAATGAAAATAAGAAAAAAATATTGGTAATTATGATGGGTAACAACAACACTCCTTAGAAATAAAGAGGAAAAGATTAGGTGACTAGGTAGGAGAATTAAGGTACATATGTCAACCAATAGCAAGCTGTCACTTCTCCCATCTGGGTCAGTCTTTGATTTGGCAAGTTTCAGTTCACAGAAGCCAATTCAATGACTTAAAGGTAGTGATAATTTTCCAAACACCATTTTAACCCTGAAAAGCTACTGCTGTGAAGCAATGAATTAGAAACGCAAAATCATACCTATAAATGTGTCAGATAACGATAGAGAAAAGCAACTCCCTCAGGTTCCCCAGGGTCAGCAGATCCCTGACATGTTGTGAAACCCACTTCTGCAGGGACCTTGAGCCCAAACGCTGGCATCAAGTTTTGAATTTACATCGGAAAGTGTAATTACTGCAATCCCTCTGGCAGTCAGAAGCCTTATTTTGGAAAAAACTGATGGTTGCTGCTTTATTGTCCTAACAAAAACCTTACAGTAACACGGCATGTTGTCAGCCTAGGGAAGAAGATTGTGAAATTAAAAATGTGATTTTTCTGGGGTGCTATTTGCTAGTTTATACTATGCAGTAGCCAGTGGAAGGTATTGGCTGTATGTGGTTGCTTTTTGAAACAGATGTCAGGGTGCCACAGGGGATGGTGGGCAGGGTAGGGACAATAACTTTTTACCATTACTACAGGGCCAGCCACTGAATGTGTGTGGAAAGCCTCAAATCTTTGGTCCTCAGGCGCTCAAGCCCTCAAATATGTATGTGTTTCATTGATGCCCTTGGTGCTTATCCAGCCAAACATGTGCAAATGGTAGTCCAAGAGCCTACTTGAAATATTAATTTCGGTGACAGAGATGATGACAAAGCTGTTAATGAAGATATAGCGAGGAGGTGGATATTGGGAACTAGGAGGGGCAGAGTGGTGGTGGAAGTGTTCAGGTGCCATCGTAAAAGCTCTTTGTCTACCCAAAGAAATCCCCCTGAGAATAATCGTGCTGTTTGAGTACCAGCAGTGCTTTCCAAAGGCATCTAGCAGAGAGAGCAAAACTTGTTCTTGCTCCACTGCAGGTGATTTAATTATTTCATGAATCCACAGTTGCATTCTGAAATATAAATTAACCTGCAACAAAATGTGCAGAAAGCTTTTACTGAGCTACAGGGTCCTTAGAACTGAAATAAAGAAACATTGTCACATGTGCAGTATAAGCTACCATAAAGACAACATAATCTTTATTGTCTTAAAAAAATATATTGCCCTAGCACGGTTCTTTCCAACAAGCAGCGGGGCTTACTTACATCCAATGTTTTCTCTTACTAAGCATCAAAATGCTTGATCTTGAGGAAATTGCTGTGCATAAAATCATTCACTTTGAAGTACACTTTTTAACTCGGCCTGAGTTAAGAAATTTCCTCCTTGAAATTACTGTAATTAGCACCATGTTCTTTGGAGGATGTAAGGAACCAAACTGTGAGAAACTGGATTGCAGGACATTTGTCTCAAAGATTCCTTATCTGGGTGGAGAATGTGATGAACCAAACTGTGAGAAAGTGGATACTCCTTATCTGGATGGAGAATGTGATGAACCAAACTGAGAAACTGGATTGCAGGACATTTGTCTCAAAGATTCCTTATCTGGGTGGAGAATGTGATGAACCAAACTGAGAAACTGGATTGCAGGACATTTGTCTCAAAGATTCCTTATCTGGGTGGAGAATGTGATAAGGGCGACTACAAGGTCACAGAGACCTCTGGTTTGTGAGGGGCTTTGTGTTGAGTCATCCTGCCAAGCCATGCCCTTGCCTCATGACAGGCGGGGCTGAAGTCCCCTGCAAGGTGTGCCCATATGCAGGAATGCAGAGATGGGCAAGTACATGCCGTCGTCATGGAAACTGCAGCCCCTGGATGGGAATAAAAGGGGCTGCGAAGACAAGACTGGGCAGAGGTCTTGTCCCACCTCTACCACCCACCACCGAAGATAGCGAGAAGCCCTCCCGCAGCGCTACGGTCCACTGCCGACGGCACTGAGCAGCTCTCCCTCGTGTGCTGCTGCCCACCGACGACGACACCGAGAAGCCCTCCAGTCTGTGCTGTCGCCCACCGCCCGAGACTCCGAGATTTGCACCCCTGGAACGCCGCGGGTTCATGGTGGTGACTATTCTTGCAACTCTATCCTGAATGCTTGCTTGATTTCTGTCTTTTTATTCTATTCTATCCTATCGCTACTACCTCAATTTTTACTATTGATACGCTATTGCCTCAGTTTCATTTTTTACTTTTAATAATAAAAGCCGTTCTGGGCGTACGGCTTTTGACCTCGTTTGTGTCTTAATCTCGCTCTGGGGATCACATCGAAACCTCCCCCGACATTGGATCGGGACATTAAATTGGCGTCACGGACAGGATCCCCCAAGACGAGAGTGCCGTATTGTGTCCCAAAGCTGTGTAACCTCTCAGGAAAGTAAGGGGGCGGGTTTGTGCTGTGTTTGGAATTTACGTGCTGCCTTCCTGAGACGACCGCTTCCCCACTTTGTACAAGGTGAGTGATACAGCCCCTTTGGGGAGAGAGATTTTGTTTGAATTTTTGGAAAAACATAATGCGCGACCTTCTGTGCTCTGGGTAGACTGGGCTCAGGGAAATTGGTATAATTTGCAGAGTGGTTGATCGAACGAGAGCTTTGGAAAAGGATGCGAGAGTGAGATCGGGAAAGGGAAAAGCGATTGTTTGTGCCGTTCTCGGTGCCGGTTGGCCGCTGCTGTAGAGGAGAGGGAACGCTGCTGCATAGCAGAATCCCGAACTGTTAAATCCCTCCAAAATCTTGTCTGGTCCCTTCAGGGACAAGTGGAGGAATTAAAAGAACAGCTTGAAGGAAAAAGAGACGAGGTGAAACATCTGCAGACTGCTCTTAAGAAGCAACTCCTTGCGGGTACTACCCGTGAGAAAATACCCTTAAGGTCAGAAACAGGTTACCCTTTTGACGACTTGCAGGCAGCGAGAGAAAGAGTAGAGAAATTGGAACTGTCTGCGTTGCGACCTTTGGTTAAGACTGAGTATATTTACGATGATGATCAGTCCCCTCAAATCACAACCAAGGAGGTCCCCTATACGGCCACTGAGTTGGCAAAGTTAAAAAAGGATTTTGGCCGAACCCCCAGCGAGTCGGAGACCAAGTATGTGTGGAAAGTATCGTTATCGGGGGGGGGGATGAGATTTTGTTGAGTGAAAAGGAGGGGGAGGGGTATTGGGGACCGGGAGTATTTTCGACTACTGGGAATCACCACGCCCCTTGGTCTTTAACCCAGGGGGCAGCCTATTGGGCAGGGGGTTTGAACCCCCTGGAGAGGGGAGATCCCCTCGCAATTACGGGGACTGTTGATCAATTGGTGGAAAGTGTGCAGAAGGCAACTTGTTTGCAGATGATGCATGATCGAAAGTTGGAGCCTAGGCAAGAGCCTCCGATGATTATGCCGGTGGACCCCAAACGAATGACTCCCCTTATAAGGGGGCTCCCTGATTCCTTAAAGCCGATTGGTATACAATTACAGGGGAGAATACAGGCAGTGCCTCAGGGTGAAAGAGTTGCGGCTGCTTCAAAAGGACTTGCACCCGAGCAGCACCACTTGCCCCCAGATAGGAAAACGTGGACTTGTGGGGAGGTAGCCCAAGGATTGATGAATTACGGGCGCAAGTATGGTCCTGTTAGCCTCCCAGCCACTAAAAGACTCTAGGGACCTGAGGCGAGCTGAAGTAAAAGTGGTTCCATGCCATTGAGGTGATAAACTGATACCCCTCACTAGACCACCCGGTGGGAGGAACATACCAAATAAGCGCAATAGCCTGTGGACAAGAGAGTGGTAAAAGGGGATCCCGCGTATCAAGTTAGAAAAACTGGTGTCTGGGTGGCCCGATAGACCGACAAATAAGGAGACAGATTCTAAAAATGCCACCCCCAATGCGCCCTCTTTAATYGACTTATTAGAGACAAATACCYCCCGAAATTCAGCGGGAAACTAGATCCTTTGCCCTCTGATGGTGAGTGGGGGGGCGAAGGCTGGATACATATCAGACAGCTCACTGAAAATGGCCGGGGTGATTTGTTAATTACAGGCATTGYAGGGCCAAAACAAGTCCCGGTCACATTTCTGGTAGATACTGGGGCCCAGATTTCAGCTATTAAAACACAAGATGCTGCTAATTGTGGAGTCACATCTTCTAAACAGAGGCTGTTTGTAGCAGATGCATTTAGCAATGTTCAATCGCAGGCATTAGCCACAGTTAGTCTACGTTTGCTGGGAGAAGATATTGCCATTATGGTGACAATGGTTGTGGGAGATTTTCACTTAACCTCTTGGGACTTGATGTTCTGAAAGGGAGGAGCTGGATTGATAATAAAGGGGGGCAGTGGTCATTTGGGTCTCCAACAATCAACGTTCGGCTGTTAAAAGCCGCACCGCCACTTCCCCCTTAGAAGCTTACAAATGTTAAGCCTTACCCGATACCCTTGGGGGCCAGAGAAAGAATAACGCCTGTGTTAGAGGGCTTAAAAGGACAGGGTATTGTGGTTCCGACCCACTCCCCTTTTAACTCTCCGGTGTGGCCAGTACAAAAACCCAATGGCAAGTGGAGGCTGACTGTAGACCATCGTAGACTTAATGCAAATACCAGTCCATTGACAGCCGCGGTACCGAATATTGCTGAGCTTATAGCCACCATCCAAGAACGAGCCCACCCACTCATGGCAACAGTGGATGTTAAAGACATGTTTTTTATGGTCTCTCTGCAACCTGAGGACCAGGACCGCTTTGCTTTTACTTGGGAAGGTCAGCAATTCACTTTCACCCGACTCCCACAGGGATATAAGCACTCTCCCACATTGGCCCATCATGCGTTGGCACAGGAGTTGGAAGCAGTTCCGACAGAGGAGAGGGTTAGCATCTACCAGTATATTGATGATATTCTTGTGGGAGGGAATGAGGTAGAAAAGGTTCGGACAACTCAGGATAAGATAATTTCCCACTTAGAAAGCTTGGAGCTGAGGATTCCACCTGAGAAAATGCAAACACCCTCGAGTGAAGTAAAGTTTTTAGGGATTTGACGGAAGGGAGGAATGACATGTATTCTGCTGGACACTCTTTCCTCATTAGATCAGATCAAGATGCCAGAGTCGAAAAAGGATTTACAACATGCTTTAGGGTTACTTGTGTTTTGGAGAAAACATGTTCCTGATTTTTCAATTATTGCAAGACCCCTGTATGATTTGTTGCGAAAAGGGGCCCAATGGGAATGGACTGAGCTCCACGAAGAGGCCTTGCAACTGCTGGTGTTTGAAGCAACTGCCCACCAAGCCCTTGGTCCCATTCACTCTACAGACCCTGTCCATGTTGAATGGGGATTTGCTAAGACCGGGCTATCAATACATTTATGGCAAAAGGGCCCTGAAAATGCCAGCATGTCAAACTGGCTCTTTTTTTGCCTTCTAGTTCGTATATACTGGTCTTGCAATGATTTTGGACTGAGTCTTTAAAGACACAGCCTACAGCCCATCTTTCCAATGGCTTGAAATAGGCAAAGTGATAAACCATTGTGGAACAGCTTACGGGACAACAATCTAAGAGAGACTCCTCTCAGTTAATTTCAACCCTTTAAATGTTTGTCAAAGCCTGTTGTCCAATCTACTTTTAATAGCAGTGGAAACCTCCAGAGGATCAATTATTTTTGCTGTATCGCTGACAGGTTTGAAAGGGTCAAACAGGAAGCCAGATATCAAATAGATGAACAGCATATTATGCACCCAACAGAAACAGATGAGTAGGACATTATACAAACTACAGCAGAATAGATGTATTTCATGATGCCATCTGCTGGTTTCTCACATAAAGCCCTTACTACGGTGATTGCTGATACAGAAGTGCTGAAATAGTCATTAAGTTTGGAATCCCTTTTCCAGTGATGATAATGTCATCCAACAAGTATTGTTAATTGCCTACCATTGGTATTATACACAGTAATAAGCTTACAACAGTTATTTGCTGCATTGTTAACTGTGGATGTGAAGAAGAAATATATATATTTCTATAATCACTCTTGTTGTTCAAATAGCTGATAAGAATGGCACCTCAAAGGTGGTAATTTCTGCAGGGATGGTCTCTCCCATTTATGAACTCTTTATTTCGTACATCTTCATTATACATTTCAGGGAGTATGTTAGCCAGTAGCAGACTTTTACACATTATTTTGATTGTAGAAAATGTTTAAAAAAAAGAAAGAAGACTCCTAGTTGTGACTTCGTACTTCTTTCCCCCAGAAGCCACAAAGCAATCAAGTAATTTATTAGAGGATGGAAAACTTTTAAGAAAAAAATGGGTAGAGCACACATGTTAGCAACCGAGAAAATTAAGATGAATCACTTAACAAGTTGCTTAGACAGAAACCTAAAAATTCACTTGAGTGAATACAAACAAATGTCTGATGGCATACAGAAGCTATACTGTCATTTTGGACAAGTAGATACATTATTTTCTTAGTGCACTGCAGAGAATGAATTATCCAGTTGTAGCCCTCCCAAGACTGAATTGGGAGCTGAGGCATTAATTACAGTCATTGTAGACTTCTCCTGTGGTGAAATGACAAAGTCGAAACAAAAGATGGATCTAGCATACCTATTGAAAAGCCAGAATTTATGGAACTTTTTAAGCCTGAGGCTTTCTGGACATATCTAAATTACCTAGATCTGACACACTGATTTCGCATTTGAGAATTCACTAAGTTATCTTCGCTCCAAGTGACAAAGAGAACTCAGGAGGAAAGTGTCACTGAAAATCTGTGAAGAGAGAGGAGTGAAGGTAGCCAGGGCTTTTTGGCAGACTATCAACCTGCGATCTAAAGGGCAAATAAGCACACTGACTAAATCTCTCCTTTGCAAAGATAAGAATATACTGCAATTCACTGGGAGGGTTCTTTCTATGGTTCACCTGGCAAGAGTCTAACTGAGTTGAAACAGTTATCCTCGTACATAGAAAACCTTAAAAAAAACCTGGTTACTTGTTTTGGGCAAGAAAGACAAATACCGAGGAGAACGTAACCATTTTAGTTGGCAATTCAAAATATGACTGCTTAACACTTCAGTAGATACACTTAAGACTATAATTAAAGAAAGTAACGCTCTGTGCAGAAAAATGTGGATTTGGGCTGAAAGATAGCAGAATTATTTTGAAAAATAATAAGATCGAGTCTCTGAATATCTTGCATAAAATATCTGATTCCTTTTGTAGAACAATGCATAATTCTGGAGGGCAACAGAAAGAAAATTCTGCTGCATTAACCAAAAGCACAGGAATATTCATGAGAAACCTTCTGACCTTGGGCCAGGTCTCCTCCCAATCTACTAGAATTCTTCTTTGCATAACCTTTCTACCAGCTCCCCTCTTCTGAACTGCAGTCTGCTTCTTCTGGCCTTGCTGTAACAAAAAGCCATGTGGCATTTCCTGACTCATCTCCAAGCTCCGTACGTCACTGAACAATAAATCCCAATCAGCAAATATTTCAGATGCCGGAATACCCTCATCTACTGACAAGGACAGACTTCACTGGTAACATCTCACTGTCCCAAAGTGTACATTTAGCATACATGAACAGACCTAGGCTAATATTTGCTACCTAAGCACCGCATTTCCTGAAAGGTAGATGGAGAAACCATCTACAATTTTGGCCATGAAATATTTCACACCCCAAGACTGTTTACCACAATCAGTTTTTTAGCTTATAGCCATATTTCTAAGGGGATCTATCTGAACCTTTCCTGGTTGCCTGCCACTGAAGCAATGTCCAGCACAATTTGGGATTCATTGAGTGCTGAAATATCATCTGATTTTTCATTGTGTGAGCAGTTTGTCTTGAATTCGTCTGAAGTGCTTGAATCTGTATTAAGGCATGTGTAGAACATGTAGTTATGGTAAGACATTGCATAACTGTGCAATGTGCATGCTTAAAAGAGTTATTTTGTAACCATAGGAAAGGTTTTTCCACATCCCACTCCCTTTAGTGTGCTTACCTGAAGCCATATGGGAATTCTATATATAGTATGGACATGGAGACAACTTAGCTGAGTCCTGATCCAAGCCCTGCTGAAGTGAACAGGAGTCTTTCCCTTCTTCTTTCCTTTAAAACGGATTTTTAATCAGGCCTTTATTTCATACAAAGCAGTAGCCTCAGTCTATCTCCCTTGGTATTCACTGGACATTATGATTAATTCAGCTGGGGACATAAACTAGTTCTGTTTTACAAACTATGCTTAAATAGATTCATGTCTTTTAACCTGTGTCCTATTTTATGTAATTATTTATTCAACTAAATTGCTCATCCTCTTCACAGTCTCCCTCACACCTTTCTTTACCTTCCTTAGACCTTGCCCTGCCTGGAGGTATGGGAAGAAACAAAATGTGTTAGATTTGTTCCTCACACTCGTATAGGCATTCAGAGACACGGGCTACAGAAAGGAAGAAAAACAGTTTCATGAACATCATTAACAATATGTGCTATATTTTTTCGGACTTAAAGAGCAGAGTAGCTGACATATAGATTTTTTTTTAAATTGAATTTAAAAAATTCGCATTCACTGTTCCCTGGGCAAAAAGCTCTGAGAAACCTACATTTATAAACTTTTCACAGAGAAAGATGTCCAGTTTGGAGGTTGTCTTTTAAAATGAGATTTCTTCTTTTTCTGATTGTTGTTGGATAGTCCAAGAAAAAGTACCATCTCTCCTACACAACTACATCAGGTTTTCAGCTGGGGTAGCTGCGGTTTGACTCAATCCACCAGGCAGAGACTATTTTTGCTTTCTTCTTTCCCACTGGTTAATGAATATCACAGCTCAGTTCTGCAACTACTGTTTATTCAGCAAAAGAAATGTCTTTCCTTTGAACAGCCTTGCAGGATAAGAAAAAGCATCCTCTGTCCTGTAATCCAGTGCAAAGTTTCCGTGAGAGCCGCAACTGCCTCCGCACTGCTTTGTGATGGGCCAGGAATGATTCTCTCTCGCTATTCACTGAAACAGCCCTTGTTCTGGAAGCCCTGAAAAGTATTGCTTTCAGGCTGTAACGTGGCTTCCCTTCTTGGCTCATAGCCACAGGAAGGTTTGCAGCGTGAATGCAGGAACAGCAAAAAGAAACACATTTTAAAGAAGAAAATATGTATACAGATGCTAACTGCAATACCAGATTACATGACCAGACGAATTATGGATTGAAAACCAACTGCAGTTGTTTGAATTCAGCCATGCCAGATTTATTCATCTTCTTTCTGACTTTTTTTGTCATTTTAGAGGAAGACGTGTCATAATATGGTAACAGAAAGAAAAATGACTAAGTATAAGGAAAACAATGACAGCAATAACAATAAATTTTTATTTATTTATTTATTTTAGTTTAGGGATAGTACAATAAGAAAAAGAAGTGATAAAGTGCAGAATTACATTTTTCAGTTAAGAGAGGAACTGTTTTATTAATAGGGTTAAATGTAATAAATGTGCTTTTGAAATTCCACTGTTAACATAACTAAACATTTTTCAACAGAACTGAATCTTAAGTTATGCAATTATGAAATTTAGATGAATTTGCTTTTGCTTTTTCAGCAAGATTCCTGAGAGGTCTTTGCAGAAGAAGAATCCTGAAGGTTTTAACTTTTTGCCTGTAACAGAAAGCATGCATTTTCCCCTCATTTAGTAGGGGTGAGGGATCACACAACTCCTGTGGTGTGTATCAATCTCAGGGGCAGGAGAGGCATAAAACCAGTGTCACATGAATCAGTTTCCTGAGGTTCAGCTAGGCTCCTTCTGCAGATTTTTTACTTCTCCCGTGGTCATGCTAAAATATTTAAAGCTGTAAAAAGAAACTTCTAAAGCCATTCCTCCATATTTTGGTACAAGATGAATTGTTTGCTCAACTAAACTAATAATACATAACAAAATTCTGGGGCCCAACAAAGTTAAATAAAGATCCTTGGTATTAAAGCAAGAAATTTGCCATATTCTGTGACATAAAGTGTGAAATTCTGTCTTCATTAAAAGCAATTGGAAGATGCAAATTGATTTCAAAGGAGTTAGAATTTCATGTACAGATAAAAAGCAAATACCCTGTAATATCTTTTGCTACACCTTAAAAATCATACATTACCTGATATTCATTCTGTCATGGGAAATGCAAAGTGTATTCAGGTCTTTTCATCAGTATACCAGTCACCAAATGAGTAGGAGTAATGCTAAAAATCAGTTGCTAACAGACATGAAAACAATATAATAGTATAATAAGGTAAATTGGTGATTCTTTGCATCATATAACTGTTCCTTCTCATCACTGAATGTTTTCAAGAATATTTGAATGTAACAAAGAGATTTTGACATGGAAAATTGAAGGACAGTGGATAAAATATTGCTGACTTACCTTAAACTGCTATATACAGTTTCTTTTCATTTTCTGAAGATTTGTATAATAAAGAAAATAAACTTGATGAAATGTTTGAAATCAGAATATTTCCTAAGCCTGGCGGCATATGGTTCTGTCTAACAATAACACAGTAACATTCTGTAGACAATTTTACATGGAGATATTTAACAAAGCAAAATCTGCTTTTGTAGACCAACTTTTTTCCCTCAAGATTTGTAGAGGTGCAAAAACACATTAGATGTATGGCTTGAACTTTAAAGTCATCGAGAAATGACCACGTAATTTTTCAAGTTCCTTCTTTCTTCCATAGTTCCTTTTTTCTTCCATTTATGGTGTAAAACACAGCAATTCAGATTCTAATGTTTTGTTTCCTAACAGCTGTGTAAAAAATTAAGTGCAGAACTGAGAATGCATCTGCATCCAGGGGCTAAGAATGGAGTTGTACTCCAAAGTCTTTTGTAGATATTGTAGAATTTGAAAAACTCAACTTCTTTTTCATTTTTTCAGTCGGTTAAATTCAGCATAAGATACCGTCCCACCTTTTCCTTCAGAGCTGTAGTATGCCAACTAATATTATATAGACATTAGATCCTTAAGATTGCGAGTTTTTGAAAGACTCAATATCAGGCCACCAAATAAGATAGCTCTTATAAATAATACATGTAAAGGGGATGCCAGAAGTAATTTTAGCTCAGCATTCTTGGGGAATTCACTAAGCTACATATTGCAAAACATAGCTGCTCTCGGTTTATAAGAAAGTCCTGAAATTCTTTCTGGTCAACCTTTTGCTGTTTTTAAGGTAGAGGGACACAAAAAAATCTGGAGAAATGTCATTACTTAATCACCACCTCTTGCATACATAATAAACAGTGTATGCTGAGATGCTTGTGTGATCCTTCACATGCAACCCTAGAGATAAAGCATAAAAAAGTGTTATTCCAGGGGCAGAAGCTTTGCCCTTTGCATCTGTCCAGAGCCAGAGGCAAGCATATTCCCTGCGCGAAGGGGAGCGGAGATTCAGGTTCCGCCGCGTCCCTCAGAGAGAGGCTCAGAAACGACGGACTGAGCTGCCAGGGAGGTACTCTTCTTCCAGACCGTGCCTTGTTTTACAGGGCCCCACACTTATGGGGCACAGCGTATTCCCAGGTGCCAGCTTTTGTGCACCTAGGCGGGCAGGAAGCTGCCAGGAAAGCTATTGCATATGTACAGAAATAGCCCAGGATGAGTTGTTTCATTCTCATTATTACCTATATGCAGAAATAGGCCAGGAGAGACAAGCTGTGTGTGGTAGGTGGGACGCATGCCAAGGAAGGATTATGTGGGACTTACTTGCTCTAAAACCAGCCTCACCACTTGGGAGAATTCAACACAGCACAGAACTCTGCCATTGCATCAAAGGAAAATAAGTTTAAAGGAGGTCTCACTAAGTCATTCAGTCCCCCTTCCAAACCCAAACCAGGATCAACCATACCTATGTGCACAGTTTTGCTCTAGACATGCTGTGAATAAGGGCTGCTTCAGTATCTTTTTTTTTTTCCTCCCTTTACTTATAGTAGACTCATGCACCAGTTTTCTTTTTGGTTCCCGGCTTGTGTTGCAGAGAACAGGCTGCCCAGCAGCAACCCGTGCAGTCCGCTTTAAAGTGCGCATATAATCAGCTTCACGCTTTATTCAAATATCCAGCAAAGAAGAAGATGAAAGAAAACACAGGTTGCAATGGTTCACACAGATTATGTAACATCTGCTCTATAATCAGTGGAAAATAATTTGTCTGCCTCATCAACGACATTACTCACATTTATGTAGAAATATAAACTGCATGAAAAATGAGTTTCAACTTTGGCAACAGATCCTCACTTCTAGTTACAGTAGAGCAGAAACTGGAAATGGAAGAGGTGTAGCTGCCTACAGTATAAAGACATTTCTGAAGGCATGAATGTGTGTTGCATTCCTGAGCACGACCTGAATTGCCCCGACACAGTGAGACCTGCTGGAGAAAGCTGCAGAGAGAGAGAGAGCCCTTCATGACATAAAACACTTAATACTATGAACTACAGAGAAAGAAACTTTCCTGTAATGAAAAGTGAATTGTGCTATGTATTATATTTAAAATACCATGGTAGTTTATGACCTGATAATCAAAGTTACACAGGGAGGAATGTGCTTTATGAGGTGCTCTTTCCCACCGTGTTCCCCCACGCTGAGTGCCAAAGGGCAGGCAGCAATGTGGCAGGTGGGGCCATACATTTGTTGTATGTTTTACCTGGGGGTAAAGGAAATAAAAACTCTCTTTAAATTCTTGAAATATTTACATCCTAAGAAAACCGCCCTGAAGGAGGTCTTCTTTTCATCTGCAATATAAAAATAACACCTTTGCATAGTACTCTGCTATGATCTACAAAAAAGACACAACGGCATTTTGCTGTCAGCATTGTATAGCTTTAAAAAAAAGTTTCTTGCTCTGTTAGAGCTGGAATTTTTGTTAAAAGTTTTGGGAAGCTCAAAACCTGCCTTAGACCCAGGTATAAGGCATTAAATGTGTTGGAAGGAAACAAAATGGAGCAGAGAACCTAACCAAAGAACAAGACAGTGATGCACATCTAACTTAAAGGGAATTAGCAATGAGTGCTAATATATTCTTTTAAAGACATTCATGGTATAGTACATTGGGGAAGATCGCTACATTCCAAACAGGGAAATCAAGATATTCAATGGCAGCTGCCAGTACCAAGTTTTTGTACATTTCTCTGGAATAAGAGTTATTGAATCACATATTCATTGTTTTCTTTTCCTACAGTTTGAAAATCAGCAGCTTACAAACACATTTCAAGTATCTGATGTTTCAGGGTGCTTTTTCCGCTGATTTTTTAACAGACATATAAAATGGAACTTAATTCATTATTGTACCTTACTGTCAGATTAAATAATAATGCAAAGTTAATGAATAAGTAGATGGCTTTTTTATCAGTCAGTGAACATTTGCACAGATGGAACTCACTCAGAGGACAAAACTATAAACTGCTTGCAAATCTTTCTACGCAATTTTTTATACTGAATAATATTTCCCTAGTGACCCTGAAAGCTGAAGTATACTTTTATTTTTTATTAGCCTTGCTGTGGGGCTGTCCAGTTCATCTTGTCACGGTAGAGATAATTTGGTAGAAATATCTAGAGTTCACCATGTTTGCTTTAGCTTAACTATTGTATTAGCTTTCCATTCAAGTGCTGCCAGACTTTTAGGCATATAAAAATTTAGCACCCAATCTAATACTGCCAGAGTGGCATATTTTGCTGAAATATTAACTGTAAAGAATTTAATAAAATATCCTCAAATGTCACTTTTAAGATGCAAATAATTCAAAGAAATATTTTATGAGCATATTTTGTGTAATTAATCTAAACTTGTCTAAATTAGCAAAAGGTTTTTCCATTTATTCCAATAGGTTTTGGATCAGGACATCTCCCAGTAAGTTTTGAGTTCAGAAGCCTTTTTAATTCTACAGTTACTGCTGACTTTGAATTCTACAGTTACTGCAAAAGCTACATCTTTCCCAATACTATATAATGGCTTAAATTCAACAAAGTTCTTAAACAAAATTTCTCATTTTCTCATATATGGAAGAAAAAAGGTTTTGGAATTTCTACGCAGACTTTTTATTTGATTTTGCATCTTACTGAAATCCTGTGGCAAGAAGTCTCAGACATGAAAAAACTTCACAAAGAATAATTATAAAGTGTTTCCTTGATCAGTTCCAAGAGTATTTATGTAAGGTGTTCTTCCTCTTTGTCCATAAAACAAGATTTTGAGCATAGCAATACATAGCTCTTACAGAGTGTTGGATATGCCCTCTACTCTGCTAGAAATGAGTAACTGAGAAAAAGAAATAGCTTCTGACAAGCTTTTAAGCTGTATTTTAATTTGTATATATTCCTCATATTCTTTTTGGAAATAAACATAGTCCCTTCCTGATGTGAGGAAGTCATTTCATAGTTCACGTGAGCTGTCTTCTCTCAGTCTGGCCTGTGACAACCACAGCAGAAAAAAGTGATTCAGACTGAGAGTAATTATTTTAGCTAACAGCAATATTACATTTTCAGTACTACTTTCTACCACCATACCTATTCATTCTAATGCTCTGTGACCCGAGAGCATTCAGGAGTGTGTCTGTAACAGTCTGGCAGGTATTTTCATCCTAGGGTGGATACCACTGAAGTGTGAGCATATCATTCCCGTTACTATGGTTATCAGGCTGCGATTCTCCATAATGAAGGAGATGAATTATCAAGCATTTCTCTAAAAATGTGTGTTTATCATTAGAGGTGGTTTGCTGGCAAGGCTGGCTTCCCCCTTGCTGGTGAAGGAACCTTGCAAATTCCACATGGTGTACCCAGCAGGTGGGCACCCCATGGAGATTTCTTGCCCTGAATGAATGGACTTAAATGTCCCTACATCTCCAGTTCTAGACGGGACTTGAAAATTTCAGCTTGACAGCCCATGCAATCCCTGCCCTGGTGAAGATTTTGTAGGAATAGGAGGAACAGATGCATTTTCCTGATGAATCAACACTCTCATTTCCTGGAAATACTGTTTTCTTTTGTGATACATGGGCCAATTTTGCTCTTCTACAAAGGAGTTCAAAAGCTTGCTGATCAACCTCAGTAAATCTCCATCACTGGAAGCCCTGTCCCTTGTTTCAATCTGGCAAAACCCTTCATACTTCTGGGGTGAATTAGAATCAGTTAACAACCTATAATTGTCTTGAATGCTAATTATCAATTTTTTGCTAAAGCTTTCAGTACGTATTTGTAGCGTTTGTAACTTTTGTCCCACTTCACATTCCAAAGAGGGAACATGTGATTTTGTTGACGATAGCAATTTTAGTTGATTGCTATTCTCCACTGGTATAGGTAGTGTTGGAGAAATCTGCATATTAAAAAAAAAAAAAACCCACAATGCAAACTGCTCTATAGTCTTGCATGTTTATCTTACCTTCAAACAAAGCAAGCAAAAGGACAGAGTTCTGTCATTTTACTATATATTCCTCTTTATTATAAGGGTGTCTTATATCTTTCATTTTTTAAATTATCCCATTGAACTTTCAGAGCTTTTCAATTAGCTAATATATCCTGTAATAACACATAGTGTGGAAGGTGAAATAATAATTTTTATTGAAGATTTTTTCTCCCTTTAAAAGAAAGAAGCAAGTGCACAAAGGCTAAGTCAGGATTACTGGCATAAGTGAGGACAAGTTTCAGTGTAGCATAACTGATTCAGTTCCCCTGCCTCAAGGGTTCTGCTGATGCAGAAGATGTAGAAAACTTCAATTCTTATCCGTATGGATAAGAGTTCAGCCTAAAGATAAGTAGGACACACTTGTCTAAATATTAATGTTTCAGAAATTTTATTATGTTAATGAAGAAGAATTGATCCTTAAATCACAAAATTAGTTTTAGTAATGTAGAAGTGTTAACAATTGGCATAGGTAAATATGGTACATGGATGATTGTCCTTGACAAGAAAGATGACTGGTTTTACTTGATAAGGTAGCTGGATAATAAACCTGGAATATGTCAGGATGTGAAGATTGATTATGTTAAGACTAAATAATAAGGTTGCTTTAACACGTACAGCTTATACTTTATTGCTAGGCTAGTTCTGTTCTGATCACATGGTAACTGTAAATGGTACTTTGCTTTAAATGCAGGCGTAGCTATGATGAATCAATAAGACATAGAACCCTGACTTATTGTGGGGATCATATCTATAATATATAATTTGCTAATGGACATGTAAATTAGATGCCTTGAAAATTAAGGGGTGCTAAAGAGAAATTTTTAGAAGCCATTCTTACCCTCAGATATCTACCCTTCAACTTCTTATCATGCCAAGATTTTGAACATGAAAGGGCTTATTTATAAGTTATGTTATCTCCCGTTCTGATTTCTAGCAATGAAAACAATTAAATTCCCACTGGGGACAAGAAGACTCTGCTGTACTAACAAAACATTTTGTAGTAAGTTTTATGACAGTATTTAGCAGGAATCAACTACGAAGCCTGAAAAAGAAATTTAAAACTAGAGATATCCGTGATGGCCTAAGAGCACAGACGGGAGAATATTTCTAGGCAGGGATATCTTCTGTTAGACAGATTGGTATAGCTGGAAAATTTAATATGCTTACAGACACATATGTTTCAAACTGATGATGATTTTATGTGCCCAAAGGCTCTCCTGACATTTCCAACCATAACTACTTACAAAGTCTTGCTTAAAAACTAGCCTAATTTTTACTCCATCTTTACGGAGTTAGGAACTGCAAGCTTTAGTTTGCTTGCCAGGATTTGGCCTTGTTGGTGATTAACAAATATGGTACAGATATTGCACTAGGTAGGAAATTTGGATTTGTTCCAGTATATCTGTTCATGAAAACCAATATATGTAGTAGAAATTATAGATGAATCAGACCGATATATGAAGTAATTTTGTATAGACATTCATCACTAAGTCATATTGTCATCAAAGAGAAAAATTAGAAGAAAAGTAAACAGAAGTTAACAGAAAAAAAAGATTATCTTTTTTTTCCCCAGATTGTGTGACTGTCACTGAAGATGCATAGGACTTACATTCCTAATTCCCATTTGTGCTTTTGACCATATCTGCTAAATACAGTTCTTTGCTTTTCAGGCAACACTTTTAAAGTGACAGTTGATTAATATGTAGCTATGTAAACTAGTTAACAAACCCACATTTCCACAAGAATTAATATGAACAAGAAATTGTGAAACACATAGCATTACATATTTTTGCACTAATTATGTTAATATCATTAAAATATTTTTATCATCATTATCAGAGTTTCTTTCAGTAAGTGACATGAGATTATTTTCACCTCGCTGTGTGCACCAAAAATTGAGGTGTGTTGAAGGAGTCTACTGTGACTAACTCAAAAACTTAATATTTCAGTACAGAAGAATAAGATAAAGTTTGGATAAATTACTTCTGGAGGTGTCTGGTCTCTCAATTGGATTTAGAGAGATCATGGGATAAGTCTAGATATCTCATATTTACAGTGCTGATGTTAGATAAGAGGAGTCCCAAGCTGGGAGGCAAAGGGTTACATTTTGTCTTTCAATAGCTTAGACTAGTCTCGTATTGAGTGACTTTCACTGAAACATAAAAATTTTCTCAGAATGTCTTTTGGACAAATTGTTCCCATCTCTTAGAGGATTAAATTCAGCCCAGGCAACAATGCTGGCAAGACCCTCCAAAAAACACCTCGTTACTCTCCTTGGGTGTCTTAAAGAGGAACTAAGACCTCACATAAGACAAATGTTGAAGGAAGATTTACAGTAAGAAAAAGATTTTATGATAATAGAACCTGTCTGCAGACAGACAATATAATTGTATCCTTTAGAAACCTAAGAGAGTTTCTTATTTATTACTGTATTTAGAATTTGCTCCTAATGGGAAAAAATATGTATATGCATATGTATTAATGAACTGCATAGTAAGAAAACAAAACTAAGTTGAATAACATTGCATATTATAAGAGTAATTTTTTTGCTAGTTTTGTAAACTATGTAAGAATGAACATCATACATTCATATAATTTGATCCATTACTTCTGTGTCTTCTTGATTTTACTGATTTCACATGCAAAGTTATTTTTTCCCTATGGTCCTACCAAGATGTAATTTTTGTAACACACCAAGCTTTATGTTTAAACTCAAAGTGCTAAATGAAGATGGACTACACAATTGGAATTCATATCCCTTGCCCATAAGCACTTTGACAGTCTTTACCTATGAATACATTTTATCTTTTTTCCAGAGATCCTTTGCCTCATTCAATGAATTGAATGGGTAGTAATTCCAATTAGCAAGCACTAACCCATTTATTTTTTGCTTGTTTTATTATAGAATCATAGAATCATTAAGGTTGGAAAAGACCTTTAAGATCATCAAGTCCAACTATCAACCCAATACCACCATGCCCACTAAACCATGTCCCGAAGTGCCACATCTTTTTTGATGTGCTACATGTTTTTTGAACGCCTCCAGTGATGGTGACTCCACCACTTCCCTGGGCAGCCTGTTCCAGTGCTTGACAACCCTTTCGGTGAAGAAATTTTTCCTAATGTCCAATCTAAACCTCCCCTGGCGAAACTTGAGGCCATTTGCTTTTGTCCTGTCGCTTGTTACTTGGGAGACCGACACCCACCTCACTACAGCCTCCTTTCAGGTAGTTGTAGAGAGCGATAAGGTCTCCCCACAGCCTCCTCTTCTCCAGGCTAAACAACCCCAGTTCCCTCAGCCGCTCCTCATAAGACCTGTTCTCCAGACCCTTCACCAGCCTCGTCGCCCTTCTCTGGACACGCTCCAGCACCTCAATGTCCTTCTTGTAGTGAGGGGCCCAAAACTGAACACAATATTCAAGGTGCGGCCTCACCAGTGCTGAGTACAGGGGCACGATCCAGCCTTTCTCTGTAAGAGAACAATTTAAAATCTGTGCCTGTGGCACACAGCTGGCAACCCTGGGCCATGTGTTACAAATGCTGTGTTGATGCCTGCCTTGCTTTCAACAATAATTTTCAATTAATGATGCCTCACAACTTGCCACACTAAAATGAGACTCTTTCTTTGTACTTTATCTCCCTCTTCCTCCTTCCAGTTTATTTAGGACATGCTAGAAATATTTAGGACTCCCAAAAGGCTTTATCTGAAACAAGAAACAAAGCTACTGAACTCTACTCTGAACTGAAATATTGATGTGAGTGCACCCTTTGAGGATGCATCTTCAGATTTCTTCAGATGGTGTGTTTCTGCGGATGTGAAACAAGAGTCCCTTATCTTTCTATGTGGATGTTGATTATATAAAGTAGAATATATTAATACTGGAGAGAAGAATAACACTTTCTGTTCCTAGTCCCTCTTCATTTTTTAAAAAAATTACAGAAGTAACAGAAAGAGTGTTTTAGGAGCGTAAACACATTAGCTGACACCCTGCAAGGCAGACAGTATTTTACCTGACACTCACAGAATGTAATATTCCAAAGTAGCACGCATCATGAGGCTGAGTGGGAGGCAGAACAGTACTGTCGTAAACCTAAGCCTGGGCTCTCACCACAAGGTTGTCCTTCTCACAATACAGGACCTATCTCTCTGAGCTTTCACTGTCTTGACACAAATGATCACTGTCAGGAAACTCAGTCTTTCCAACTCGTAGCCAAGAGACCTAGAAATATCCGGCAGCCTGTTGCTCCTTGATGAAACAAGGTGCTGTGAGCACTGGGAGAGCTCTTCAGGCACAGTAAGGAAACGAGGGCAACAGGAGGGATCACCAATCTCACTGGTTAGTGATAGTTGCAGGGAAACATTTTCAGTTTCAAGTTCATTTTTCTTCTTTATTCTGTGATTGAGATGGAAATGCCTCAGCTAGGTTAGTTTATGAGGAAATCTTTTTATTGCAGCTGCATAATGCTTGCGATCTTTTTTTCCCAAGCGCTAGAAACCCCTTTCAGCCAAACAGAAAGGAAGAGGAAAAAATAATGAGTGCTGGCACTCTGACAACAAGGACAATGCTTATTTGATTGAGTATTTCTATACTTTAAATCAAGTTTTTCCTTTGACTTCAATGCAGGTGCAGAAAGCAATGCCTCCCCTGCCACAAAGTATAGAACTTTTTGGTTTAGTATCTGAAGAACAATCCCTACAGACTGTAACAGTATGGTCATTTAGTTTAAAATCCTCTGATGACAAAAATGTTAGAGCCAGAATAGTCACCCAAGTATGCCAAGTAGAAGGTTTGAATTTTAAACAAGCAAAAATGAATACAGTACTATGAAACAGAGCCTGAACTTTTGTCCCCAGTTCATCATAACAGAAAATGAATATGGGAAATGGATGGAAAGTCTAGACTTTATCTTTGAGGGAAAGAAATTAGCTTTGAAGATGGCACATAGACTACTCTGTGAGATGCAGTTACCTGAGTAAAACCGCTGAGTTTGAAAACTTGTTGTTAATAACTTGTAGGGGCCTTTATACACCCAGTGAGTTACCCTTTAGAAAGAGAACTGAAACCAAGCATGGCTCTGTTATTTGTAGATGGCCACAGAGAAGAAGTTGAAAGCAAAGATGGCTATGCTGTGCCCTGTTTCACAGGGAAGCGCAATTAGAGAATGCAGCCACGCTAAATTCACAGCAGAAAATGCCCGAAAGATATTTTCACCCAATATGGAGATACAATTCTTTAGCATGGTGGCAAGAAATTTTGTCATTTTGCATGGCCATTGCAAGGACTCTGTTTCCAACTTCAGCTCTGTTCAAGGCTGTCCTAGAGCAGAGGAGAGCACCCAGACCAGGAAACTCTGTCTGCAACTTGCCCGTCCTTCTCCATCTCTGTTAAAAGACCTGCAGAGCACAGTCCGCTGACTGTAGGGAGTGGGTTGCAAACACAAAACCAGAGATGAACAGAACAAATGAGCAGCTTAAAATGCTATAGGTAAATTAAGGTGAAATAGAGAGATCTCAACATTTTTTTGAGTGAATATAATATGATGAAATGATGTGATAAAGTAATTCAATTACAACCTACTGTAAGACACTGAAGTTAATGAAGGGTAGAGTGATAGGACGAAGCTACTTTAATTTATGGTAGAGATGGCAAATTTCAGACCTAACTTGATTTTTGAATATCCATTAAGATCTCATGTATTAACTGTTAGGAAAAAAAATAAAAAATAAATTAAGTACGACTAGCTTCTCACTGGAAAAGAAAATGTACCTTTCTCATTTTCATATTCAGTCGTTAATACTGACATATTTAGGTAAATATAAAGACTATTTGTTACTTTTTTCAGCTCTTAGGGAATATTTATTTACGCTATCCATGGAAGATAATAATTTCTCAGGTGTCCATTTTCTTCATGGTTACACCCAAAATTGGAATAAGCAACATGAAATCTGAGGAAGCCCTGCAACTTGGCTATAACTCTCACATCTGACTACTGAACAGTGGTTTTGCCTTTTATAAGAAAAAATTACTTTGGAAAGAATTCCTGCAATTTATGCAGCAAGTATTGGACTTACAACTGTCTCTGTTTTTATCAGAACTCACTTCAAAATCTGAAACTGAATGTAAAATAATAAATACATATGAATTTGGCAAAAAGAGTGACGAACTCCAGGGACAACACGGTATATTTTCTACATATTGATCATTTTCATGATGTCTATTGACTATTTTAATAGCATAAGTGTCACTGGTGTATTTATTAGTAGGAAAACTTTTCAGTAGAGCTGGCAAACAAGCAGCCTCCTCTAACTTATCTGAATAATTCAAGTACCAGTAACTCAAAAGTATTTATCAGCATCTTAGTCTTTTTTTGTAGGTATGGCGATGGGGCATTCCAGAAGCTGATGTCCATGTTTGTCTTTTTAAGAAGCTCCAGTTAAATCTCTTCACCATACAGACTAGAGAGCCGTTTCTGTGGTGCGGAAGAACTATGTAGTTTGTTATGTGACGGTCAGGAGGTTAAGAGAGTGGTCATTATCAGTGGTGCATCCGTTTGAATGAAGCCATTTAGGCTGCTCGGTACTCGATTGGGAAGAAAATAGATGTAGTTTGGTCAAGGAAGTTTTAATATTTCCTGTCATAATAAAAGAAGAAAGGGTGGTTGGAATCAGATTTCACCTCATTCTTCTAAACGGAAATAAGAAAATAGCTCACATTCTCCACTAATACATGGGCAAAGGGTTATTTATTCATTAAACACAAGTCAGATTGTATCAGCCTAAAGTATTCAATCAAAAATATTGGTGGATTACATTAAGAAACTTCCTAGGTCTTATTATTATGTGAGATATCAACATCTTTTATGACTATACCAACTTTGCACGCGTAATCAGTTTACAGCCGGTGCTGTTTCCCAATTATAGCAGCTCTGAGTAACTTATTATTTTTTTCCCTGGACTATCCATTATCACCATTCTATCCCACTTTAATGAAGCTCAGGAGTCCCTGAAAGAGCTCCTTTCAACTTTCTTCAAATAATCTTCAAAGAATATTTTTATCTGGACAGAGGAAGATCACATTGCTTTACAAACTGGCTCATTAAGTTGATATCTGGACAGGGTGGTGGGTGAGAGGGTTACTGAGGTGGGTATAAATTTAACCAGTTTAGCTCTTGCTCTGCACTCACGCACTCTCTCATCTCTAACTGAATCCAAATCTGAATCCGCCCTCGATGTCATCTGTGGATAACGGGTGACGTTAGCTCACAGGCATCCATCTCCCCCACGAGACCACTTTGTTTCTCTGGCTGCGCTGCTGGCCCCACTGAGACAAAATTAAGCCCTCTTTGAGGGTGTACAGCTGCGATGCTGCTGCAGTCTGGAAGCAGCTCATCAGGATGCTGGTTGTCATAGGTGTTTGCTATGCCTCCAAATCACTGCTGGTTGTTCAGCCTTCTACCAGACAGACTGGACAAAAATAACAAAACACAGTGAGCGGGTCTGACTCAAAACCGCTGGCACCAGGCAACATTTCTTCAATGGGTTCTGTCGGTACTGGGTTGCATCCTAAGAGCCCAGTACTGTGAAGGATGTGGCCATGAACCTGATTGTCTGCATTTAAATTGTGCTGCTGAAATAAGATGGACCATTCACAGGCTTAGGGATACATGTTTCTTTAGATAACTTGCTGGAAAATGTCACAAGAAAATGTGTTGAAGTGCACACACACACACGCTCATTGAAAGGAAATCTTCCATATGGAATTCCATATGTGTAGTTATCTATATAATATATCTGAGTTTATAAACTACAGCATCTGCAGGATGGGAAAAATTATCATTTACCTCCTGCCATCACATTTTTTTCTCCCACCCCAGGCCAAACAACTGGAAGTGACTGTATTTATTATTTTAGGGAGAATCGAAATGGACCATTCCCTTATTGAGACACAGATCAGAGTTGCAAACACCACTGAGAAACTAGCAAAGATCCTTCTGTACTCTACATAGGCCAAAATGTGTGTGTGATTGTGTTTCACGTTTTTACTGAAGCAGACACAAACCCCAAACCACTGAGGGACCCAAGCACCTGCCCAAGTACTTGGCACTTGGAAATATTGGACATAATTTCCTCCAGTGTAACATTATTAATTTTCCTGGTAGTGTAACATCAGCAGGATCCAAATGTCAGCCCAGACCTGGAACCTGTGAGCTGGCACTGTGTTATATCGGTTCAGCCACTGCCTCTCGGGGCTTTCAGTTTCCCAGGTGTCCCTGTAGGCTCCAACGGGAAGTAACAACAGCAAGAAATTTATGGCAAATTGAAAAGGTACCAAATAATAAACGTATTAGATTTTGGGTTTACTGTCTCAAGTGTTAAGCTGAGGTTACAAATACAGTATATATGCCTTTTTATGTGTAGTCTTTTTACTGTGCTGTCAGAAACGTGCAGAAAATTCAAACATATCTAAGCAAATGAAAAATATGTCTGCCAATTCTCAGTGCAACTGAACCTTTTCAGCTTCATTTAACTTCTTCTACAAACCCAAAGCAATTTTCAGAGGAGAGAAATGATTTTCACTGCAGGAATGCCAAAGTTTCTCAGATAAAACAGGCAACTTTTGCTGGAGACAATTGTATAAAAAAATATGCTGTTTATTCTACCACAAAAATTATAAATTTAAAAGCCTTTGCACTGATTAAAATGGCAAATATTTTATATATTTATAAGAAAAATTTGAGAAATATCTGTTTGTTGCAGTGCTGATAAAATAATGTGACAGTTTCTAGAAACATTTCCTGAGTGTCGAAGGTATATAAAAGATAAAGTAGGTATATGGCAAAACTGTCTTTTCACTTACACATCATCAGCAGAGGGAAGGAAGACTGAATAGTGTCATGCCCCAAATGGGCTCTTTACCTGAAGCTTTTCAGCAAGCAAGGGCAGATGCTTCACAGACAGTGAGATGGGTGCACACTGTGTCCAGCACATCAGAAACAGGGTGAAAGGACATCTACTTCGTACATTTTTTTTGACCTAGAATTAGTAAGGAGGAGGGCAGAAGTACAGAAGTCCCTATTCCATTTGAAAACTGCAAGACTAAATGATGCTCTTTATTTAAATCAGGTTATAGATGCATAGTCTAGCCCATAAGAATATCTATTTAAGAAAATTTAAAACCATAAATTCAACATTTATAGTGTAATTTTTTGTTAAAAATTCTTTCTTTCATCCCAGTAAACACATCAGTTAACTAATTACTTTAAATGTAATAGATATTCTTGGTGTTTGTATGTGTGTAAAAATCTAATCTATGCATTTAATTTTGCTACGTCATTTGCTGCAGTGTTAATTAGACCATACTATAGTAGTACAGATTGACCTCTTTCTGAAAAAAATACTTTTTAAAGTTATTTTTCACTTTCAGAAGCTGAGAAATCTCTTTAGTACAAAAGCTTAAAACATCTTTGATATCTACTTATATGTTCTGGAACAGGAGAAGCGTAACTGCTAAACGTAGTGTCACTGACATAACTTTCCACATTAAAGCAAAAATAGATCATAACTAATTTATTTTTTTTGTTGGACAATTATGGGACCTCAGACTTCAAAGGGTAGTGATTACAACAGTGAAGAGTGATACAGCTTCTGTTTGATGATAAACACACGTATTTATAATTTCCTGTTAAAAGTTATATGTACCACACTCATTCAATAAGTTGCTCAGTAAGGAAAAAGCTGTTTGCCTTTTCCTAACAAAATATGGCACAGAGAAAGGACTACGAATTCCAGAAAATAAGGCAAATAGTACTTTGAACTCTGGATCATTTCCTTAGTGCGGTTTTCTTAAAAAGACACTGATTTCTTATTTCCTCTGGCATAACCACAGTTTCTTAGCTCATACCCAGATCAGATCAAATCCTTTCAAAATTAGCCTAAGAGAGCTATTATTATTCTATGGAGGACAAATGTGATCCTAATAGAATGTTACAGGAGTTATTATTATTATTAATCATATCCTGCAATACACTCCAGGAGTCCCAGGAATTATTGGATCCTATTGTACACTCTAATATGGAGACACAGTCATCCCATGTTTTCTCCTCCCACACATGCTCAGCTAAAGCAGCTCCCATACACAAAAGATACAAAGTTTTTTATTTTGCTAAGGTCATTTATCAAGTGCAAAGTCCTGCACCTGGAACAACATAACCAAAGAGCCCAGTACAGGCTTGGATCTGTGTGGCTGCGCAGCAGCCTTGCTGAAAGGGACCTGGAGGTCCTGGTGGACAAGATGGACATGAGTCAGCAGAGCACTGCTGCAGCGCCAAAGGCAAATCGGATCCTGGGCTGAATCTGCAGGGGTTTTACTAGCAGAGGTGGAGATGTGATCACCCCTCTCTACTCAGCGTTTGTCAAGCCACTCCTGGAGTGCTATGCCCAGTTCTGGTCCCCACAATTCAAGAAAGGCACAGACAGACTGGAGATGGTCCAAAGGAGGGCCGCAAAGACTTCAAAGGGCTGAAGAACCTACCCCATGAGGAATGACTGAAGGAGTTAGGTCTTTTGTTCCTGAAGAAGAGAAGGCTCAGGGGAACATCATTCCAGTACTTAAAGTATTCCAGTACTTAAAGGGCAGCTACAAAGAGGACAGAGGTTCTCTCTCCACAAGGAGCTTCATGGAAAAGATAGTTGCATTGAGGGAGGCTTCATCTTGATGTAGGAAATAATTTTTTTGCAGTGAGAACTATCAGTCTCTGGAACAAGGGAACATCTCTCCAGGGATGTGGTAGAGTCCCCATCACTGCAGGTTTTAAGATGCAATTGGACAGGGTGCTAGATAATCTCACCTAGGCTCCCTTTCCCATGAAAGATTGGACCAGATGGTATTCTGAGATCCCTTTCAACCTGGGCTGTTCTGTGATTCTATAAGACATTTCTTCCCTGAAGGTCAAGGAGTAACTACAGTGCACAATAAGGGGTTGAATCAGAATCATAGAAAGATTTGAGTTGGAAGGCACCAACGTGTTGTCTGGGCCAACCTTGTACTGAAGGCTGGGCTAACATCAGGTTTCTCAGGACCTTTTCCAGTTAAGGTTTGAAAATCTCAAAAAAAGCAAATTTCATTGCCTCACCATGTTGAGCTTGACCACTCCATGATTATTTTTTTCCTCGTAGGGATTTCTTTTGCTGCAGCTTGTGACCATTGCCTCATTCTTCCAGTGTGCATCTCTGAGAAGACCCTGGCTTCGTCTTCTCTACAACTCCCTTCTATGTACTCAAAGACAGCAATTACATATTCCCTGAACTTATTTTCTTCAGGATGAACAAATCCAGCTCCCTCAGCTTCTCTTTCTGAGATATAAGCTCCATGCCCCTAAACATCCTGGTGGGTGTCTGCTGGACTGTCCCTCGATCGTTGATATTCCTCTTGCACACGATGCAATGCTGAATATACAGCCTCACTACAGTGCCAGGCAAAAGGCAATAATCACTGCCCTCAAATTGCTGCTTATGCTCCTGCCAATGCAGCCCAATGTGCTTTTAGCTTTCCTTGTAGGAGCACACTGCTGGCTTGTGTTCAGTAGCAAAAACAGGTTTAACCTTACTGGCTTGCATATCAGGGAAAGCATAGTGCAGCTGCAGTCATAATCATATTTGGGACCTGCTAGCAGAGCCTAAACAACCTGATTTAGAGTTAGCTTAGCTATGTTTTCAAAAGTAGAAGTCACACAGCATACGTTTACCCCAAGTCTCAGCTATCGCAGCAAGAGGCAGCAACACACTGGCTTGAAGACAACATCCCTTCATTGGTAAAAATGCATGGAGAAAGGCAGCACAAGCCATCAGGATGATGCACAGCCACTTGGGAAAAAGGCATGCTACCTGGTATGCAATATTGAGAGTGCTGAGAGGTGCTGATGGGGGACACTGCGCTAAGTCAGACAATTCATTTGCTGTTTTGACAAGCTCATCCAATCCACCTCCTCGCCTCAAGGCAGGCTCAGCCGCCGCTGACTCCATCACTCCCGGCTGACATTTCTCACCTGCAGTTATAAACCTCCCATCTGGCAGGTTCTCCAGGCAGTTATGTCCTTGCTGCACTACCCTTATGGTTAGACATAAATTCCTGATATCTAACCTGATATAGAACCATCCTATTAGGCTTCCAGAAAAAAGTATCTGTTAAGATAACAGACAGATATCTGTGTGATGTGGTTTAGGAGCAGCTGGCCCTGCCTTGGACCACCTTCCACAGACTGAATGACATCTTGGGGGCCTTTCCAGCCCATGTGCCACGATTTCTCTGGTTATTGTGCTGCTTTCAGGAAAATTATTTGACAGCTAAATCATCTGGAAGTTGTCTTTCTGCATGAGGCTGAAGGGAGTACTAAAAGATGACAGTGAGGCAAATGCCATATTGATGCAACAAAGGTTAAAAACCTGATATAACAGTGACCTTTTTAGGATGTGATTTTATATTCCCCTAGATACTACATCAGTGCAAGTGTGGATGATCTGCTCATTTTAAAAAGAAATAATAGTTTGTACTTGTATACCAATTTGTACATAGAAAATAAATAATTATAGCAAACCAACTTTTTTTTTTTTTTTTAATCTAAAAACAACTCTACATTTAACCCAAAAAGGGTGCATTACTCATACAAACATTTTGGAGGAAGGAATGTAACAATGTGCCTAGTCGAACACAGAAAATTTCATTTCAGAGGAAGTGTTTGGAGCCTTATTGTCATCTCGGAACAAAGTTGACTGAATTGGATTTACCTCGGCATAAAGTTCTGCTACATCATATGGACTGTATTGTTGCTGTTGTATTATTGCTACTTCAAAGAGATTAGCAGAATAACACCAAGTTGCTTAAATTATAACTTTTTCAAGGTTTTGAGAGGCAGAATTGCTCTAGGCTTTTTACATGTATGGTCAATCTCTCACACCCTGAATCCAACAGGAACTTCCTGGGCATGACTGAACCCTTTTGCACTAACTTGGTTTCTGTTAGCTCAGACGTATTTTAAAATTTGAAAGAATATGGCACAACGGAAAATGAAGATGACAATAATTCAAGGTCACAATTGGATATGGGTTGATGTAATTGGCAAAATTCATTAAAATTACCCATGTTTATCAAGCAACATTTCAAACAAAATGTAAAAAAATATAAAGATATACTATGCATATATTTATTATTTTTCTTTTGATTTTTTTTCCACATAGAACTTATTAAAAAAACAGGTCAAAATATAAACTATGCCCATAAATTTATTATACTTGGTAAATAGTTAATAATAAGACTACCTTTAATTACTGATGAAGAAGAGACAGGTATTAAAATACTAACATCAGCTCCTGAGCAACTGAAGTTCCATAAGCATGCAGCGGTTACTGTTGGCAACTAAAAAAATTAGTTATGAGTTAAATTCTCATCGAGGTTTGAACTAAACTCAGACAAACTCATAAACTCACTCATATAGAAGGATTTTGAATTGAACACTATATTCTTCTTACTCTTAATTCCCTATTAGAAGCTTAAAATATTTATTTTCCCTCACAAAATCAATGTTACATACACAACAGCATCCATGTTGGCTTCTCAAACTTGGAAGGGATGGTATAACAGACTGCAGAAACAGATGCTTGTATTTTGCAAAAGTTATTTCATTATATGCCAACCATCTAAGAGGTGAAGATAGTAAATGAGCTGTGAATTTGAATGCTAACGTCTTTTCTGTGTTTCAGTTGCCACGTGCCATCAGGCAGACAGGCAGCCCTGGATGGTCAGAGACACCAAAGAGCTGCAAGTGAGACTGCTGAACATGAATGAGATGTGCAAAATCCTTTGAGGATCTGAGATTTAGGGCTTTATCCAGACCTCAGTACCACGTTAGCAGAATACTAATATTTCTTTTGTCCTCACCCTTTGCTTCCTTCAATTGCTGAAATAACCAAAGCCTTGTGAATAGAACCAGGCTTTAGGGGTAAGCTTCTTCTCATCTATATATATATATATGTATATTTAGAAGGCAACCATCCTTATGTAGGAAGCCACTGCAGTTTTAGATGGCAATTCACCTACCCTGTGGTGCATAGTTTGGGTTGAGGTTGCTGTGTGTGGGCTGGGCCACCTTCCCTTTGTTGACCCCAGCAGGACACCTAGATGACTATACTATAAAAGTGCCAAAAACCCCACTGAGCACCACTACCAGGACTGCCTGTATGTACAGCAGCAGCTGACTGGAGCCATTACCATGGTCAGAAACATGAGGTAGGTCAAAAGGCCTCCAATTAAAACAAAATGTCACACCTTGTGTGATGTGAGTCTATTGGTATCTGTTGCTTCAAATGTATTTCCAAATGATGCCGCAGTGCTGCCGTGAACATGGAGATGGAGGCAGCAGCACACTACTTTCTTGATCACAGCTCCCATTTCACAGTCTTAATTGCTACTTATGAGGCCCTTGGTAGCTCAGTCCTCACTGAACGCCTTAGCAAGCTAATGGTTGGTACAATTTAAATTAATTAATCAACAGTAAACATTTATAGCCAAGATTTTTAATATTGTAGTCTTAAAACAGGGATTGTACTAACAGATTTTTTTAGACTTAGACTGCTAATAAGAAGCCAGTGCAGGATGCAAGACCTTAGTAGTGACTCTCTTGCTCAGCTACCAAACTGTTCATATTGCAGTCTGTCACAGCAGATTGCCAGTGCCAACCAGAGACTGAAAGTATCACTTGGTTTATAGATTTCTTCTAGGTAGCAAAAGAGCCACTGTACCTTCTGTGCTTCAGCATGCAAATAGTGCATAAAGTGAGAGAATCACAAGACAAGACTTGAAACGTGTATAATTTTTGCAAGCCTCTGTTTCTTCCTCTGTTTAACAATTGCTTAACAAGAAGTTGATATTTCAGAACTGGTATATGACATGTTAATAACAAGTTGGCAAGTAACAAAGTAATTTTCTGTCATGTAAATGTAATACCTAATACAAAAATAGGTTTTTCTAAAACAAGTAACTTTGAGGGCTACATGATTAAGTGAATAACTAACTACCTAATTCTGAGGGCACAGATTCTGTTGAAAATTACAATAGTTTGCATTTAAATTATCTTTAATCAGATAATCTTGATGCTTTTTACAAATAGTAAGTAAACTGTAAATACCTTATCAAGACAGTTAAATGATAATTAGATCCATTTAAACAATATATAAACTAAAGGCCTGGGAAGGTTAACCTAATTTCCTGTTTAGGTTCAAGGGCAAAAGTTGAGACAATAGAGGAAGGGCTGATCAGACAGGGACTTGAAGGAAACATACTAAATACTTTGAAATTTAAGAAAGCTTGGGTGAAGACTGGATCCAAAGTCCACCTACTCTGGTAAGAACAGACATTTGTAACAGCTCCTCATGATACAGCTTTGCTTTTCTGCTTTTGCTGAAGCCTCATTTTGCTTGAACACTATCAGTGACCCTTTCTTTAGCTTTTCGTCATCAAAATCTCCAGCCCACCGTTGCTTTTCACTGACCAGACCAGTAAAATACTGGATACATACCTGTGGTTTGCTTAAGGATTTTTACAGGTGCACCCAATCTGATATAAGGCATTCCAGGTTATTTGAGCCTTGCTTAAAATGAAGAGTGACATATTATTTTGAAAAAAGCTGACACATTTCATCGCAAGGAGGCAGAAGAACATGTAACCAATGGATAGAAGAAGCAGCAAAATAAGTGGTTGGAGGAAGCACAGAAAACCAGCCATTCTGGAAAAGGGAAGAACTTCAAACTGCAGAGAGGTGAAAGGGGAGAATCAAATGATACCAAGAAGCAAAGGAGACAAGTGAAGGGAATTGAGAATGACGCTAAACCAGAAAAAAAGACTAAAAAGAACTTTTCTTCCCCTAAATAAATAATTATTTAGAAAGACAGGGGCAGGGGGGAAATAATAAAGACATAAAGGAAAACAGAACAAAGAAAAGAATGAATGGGAAAGAGAAGGGAAGCAGAACAACAAAAAGGGAATGAGATATGGATTGAATAGAAATAAGAGGGAGAAAAAGCAATGGAAAAAAGCCCACGTTTTTTTATTAGATAGTGATACATATTTTTAGTACAAGTTTAATCTTTTGTGGCAGCCATAATTATGCAAAATATCAATCTGCATCCTAAATATCTAGTAAAAGCAGAAGTATTGGTTTATAGTCTTTCAGAGAACACATACTGTGTGTCATAAATTATGACATTTTTCAGCATGATAGCTGTCATCATCAGTCTGTTCAGAAATTCGGTGATTAAGATTTAGCTAAAGCCTGTGTAATTTTATAACATTTATGTGGCATTGCTCTTGTTCAGACATGGTGATTTTTAAATGAATGATTGACACTTGATGATATCCTGAAATCAATAAGCTGAAATACCAGCCAGGAGGAACGAAGGAGTAGAAAAAGAATTGGTTTGCTCTGTAGTGGGTTGCAATCATTGCTACGTCTTCTCAAATAATGCTTTATGCATCTCTCTTAGCAGGAGACTAAGGTGTAAATGAAACTGGCACCCTGAAAGGCTTTGAAGTCTCAAATAGTAGGATTAAAACCAGCTGTAGTTGTTGGGTGAGAAGCTTGACTAAGAGCAAGCCATAGATTCTCTACTGCTGTTGCTGTATCTTTCCTCTAATATTTGTTGGTTTTATTTGTTGTTGCACTAAAGAATCATCGCAGGCTTCTCATTGGACATTGCTTAAAAACACTATATATTGAACTAGTAACTCCAGAAGAAATAAAACAACACTTTACTGCCCTGAAGTGCTTAACCCTATGACACCTGCTGGGAATTAAATTGGCTGGGATATTTCCCTCAATAGCAGAATTGAAAAGGTCTTGAAAGTAGCAGTAGCTCTTTACAGCTGGCAGACTCAATTTTAAGCAGGAAAAATCCCCAAGCCCAATCCATCCCCAAAAGCTGGATTAGAAATAAGCTGTATGGAATATAAGACTTGTATCTTAGCTACAAGAACTGAGTGAAACCAAAGGAATAGCATAGAAAACTAGCATCCTTTTCTTAGAAAGGGGATCTTGATTCTAGTATTGTGTTGATTGTTGTAAGATAAGTTGGCTTGATCAAGTAATTTTTGGTATGTGGATGATTCAACATTCAGATGAAGAACAAATTTTTTGTGCCAAAAAGTAATAGTCAATAATGACATCAAAACATGCATGTTTTCTGTAAAGTAGGATTTAGATAAACATCTTCTAAAATTCAGCTAATATTATATTCAACCAAATTGCGCTGACATTCTCTCTCAAGAAGAATAAATACCATCGTAATCTTTTTAGAAAGCATCCATTCCTTTTTAATTCTCTGGAGATGAATATAAAAAATCTTGGTTTATTGAGATGTACTAGACATTTCCCAAATATTTAAGTAAAAGGGCTTCATTCATGATTGGTTAAGTTGGGCACATGAGTATTGCTAATATGGTAACACTATAGATTTTTTGTCTGCACTAAGCTTCCCAATTCTCTCTTTAAACATTTGAATAGTGCGATTAGTATCTTCATTTGGCAAGGGAAAATGTTAAAATTCAGATGGAACTCATCTAATTTTAAGCATTATGGGAATTAATATGCAGCTTTCTATAGAATGGAGTTAATCAAGCTCTTATTATTGTGATATCTGCACATATTTAATTATAGCTGGTTACATTGCACATTTCATAGAGAAGTTGTAAGAGCATGGAGAGCGTGACTATTGTCATTAATTGAAGACCTTTTGTCTGAACATTGTAAGGTCCTTTTTTGTACACGACTAAAATCAAGAATTGATTCGTAGCTCAAATAGAGATTCTTTCCCAAAAAATTAAAAGTATCCAGCACTTTGAAATAAAAATATCCTTTATATTGATAATTAATTTTAGCCTACTATCAAACTGCTTTCTTACTGTTGCTACCTAATTATCAGGTTGTTTGTACCAAATTTGGATACAGTTGCTGTTGTGGTGGTTTTTTTTGGTTTTTTTTCCCATATGGTAGGCCTGACAGCTGTTGTTTTGTGGAAAGTTGACTTTTTAAAAATTACTGTTAGCACTGTGCTGTGCCTCTGCTGCAGATTCAGTGAAATGGAAATGAAGAAAAAGTGCTACTCAAAACAAACAGAAAGCTGACATAATTGCTTGCTCAGCAGCTTCCACTGAAAAATGAAAAAGGTATTTGCAATCCAGTGGCGCGGTTATGGTCTATGTCCTGCAGCAAATTCAGAGCCTCAGGACAATTGGCCAGATCTTGTTCTCAGGGAGGCAAAGAGCTGGGCTTCCCTTCAGTTCAGCCAGAGGTTTGAGATCGGTACCTGTTTTTTTCGTAAGAGGTTAACATGTTAAAGAGGAAAATGGCATGTTGTGAAAGGTTACAGTTAATTCTGTCACACTCAGAAATACTAAAAAACAGTAGTTTAAATAAGACTTTTCTCCTTACTGGTTTTCATAATCTTATTTTTTGCTTGTTTGTTTTTGGGGAAAAAAAAGGCATAACAGAGGTCTAACAGCTCATATTTAAAGAAAAAAAAAAAAAGGAAAACTGTATTGTCAGCCTGTGAAAGAGAATGAGTGAGTATGCTTTTCACATCCTCCCTTAGAAGAAAAACATACGGAAGCAGAGGGATTCAGGTCATAAAAACAATTTTGAACTTCTGCCTTGAGGCAGGGCTGCTGGCAGGGAACAGAAGCAGAGGCATGCCTTTCCAGCTCTTACAGTAACTCCTGTGTCACTTCGATGACCCAATAGAAGATTAAGTTAAATGTGGATGGTCTCATGACTTCAGAAGAGTTTACGGTGCTGTTTGAGGGAGATCTCTAGAAAATAAAAATGTCTGCTCCACTGAGGAATATATATATTCCTCTTTATCCATGCCACATAAATCTGGAATTAAAGATGTCAAAAAGTACATAACGTAAAGCCTGCATCACTGTTGACGTTAAAGTGAATAGCTGAACTATTGATAAAATAACAACCCCAAATTTAAAATTCAGCTGTCATATTGATGGATGCATTAATTTATGTGCATATAGATCTCAAGAAACAGCAACAGAATCAGACAGAAGAACAAGAACAAAACAGAACAGCAATTATACAGGACCTCAGAGTATATTGAGAATTATCTGCCATAGACCTAAGGTTTATTCATTTAATAAACTGCTGCATTTTACCTAATATTTCACTCCTCCATGTCAGATGCTTCATACAGGCATAGGGAATAATTCCTTAAGGTACAGTGAGCCAGTGAAACTCTGTGAATAAATGAAGAGACCTGTATATCTGCTGTACAAATTACACGGAACTCGGCAGCATTGCAGGTATAGTAATATTTATGGACAGATTAAAATGGAACTGTGATAATACTGTGTATATATATCTTTTAATATGTGTTATAATTTCTTTTTGCTTTGCTATCCAACAGTTGTTAGAAAGCACATCTGCATTAAATAGTATATAATATATACTAATATATACTACATTCAGTGTAGATATTAATTTTGGGGTTAGGAAGATGGGAAACCCAATTCAAATGCTGCAGTATTCCCTGCCTGATATCTTGAAGCTGAGTGTTTAGCTGAATATTTCAGGGGAATGATTTGTTTTTATTATATATTATTGTAAACAATATATTATTATAAATAATCTATATTGATAATTAATAAATATAAAATATATTATTATATTTTATTATATTAACTTAATAATAAATAAAATTTTGTATTCTTTCTGGAGAAAAATACTCTGTTGTTGAATTATAAGTTATTACTGAGGGATTTCCAAAGAAATATTACTGTAGCTGAGAACTTTTTTGACCTTCCCAAGGCACGTAAATTCCCTACACATTTTCCTGCAGACAGGACAGAAAGTTCAACAGATTTCACTTATGGAATTAGTCTTCCTTTCATCTTTTTATTAAGCAAAGGGAGACAGTTGTGTTGAGGAGAGGAGTAAGCTTGGTCAGTGGATCTTACCAAAAAAGTTGAGGAGGTCCATCAATTCTCTGCCGCAGAGCTGTTGTTACCGTCTCAGAGTTTAGAAGATTACTTGAAAACAAATTTTGGGGCCACTGCCTGCTAACTGTGAACAGGTGCTGCCTTTGAATAAGGAGAAATACCCAACTTCTACTCTAAATCTCTGCATTCTTCCAGGTTTTCTAAGAGAAATGTCTGCAGACATCCTCAGAAAAGGATGTCTTACAGATCTGTGAGCTGTCTTGGTGGTTTTTTTTTTATTTTGTTTTTAACTTTTTTTATACGGTAAACCTCTACTACATAAGAGAAAATTTAGTCAACGGGTTCAACACTTATGAAGATTTGGTCAAATTCTGTGAAAAATTCTCTCTAGTTAAATGAAATGTCTATAGAAAGGGAGCAAAGCATTAAATAAAAAATAGTAGCAACAGCTGCGTACCTTAGTAGGTCTCTTGCATTCCCTGGTGTTTATTTTCACAGATGGGATATTAGAATAGCAAAACATTCTTGATGATGTTCAGTAACTTGTGGTATATTAATAGCTGGTAACTCCTCAAGTTCATAAAGTCTCTAGTAACACTATAGACTGTTGTCAATTAAAGAACAGAAGAAAGCTTTGTGGAAAACGTCGACTGGGAAAGGGTGAGAAGAACACTCAGATATCACAGTAAAGCCAAGATTTGTAGTTTATTTAGCTCACCCTTAAAAAATAACATTAGATCATATATCAGAATAAACGATATCCAAAAAGGTAGCTTTTCAGAAAGGCACAAACAATTACTCAATGGTGCAGTGTTACTGAAATATAATATTGTAAAATTGTATCGAGTGAGAAAGACCACTACTTAAGGCACAAACATGAATCATGTTGCGAAAAAGCAATTCAGAAATTGCAAAGCATCAAAGCATTGTTGTTTTCCACAGGCTCAGTCCAACACATTTCTGAGACTTCTTGGAAACACATAAACTGAAGTTCAGGCTTAATTATAGAAGTCCAGGAACAACTCTTGAAGTGGTGTCACTGTTGTGACTGCGTAGAAAATAAAAAGAAGGATCCTGCTAACTAGTAAGTGCGTTTTTTTGACATAAGAAATTGCACCAGGCTGTAATACAGAAAACATGGGGCAGAGCTCCAGAGGTACAAACTTTAGCACTTGCTCACTTCAACTTGTGTTACGAATGCTGGGATAAGACCATTGTGCTTTAGGGAAGACAATACTTCCCAACACATCTCAGCCTACTTCATCAAATATTTCAACCACATTTTTGTCTTGACAAAAACCGACACGAACTGCCTTTTTACTTCTTCTTTGTACAGTGCCAAAGGATCAACGGTGGCTGACAGTCCCTGTCTTAACAAAAATCAATTTTGGCATGATGAAACATTTTATAAAGTCATTTGAAACAATAAGAGTGAATATGATGGGAATTTTGAAATATTGGTGAAATAACATGAGATAGTTTTTGATATTGTAGCTATAGCTTAAGTTAAATACTGTGGGTTCTGATATTTTCATTAGCACTTCTTTGTGACCTATATCCACAGAGGTTCTCATTCTAGTATTCTCATATCTTATATTATTCTAGTATTCTCATAATTCTCATATTATCTTCTTGGCGTAGCTGACAGCCTAGTTCCTAATCATGCCTGAACTGGCCATTTCAGAAAAAAAATTTGAGTTTTGCAGGTCAAAATTCTTTCAGTGGGGATCTCAGAGAATTTAGATTGTTTCTGGTTGCTGTATGGTAGTACGCCCAGATGTTCAATTCCTTTCTCTTCAAGACAGTTCAGTTTGCAAGGGATATAATACAGTTGCAGAAGGATGGATCATGCCAAAACCATGGCTAAAGTGGTGCCACCTCTCCTCCTCACCACCATAATTTTACTGTAGGCTTGGTCTTTTGGAAACGGCATTTTTTTGCTACTGAGGATCCTCAGCATGGCAGATATACATGCATTGAATATAGGGCTCTTGTGGTGCTGCAGGGTACAGTGGTATGTGCAGAGCACCTGGAGAGGATGGAAATTTTACCCTCAAGCATTTCTCCAAGCTAGAAAATACCCACAGTAATTGTAGCACATTATAAAAGGTGATAGACAAAGACTGTAGAAAATACATGTCAGCTTCAAAGAGAAGGGAAGGGAATAATTACAGACCCATGAGACGCACTGATGTTTGTCCAGTTCCTTTTCAGACTGAAGTCTTAATCGGAAAAGGCTTTACTTTTTTGGTGTTTCTGAAGCTCAGTGACTGCAAAGGCTTAAAAGCTTTAATAAGAAAAAGGAAACAGTGCCACCTAACTGCGGAAACTGTATTTTTTTTTAATCTTTAAAGCTAAATGTACTGAAATTTTGTATTTTAAAGCTTGGAGGAGGGTTCTATGTGAAGAACTCTTAGCCGTAGTTAAAATATTACTAGTGTGTGCCTTTTCTAAAATCACTACTGGGACAAGTCCAGTTTTCAGTAAAAAAATCTTCTTGAACACACTGCATGTGTTAAAATTGGGGTTTTTTATTTGAAGACAACTAATCTGAAAAGGATTCATACTTAATTGAGGAGACCATGTATGGTCAGACCATGGATGATGATGCTTCACTTTAAGGACACTACTGACTTTTAAACTGAATACCTTTATTACTATGAACATACATATACATGCATGCTTGCTTTTTCTGTCGTTCTTTCCATCAGTATTTGTTTCCAAAATCATCATTTCCGTATTACAAAAAGCAAAGCCTGTTGTGACTAATTACCACAGCAGTCCCTCAACTGAGAACAGAATGAGAGGTCTATGAAACTTTCCACCATTCCATAGGATGACTGAATGCAATTTGCAGTGCCAGGTGAATTTATGCTTAGGTAAGTATTGGCAGTCTGAATGCTCATCCAGACCTGAGTTATACGTGTGTAGGCTTATAGCCTAGTTTCCAAAACCATTCTCACTGCAGGTGCCCATGCAAAAACAAGGCACAGAATTTATGAGTCTGCTGCAATTGTCCAAGTGCCTGATTGAAAAACAATGAAGAGGAAATACTTTTAAAAATGAATCAGAACATGAATCGTAAAGTTCAGTGAACATCACAAATACTAAACTGGCATCATATAAGCCTGTTTATTTTCAATGAAAAGAATGTTTATACTCACTTTTGAAAGTATCTACTATAAATTCAAATGTATAAACATTTTGAGTCAGTTGTTTTCTGGTTGCAACAAAGTGAAGATGTGACATGGTGAGCCCTGGGGTTTACATACATGTATTGTCCTGAAGAGGAAGTAAATATCACTTATCTTCTTACACTTACATTTCTTCATGTCATAAAGTCTCTCACAAAGAAAATGTGCAGCAAAGTGTCCATCAGCTGAAACTGAAAATTTTTTTTAAAGAAAAACAGCTAATAGTATGCTCTCAGGCATGGGACTTCTAGCTACTTGCTTTGATGTTTCCATTGTAGACAAAACTTAATCTCAGTGTCAAAATCATCTCATGATTTTGCCTAGCAATGAGCTTTTCTGAATAATGGTGTTATAGGTGAGAATCTCTTTATGTCAAAGGCTAGGATCCATCTGACATTTTCAAATATCATTAAAGTATTCAAAGCAAAGCGTTGCATATTCCACTACAGTAAAAAGAATTACACTTGAGTCTGATGCTAAGCATGAGATAAGGTATCATTCCCACATTTGACATTTGATGTACGCTCTTCGTCCAGTATGGAAATTTGCAATTATTTCCCTTTGAACTTTTTAGCTTGACAGGCAAATACCAGTAAAATATTTCTATTAGTTGTAGTATTTCTATGTGATAATTTTTGAAATTTTCTTTCACTTTTTACTTCAGAAACGTGCTGGGAATAAAGCAAACACATAATTCTGGGGCTTAATCTTTGAAAGATTGCATGTGTCTGAACATGTAGGGCAACCTCCAATTCATTTCTGCAATACGAATGCCATGAATAAAAGTCTGCCTATTTCAGGGCTGTGTACTTTGAGTATGAAACAGCCATATGTGAGAAAAGAGCAAATTGTGGCTGTGGGAACAGAAGGCATAATCCGTGCAACTGCCTGTGAAAGAGATCTTATTCTCTCCCAGAAAAACTAAACTGTTTGTTTGGGTATCTTTGAGAGTCCGTGCTAATTCAAAAGTAAAAAAAGAGATATTCCATTTGTCTAATGCAAATGATAATTTTATCATTAAGATAAAAAGGACAGAAAACATTATTGTTTTATTCAGTTTCTGTATTAGGTGTTGCTATTAACAGCTACACTATTAATGTACACACACAAATGTCTTCCCTTGTGCTGGAATTTATTTTATTGCTTTCCTTCTTTAGTTGATAACTTGGAAAAATGCAGCAAAAGCCCGTTTATGCTGAAGTAAGTGCAGCAAGTAGTGAAGCAGGCAATATTTAAAACAAATATGATAGCAGTGCTCAAATGTAGCACGCACCAAACAGGGGTATTAGAACACTGCTGTGCTCTTCGTCTTGCTCTCATGTTTGCAGTCCCCCACATTCCCTGCCTCTGCTGTGTGGACACACACACACGCAGACATGTAGTTAATCGCTGGGTAACAAAAGCAATTACAAGAGATAGAAGTGATTGCCACTTCTGAAGGATTTTAAAAGAATATAATACATGTGTATATGTATATGTTTTATATGTATGTACATACACACACATATATATACAAATAGTGGAATATATATTGGAATATTTCCTTGCACTGGGGAAAATAAGAGATGAGTGCTAGCCACAGCAGAAAACAGGATGAGCTAGGCTTTAGCACCATGATCTGGAAGTCGTAATATAATATGTGTGTTTTACAGGAAAAAGAGAAGAAATGCCAGCTTTTGGTTCCCCCCTCCCCTTCTGCGTCTCCTCTCTCCGCTAGCACTAAGTGAAACAAGCTGGCATCCTGACACAGTCTGAATGTGGCTACTTTTAAAAGCCTTCCAAGACAGCAAAACCCATACAACTCATGGCCTCTCAACTAGTTGTCTGGTTCTGCTTTCTGCTTTACTTTCTCCTCTGTAATTCTCCAACCTACAAGATGTGCTCACTCTTAACACAGGGTCTTTTTTGCCTCACCAATACTCTTGCATGAGGTTTCATCAAGAGCTGATTAATATAAACCACCTGTGTAAATACCAAGGAAGAGGCAAGCCAGATGGTTGCAAAAGCTCTTAATATCTTTAGATTAATCTCTTTTGTCTTTCAAAAATCAAAGCCATTTACATCTAACGTTTGTATTGAGATACAGATCAGTCACCTCTCACTTTCTCGCAATGTAGATTTTCTAAGTAAGAATAGCAATCTGCATGGATATTTCTGCGGTAATATAACAATAAATAAATTTGCATCCTGAAAAATTACAATTTGAACACTACAAGTCAAAGTTAATTGGTTAAAGAAAGGTTACTTTAGGTTCCTCTACTTCCAAAATCATTCACATAATTTCAGTTTGAAGTAGGTCTGAGTTTGAAAAAATAATAAAGAAAAGATAAAAAAGTCCCCACACAGGAGACACAGTGCCTGCCTTTGCAACCATCTGAACTGATTTAGCATTGAGCAAAAATCATTGTTTGTACCTGTAAAGTCCTTGGTCTATCCAAAGCTCTATCCAAAAACAAGTTCAGAATCACTGGACATGTATACTTGTCATGTTTGCCTTGACTAACAGAACAGAGGATTGCTTTTGTCATGCAATGGAGAACAGGTGTGCTGTTTAGTGATAGATATTAACAGCCTGAAAAAAACAAAACAAAAAAATCTTTCATGTAACTTATTTCAATGCAACTATCCTGATAATTTTTTTTTGTTGTTTAAAATAAAAAACTTTCCTAGTTGTTTTATTTTAAAGATACCACAATAGGCTCAGAATCCCCTGTGTGCAAGATTTCGGCACATAGTGGCTGCGAGGCTAGGGCTTGGGTGTTGGGATTGCACAGTGCCGTTGTTTATATATTTTCTGCTGATAGCTCTATAAAAGTTCCCGATGCATTACAAATGTTGCTGTTGGAAAGAGGAACAGTCTACTGGTCAGATCCCAAGAGATTCATAGAACTCACGATATTTTAATGGGAGTCAGTGGGATGCAGGTATACTGCAAATGCTTATTATCACTCAGGCTGTGGACCAAATTGAAGACAAGATACAACAAGAAATGCTGACTAATGCCGGCAAAAAGCAAGATGAAAAACAGAACAGAAGATTTCCCTAGAGGTAATACAATAGATATGGGAAAATCTATGTCAGTGTATAGGATTGGAGCCTGCTGCTTGTCCAGTGAATCAGAGAGGCAACTGAACTTCATATTAGAGGACTTCCCATGTGAAAATGGAACCAGTGGCTGACATATCAGATAGCAAGGTTGAGGTGGAAAAAGTAAAGTCAAAGGCCCTTACGCTATATCTGTTCTTGGCTGTCGAAATTGTCCTGGTGGGTGATAGGCAGCTGGAGGTGAGTTATAGCAGTTTGAAACTATTCTCACTCACTGGAGAGCTGCAAAGCTGGGAGTTCAGCTGCATTATCTCTTCTCATTCTCCAAGCACCTGCTATGATTTCTGCTTTGCTAGTCCCAAGAGTGGTGACTGACATCGGGTCTACTGGTGACACAGTTTGGCCTCAAGAGGAGCTGCAGGCTGACGCTGTGTCCCTGGTCAAACAAGCCACCACTGAGATCAAGAGGCTGAATTTGGAACACAGAAGTGAGCAGGAGCTCTAAGGGTGGGTAGAGGGTGGCTCAGAGCCATCCAAGCATTACGACAGGGCTTGTGGAGAGGTCAGGAGAAGAGCTCTTCTTGCCCTTGCTATGGTTATCGTGAAATCATTAGGAGTGTTAAGAATTATTCTCTTTCTTAACCTTTCCATCCACTTCTTCCTCATATTCATACATTTAATTAATGAGAGCTTGCTTTCCTGCCTTCCTTTTTATTTCATCATGGGCTTTCACATTTCTGTATTTCCAGGACATCTGAATGACAGCTGAAGTAACATGCATTTTCCTAGGTATCTGTCACATCAGCCTATACGCATGCTATTTCAAAATGAGATAGTGCTGGTGTTTATCTCATCTTTTTATGTGAAGAATCTCTAGAGCTGTAATTTTTCTGTCAGAGCTGCTGGGCTGCTTCTGTGTCTTTTTGGGTTGTTTTTGATGCAGTGACCAAAATTCTGTATAGTCTATTAATTTTGAAAATATGCCAACGACTTCTGTAATGGCACTGCCTTTACTGTTTTCTATGCTTCTCTTCATGCAGCTCGCTAATAGCTCAATAATACAGCCTAATATTCTCTCCAGTAAATYTCTGAAAATGCAAAGACATGCTATTAGAGATTTTCAGCAATTTTCGGAAAACCTTTTTAATCTAAATTAATCAAGTTTAAAATCACGCCTCAGTATCCACTGAATTACACATGTTCAAACACAGTTTCACTGGCCATTTAGTCAGGTCTCATTTATTAATTTGGTAGAACCAGATGTCAAAGAGTGCTCCTCTCCTTGCTGGCCAGTTATTCTTCTCATGTCTACAGGAGGAGTGAGGAGTCTGAGGTTACAGCTTGACAACTAAGATATTTAAACCCTGAATAATTTGGTATGCTCTCCTATGAGGCCATTTAGGTTTTGTCTTTTGTTAGAAGTTCTTGTCATTAATTGCAAAGAGGAACGTGGTTGATAAAAAAAGAGGAAAAGACTAAATGCTATGCTGTGATATTCAACATGTAAATCTACTAACGAATATATGCTCTAAAATGCCATTAACTATCAAGTATATTTCTGATTAAAATTCAGTTCCTTCTAGATAAGAGAACAGCATGCATTTGTAATAATCACTTGCATTAATACTGCCTTATTAACTGCTTAGACTCACAAACAAATGTGAAGTTCTTGGAACACACTTCTGAATATGCTATGTAATCCTTTAGCCTTTGTTGCAGAAGGATGTCTACAGTCACATTTCATAACCTTTAGACCTTTTTCTCGGTATCTTTTGGAAACCTTTCCAGCAAACCCACAATATAAGCAAGGGTGAAATCCTGATCCTTTTGAAGTAAATCGGAGTTTTGTCATGGACTTCAAACAATTCAGGATTCACTTCTTATGTGACTGCTGTTTAAAAAATTGAAAGTAACTTCCTCAGGGAAATTCATTAAGTGAAAACAAGAAAATGTTAAAGCTACAAATACGCTTTCCTTATGTTTATTGTTATAGCTTTGACTAGTTTTAATATAGATAGAATCCATCAGTTGCTCATAATACCATATTTTTCTGTTAGTTTATTTAAAAATGAATATGTAGTTACAGATGCATATGCCCAAAATGATACAGCAGGGCTAATTTTGTTAAAAAATAGTGTATGTAGAACTGCTCTCGACTACATGAATTCATATTTCAGAACCTCATTCAAATCAAAATTAGCCCTGCTGTACAGCTTGTCAGCCATCTCCTTCATGCTTACCCTAAGGTCCCTTTTACGATCCTGGAACAATGATAAACAATGATGTTCAAATGGCTACAGTTCTACATATACACTCACATTTCAGTTTTATACCGTCAGAGGGGACTTTGAATGCAGAACAGACTTTTGTGAAGCAGCCATCTTTCATGGAGTAGTTAACATCCCGTTTTGTTCAGTGTATCTATGTTAACAGAAGCTTAAAGTATTAATGTTACTCTTGGAAGATGGCTTAGCTGTTATTCATGACACTTTTCCTGTATGCTATATAAAACCAGAATTAGCACAGCTACAGCTTATTAATATATCTGGCACCAAACATGGATACTTGGGATTACTGGGCTTTTTGGCAGCAAAGTGCCAGTAATGCTGTATGACTGGTTTGGTAGCCGGGTGATTATCACCGCATGATACATACCTTCAGAGTTCAATCTGTTAGCCCATTTGCCTACTTAGCAGGTCAGCAAATGGTGAAAATACTACAGACTCAATATTTTTTCCAAAATGCGGTTCCCCACCAAGATCAGTTCATTGAGCTAAAAGCTCCTAACTATTATTTCTCGGCCAAAAACAATTAGTGCCACTTAAAGGCCTGAAAAGAAAGAGAACAACAGCGAACTGTGTGGCCCATGCTTTTTTCCAGAGGCAGTTACTTAGTGCTGGAAGAATAAGAGTCAGCCTGGCCTATATTTTATAATGCCACAGTAGTATTGCCACCAGTATATGTTTCTTGCCACAGCACAGCTCACAAACAAAGCTTTATTTGAGGAGACAGACATCAGTCTGACTTTCAATGATTTAACGCAAGCCCATTGCATTCAGACTAGCGCATTTTTCCAAGGCACATGCACTGAATCCGCATACACTTTTCCCATTTACTCGCATGTTTTCACATATGCTGACAAGACTGACAGTACTTCAGCTAAATGCATGCCTGCCCCAGAACCCAGTAGCACACACAGTGCCTATCATGTGCGCCTATGATTGAGAGGTCATGGAAAGAGCCAGGCAAACACTTAAGTACATGTTTTTTCTCTTTTCAGTCTGCTTTTCTCCAGGTTTATTATCCCTTTTTCCTGAGTTCCAAATAAAAAAACCTTTAGAAATTTCACAGTGACACTAACACCCCTTTATCTGTAAAACTGCTCCACTTAATTTAAAGCTGTGATTGTGAGTGCCAGCCTGTGTCCATTTTCTGGAGAAGTAAAATATTTCTGCTTCCTTTGGAAATATCTTCTTTTTTTTGTTCTGTAAAATGAAATGCTGTGTTAAACCGCCAGATGAATGAATTCTGATTACTGTATTTATATCAAAGCTGTTGACAATCACTTCTCTAGAGATCAAGCTGCAGATATTATGCCAGTCGTGGTAAGCAACAGGACCCTTTGCAAGTATCATCTTTTCTTCACAGGCCTGAGGGAACAGGAATTCTCAAGATAGTTGGAATTTTTGCAGTTATAGTGGGTATTTTAGGCAGCTATGTATCGATTTTAACCTTACAATAATAATGGTGGGAAGGGACCTTGGGAGGTCTCCGGTTCAGCCTCCTGCTCCAAGCAGGGCCAGCTGTGAGATCCAAGCAGGTTGCTCAGGCCTTTGTCCAATCAGATCTTGAAAACCACCAAGGACAGAGACTGTGCAACCTCCCTGGGCAACCTGTGCCCCTGCCTGCCTGTCCTCAGGCTGAAAATCTTCCTTAAATCCAGTCTGAACCCCTCTTATTTCCATTTATGCCTGTTGTCTCTCATCGTCCCACCATGTGCCACTGTGACGGGCTTGTTTTTGTTTTCTGGGTAATGCCACACGTACTAGGGGCTGCTGTTAGGTGCCCCCAAAACCTTCTTGTCTGCAGGCTGAACGAACCCCAGTCCCTCAGCCTCACCCTGCAGGACAAGTGCTCCAGCCCCAACCATCCAGACTGTAACAGCCTAACTTGTATACAAGAACATAGCAGGAGAAAGTGTCAAAAGCTCTGCTAAAGTCACAGTAAATGACATCTGCTGTCCACCTCTCATCCATCCAGCCAGTCATTGTATCACCAAGGGCAGTCAGGTGGCACCCACCCTTGGTAGAGCCATGAAGGTTCCTCCCCATCACCTTCTTCTCCTTTGCGTGCTCAGAAGCATGTTCGAAGGGAACACTGTCTATGATTTTCCCATAAATCAAAGTGAATGGGGCTGACTGACCTCTAGTTTACAAATCAAATTTTACCAATAAAAAGCTTTGGGGGTCTAGGATGGGCAATAGCATACAAGTCTGATTTACTCATGAAATGTCTTCTTTAGACAATTGACATTATGGTGTAGAGCAGTTTAAATTCAGTATTCATGTTAGAGCTGAAGATAGATAGAAAAATTATCTGTGGTTAATAGAGGGGAAGTTGTTTTCTGGTTCGTTTTTTTATTTTTGATAAGTCTGTTTTTCTTTTAGAATCACAGAATCGTAGAATGGTTTGGGTTAGAAGGGACCTTTAAAGATCATCAAGTCGAACCCCTCTGCCATGGACAGGGACATCTTCAACTAGATCAGGTTGTTCAAAGTCCCATCCAACCTGACTTTGAACACTTCCAGGGATTGGGCATCCACAACTTCTCTGGGCAACCTGTTCCAGTGTCTCACCACCCACATTGTAAAAAATGTCTTCCTTATGTCCAATCTAAACCTACCCTCTTTCAGTTTAAAACCATTGCCCCTTGTCATGTCACTACAGGCCCTGGTAAAAAGTCTTTCTTTGTCTTTCTTATAAGCCCCCTTTATATATTGAAAGGCTGCAATAAGGTCTCCCCGGAGCCTTCTCTTCTTCAGGCTGAATAATGCCAGCTCCCTCAGCCTTTCTTCATAGGAGAGGTGTTTCAGCCCTCTGATCATTTTCATGTCCCTCCTCTGGACCTGCTCTAACAGGTCCACATCCTTCTTGTGCTGGGGGCTCCAGAGCTGGATGCATTACTCCAGGTGCGGTGTCACGAGAGTGGAGTAGAGTGGAGATTCACCTCCCTTTACCTGCTGGCCATGTTTCTTTTTATACAGCCCAGGATAAGATTGGCTTTCTGAGCTGCAAGTGTACACTGCCAGATCATGTCCACTTTTTCATCCACCAGTATCCTCAAGTCCTTCTCTGCAGGGCTGCTCTCAATTAATTCATCCCCCAATCTGTATTGATATTGAGGATTGGCCCGACCCATGTGCAGGACCTTGCACTTGGCCTTGCTGAACTTCATGCAGTTTGCATGGACCCACTCCTGAAGCCTGTCATGGTCCCCCTGAATGGCATCCTTTCCCTCTGGTGTATCAACCGCGCCACTCAGCTTGGTATCATCTACAAACTTGCTGAGAGTACACTCAATCTCACTGTCCATGTCATTGGTGAAGATATTAAATAGTATTGTTCCCAGTATAGACCCCTGAGGGACAACGCTCGTTACTGGTTTCCACTTGGACATTGGGTCATTGACTGTAACTTTTTGGACATGATCATCCAACCAATTTCTTATCCGTCTAACAATCCATTCATCAAACACATTTCTCTCCAACTTAGCAGCAAGAATGCTGTGGGGGACCTTATCAAAAGCCTTACAAATGTCCAGATAGATGATATCTGTAGTTCTTCCCTTGCCCACTGATATAGTCACACTGTCATAGAAGGCCACTAGTTTAGTCAGGCACAATTTGCCCATGGTGACTATCTCTGATCACTTCCCTGTCTTCCATATGTTTCAATATATCTTCCAGGAGGATCTGTTCCATGATCTTACCAGGTACAGAGGTGAGGCTGACAGGTCAGTAGTTCCCAGAGTCCTCCTTTTTACCCTTTTTAAAAATGGGTGTGATGTTTCCTTGTTTCCCCTTTTAAAATATTTTCAAGAACACTCCTTTATAGACCTCACTTATAATTAGTGCTTCTGCCAACTTTCATGAAAACTAAAAAATTAGGAAGTTGTTAGAAAATTTTATTCAGCTAGGGAATTTAATCAAATATAGAGCACTCTGTGTGCAGAACTATTTAAATATTTTTCATTAAATAAAATCTCTAAAAATGGGAATTCTCTAAAATAAGAGATTATAATTCATATAGATCCCATCAGAGGAAGAATTCATGTAAAATGAAAAATGGGTAAACTGTATCTTTCTGTAATAGTTCTTTCCTAGTTTGAAAATCCACTCCCTATTTCAGCATATTAAAGCTTTATTTACTATGCTTATTGGTATTATGCTCCAGAAATAGTTGTTGAAGGTGAAATATATTCTTAATTCTGTACACTCTGATGTAGATATTACTCAAATGGATTATGGAGTTTTAATAATTTATGCAAAATAATCTATACAAAAGGATTGAGTTAAATAAATCTATTTTATTATGATATTTAGTAACAATAGTAGTAACAACACAATGTTAGTAACAGTAAGAGTTTTCACACATATTACATTGTCTTGCATTTCTGACTTCAGTTGTTCTTGATGCTAATGTGCCATACAGTGGACATTCAGGTGTAGTTTAGTAATTGGATACATTTTTGGCCCATGGTAATTTCATCAGAAAGCTGTAAGTACAGAAAACCTTTTAATGCTATTTTCAAAATTGCACAGTTTCCTGGAAAAGCAATGTTCACAATAGTATATTATTCAAATGAATAATCAGTTAATTAACTGAGACATGCCTTCATAATTCTCATTGCTTCTCCTGGCTGTTTTCTTCTTTCCTTGTCTGCCTTTTTCAACATACGTCACTGTCACCTCTTACACAGTCCACACACAAAGAGGCTAAATTTTCTAAGTTTTCGGAATTGTTAAAATTATTTTCCAGTGTATGCCCTTTTCCTTCCCAGTTGCTTTTCATGTCCTGACTCCTAATGAACATCCCTGAGGCCACAAGTATGAAATGCTGCTTATCCATGTTCAGAAAGGCAAATGGGCAGTCAACCAAAGTTCATTGCAAAGTATAACATAACTAGTAGGAGGAAAAGAGCTGCTTTGATGGGAAAAAATCCCATCAAAAAGAAGGAAAAAAAAATCCTCAAGGATTTTCCAGCAAAAGAAATAGTCTTCAAAAAGAACATGGAAGAAACTTCCAGCAGCAGGAAGGATCTGACGTTACACTGAAGTATTTAAATGAAGGGGTAATTGCAAAAGTGACTGAAACCCAGGTTTTCCCTTTCCTTTTCCCAAGCGACTGCCCTAAACAACAGGCTATAATCTTGCTCTGACTATAGTAATCTTGTAGTCATGGTCCAGTGAATCAACTCAAATGATTAGAGCATTTGCCTCAGTAAGTGAAGGTTCACGTCTTCTTACAGTAGACTTCTTCTGTCCATATTTTCTTGACATTCTGAATAATCAAAGGTCAGCTCTGCTTATGGTTGTAGCTGCTGCTAATCTGGTCGGCTATTTAGCATTCAAAGTTTAGCTGGAATGATAAAGAGGAAGTAATCTCTTAAACTAGAGAGACTAAATAAAATTAGGATGATTAAATATTTGCAGTCTACATAATGTTTATCTTGTGTAAATAGCATGAAGAGTAACAAATCTGATTTTATTGTAGGCTCTTCAGTAAAATGTATCGTATCTACTTAGAAACATTTAACCAGCATAATATCTTCTCATGTATATCTTCAGGCCAACTGTGTCAGAATAAATTGCCTCAAATTGACCTCAGATTTGGTGTCTATTTACAAACAATGATCATTGTTACTAAATAACTGTGTAGGTGCTATATAAAATTGAAGTACTTTAAATTAGCTGTCAAATGTGGAAAAGATGAAGCAGCTGAGAAATTTTCCATCACACACAATGTGATAAAAGCTTGTCTGTGTTGAAGACATCATATTGTCTGCTATTGCTTTTACTGTGTGTATTAATAAAGTTCTAGTTATTATAATTGCTGCAGTACACAGGACACTTACTAAACTGAACTCAATATCTGTGTATAATGTTCTACAGCTGTAGGGATATAGTCTTCAATCCTGTGAACTAAAAATTAGGTCTTGAATTGAATCTGTAACTGGAAATGGGTGCCTATGTCCTCTTGTTAAGCTATGGAGTAGCTTAGAAGCAAATGTAAATTAATTATATTTTTTAAATTGCCACATTTTATTAACACAGCTTTAGAAATTGAGGGCAGTTATTTCATCAAGCTCTTTATGATTCTCAGACTAAAATAGTGCAGCGTTTAGAATAAGATTAGATAATCAGGGAGATTAATTTCTCCTCAAGCCATATAATCCCCCAAATGAATAGAATGTACCTTGAGAAAAGCAACTGTGCAATGATGAAAGTATAAAATCAAATCATTTAGTTGTTTATAGGTGTCCTCTTCCAACAACCTTTTTTTGCTGATTAAAAAAAATCTGAAAATCTATTTTGCTTGGTATGAACTCCAAAATAAACTCAACCACTTCTATTAGAAATAAGATTTTTCCCCATACATTAACTTAGATGTCTAAAAATGTCTTCAGTTATGAGTAAACCTAAACAAATAGGAAATCAGTAATTTAATAGAGTTTCACCCTTTAAGTGGAATATTTTAAAATCGGAACTTTGAATGCTTATGGGATGGGAAATGAAGTCATAGAAAGCAGTGACTCTGAGAAGTGCTAGGTAATTACCTCAGAATTTGTTGTAAGAAATGTAATTACTTGATTCTGTCTCTATAATGAAGGTAATCTTTCGGTGTTTAAATAGGGATGATGACATAAAAGTAAGGAAGGGGCATAGCCTCAGTTTGCAGCAGTTGACTGTGCTTCAAGATGACTATGAAAACTGGAGAAATTTCAAAATACACTGAAAGACGCAGGAGTTGGAAGACAACATTTCTAATAGTTTTGTAAGGACCTTGATTCATTCAGATGCCCAAAAAGAAGACCACAAGAAACATCACCACTGTGTTTAGGTAGAGGAAGAAATATGAGGTCTTCTTAAGTGTCTGATGAGCTGATGAGAAGGTGCAACTGCTGCAACTAGAAGCTATGGAAACTAATTTAATTTAATATTCATCCAATTTAACCATGGGCAGTGGTGAATAGGCCATCACCGTGAATCCTTAGCATGAAACAGCACAGTTTTTAGAAAGATCTTCAGTGTGCTCTTTATTTGGGGAGAGGGGAGGCATGGATGGGACACACATTCTCCAACCTGTGTATGGAGAAATGTGTCAGGTGAGAGCTTAGACAAATAATAATCATGGTCTATCTGGGCTTGAAATGCAGGGTTCTGAGTTCCCATGTTCATCCATCTCCTTTGGAGCTCCTAACATGCTCCTGACACTGGTAGGTCTATGTTAAAACAAATATTATAACTAAACCTCAAGTTCCAGAGTTTCAGTCAGTGTCCTGACAAAGCTAAAGAGGATGTTTTTCCCACAGCATCCCTTCTGTTTTGCTTTTGTTTTGTTTATTAGCCTTCCCTTGAAGCATCAGCAGCTGACCACCTCTGAAGACAGGCTATTGAGCTGGGTGGCAAGTGGTCTGAGAGAGCACAAAGAATTCATACAACAACATTTGACATTTCCTGCATTACTTTCCATCTGCTTTGATCTCAATAATTTAATTGAACATTTAATGAGTGAGTATCTAAGTAAACACTGTCAGCAGACACTATGCATTTTTGTTGTGGTAGTTCAAAACATCTTGCTCAATACTTCCTGTGTTTTGGGTGCTATTTCTTCTTCCTGCTGCTTTTGATTCTGTCCAATGTAGAAAAGCTTTCAGGCTACTCAAAATCTCTATTCCTATCAGGTAGCATTTTCCCGTTTTCTTCATTTCTTGCTCTGATTTGCTGCAGTGATCTCACCAATTAGCACATTGACTCTGGGCTCTAACTCATGTTCTTTCGCTGTGAGTGTGGTACTATTTAGATTCTATTTGTAAGAGTAATGCTGGACCATAGTTACAATTTTAGGGATTATGGCATACCAGCTAGTGTGCTGTTGTGATTTTATTTATCTTCACTGAAGAATATGCTATATATATTGCCACTTCGAAGATGTGTATAGGAAATGCAAGTATATGCATTCTTCTGACAGTTGCGAGACTGTCATGGGTAGGATTCGGTGATGTGGCTAAATTGCCAGATGTGCTTATTGGCAACATTTTCTAAGAATTTTTGCTTACCTTGATATTCTAGACAAGCCTTCCTATTTCTTTTTCATATCACTTAAGATACAAATCCATGTATCCTTTTACTGTAGTTGGAATTTCTTTTCTGATTTCATAATATAATAATATTGAAATATGCCTAGATCAAAGGGAAAAAACAATAGAACTAAAAACCTGTCTGCTAGTGTAATGCAGTAGTGACAGAAACAGAAATCAGATCTTGTTTGGTTGCAGGGACAAAAGTATATTTATTGCCCGCATGGCAAATGCAGCTTTCTTCATAGAGGAAGAAACTAGGGGTGAAGCTGGTATTAAACGGTTCCTTATCTGAAGTCCTTGAACACAGAGGGAATTTGGGAATTTGGTGAGAGAAGGGCATTGGGAGAGCTCTGACACGCTCTTGCAATCTCCATTTTAAAGCTCATTTTAAATGCATAATCCCAGAGTTACTGAGCTCCAGGCTTTACTTTGTGACACAATTGCTGATGATTAGGCCTAGCAATGGACGGCTGTGGCTGGCTTATAGCATTTTTTATTCCCTCCTTTCTCAGTTGTTGTGCAGAGAGAAGAAGGGGCGTCTGATCTGGGGGGAGGAGGGTTGCTGTAGAAATGCAATTCATGAAATGTAATTTTATTTCTGGAAGATAATCGTGCATACTAAACAAGTCCTGTCCACAATAAGTGACTATTCTGACCCCATAGCTCTAAATTCCCTTTGAATGTCATTGAGGGCATATGGCTGTTATTCCTCACCAAAGGACGCAGGATTTCTTTTCAAGAAAACTGAGAGCTGGCTGATGAGCAGCTTTTTAAAATATCTTTCCTGAAGTCAGAAAGAAATACAAACATATTTGTATTTCATATGAAGCATAGATCAAAAGATGCTTCGTCTAAGAAACTAGGGCAAATACATTGTATAGCAGAATATTTATTAGAAGACAAGTTGTTGTAAAAATGACTGAGACTTTGTTATAGAAGAAATAAAAAGAAACAAGGAAAGAAAGAAAGAAGGAAAGAAAGAACAAAGGAAAGAAAAAGAGAAAGCAAGCAAGCAAGCAAGCAAGCAGGAAAGAAAGAAAGCAGGAAAGAAAGCAAGAAAGAAAGCAAGAAAGAAAGCAAGAGAAAGAAAGAAAGAAAGAAAGCAAGAAAGAAAGCAAGAGAAAGAAAGAAAGAAAAAGAAAGAAAGAAAGAAAGAAAAAGAAAGAAAGAAAGAAAGAAAAAGAAAGAAAGAAAGAAAGAAAGAAAGAAAGAAAGAAAGAAAGAAAGAAAGAAAGAAAGAAAGAAAGAAAGAAAGAAAGAAAGAAAGAAAGAGAAAGAAAGAAAGAAAGAAAGAAAGAAAGAAAGAAAGAAAGAAAGAAAGAAAGAAAGAAAGAAAGAAAGAAAGAAAGAAAGAAAGAAAGAAAGGAAGAAAGAAAGAAAGAAAGAAAGAAAGGAAGAAAGAAAGAAAGGAAGGCAAGAAAGAAGCTCTATTTTCATTATCAGTGTCCTCTATACACACACATATTCATGCACAGCTATTTTTCTGAGGAGCATGTACTGCAGTCTCTTTGTGTAGTCTAATCAGAAATGTGACATCTGCTGCACCTCTGCGAAAAGAAAAATCATTTATCAGGCAGTAAAAGAGATTTGACTTATCTCACCTAGTGTCAGAAACATATTACATCAGTTCAATGCTTCTGTCCTAGAGCCACCTGGCAGTCTCTAGTCAGCTTTCGAATCATGGAGTCATGTGGACGCTGAATATAAGAATGCTGAATGGATTTTAATGGATTCCACCGCTAAGGGAGCCATTCCCAAAAAGGTGGGATGCTTTGTAAAGTCATATTTAGTGCTATCTTTTCTCAGTGCATTTTGCTACACTGCACTTGGTAAGTTGTCTTCCACATGAAAATACTTGGGAGAGAAGAATGGAATGCCATTGTACATATATAATGCTTATCCTTTGCCTGCAAAACACTGGTCATTAAGCTGCCACATGAATGTGTGGTTTAAAAGGGTTCTGTCTTGATAACGCCTGATTGGCCACCAGTTTCTTAAAGTTACATGGTATTTTGGAGGAAAAGAGCCATTTCTTACAAAACATCTGGTAAGAAAATGAAAGTGTTGGAGCAGTGACTGAAAACAGACAGGCAATATTGTGTTCAGGATATTGACTGAGTTTTCTTCAGTCTTCAAAAGTGGATTCTTTAATAGAAAGATGGCATCACAGCACTAGTCATTGCAACTATTACTAACTGATACAAGAAGAATGTATTTTACCAAAATTGTCCTAGGTTCAGATTCTCAGAAGTGTTTAATCACCTAAAGATGCATGAATTAGGCATTTTGCTTAGGGTTTTCCATCAAATATTAAGCACAAGGAAATTAGAAGAGGAACAAGAAAATGCCTCTGGGTACCCTGTGTATAAGTAGGGCACATCTGCAGTCCTATAATATCTTTGTGATGTAACTCTTTGAGGAATTGCCATGAGCTCTCTGTTGTGCAATGACATACCAGGAGTGCTCAGAAGCGCTGCAGAAGTAAAACTCTAATACCATATTCACTCACAGGAGGAAAAGAATAAGTGTCATTTCATTATCCCTTTATTTGACATTCATTTTCTTTCATCAGTAAAAAATTCTTCATAATAGTGACTACTAGTTCTTGCTTCTTAATAAAGCATAAAGGATATTTCATTGGATTTTGTAATAAAAAGTATCTTCAAATACATTCAAAAGAGGCCAACGCTATTTAACCAATTAGATTATAATAACCATCACCAACTACAGGGGTAGTTCTTGCAGCCTCGCTCACTTCTCTCTTGAAATTATGAACAATCTTAGTGCAAGGCTTTGGGAAGAGAGAGGGAAACTTCTTTTTCAAAGCCCAAAAGCTTTCAGCTTGTTGTCTGTTGTTGCATGAGACCTTGGCAAGGACAAGATTTTTTTTTATTATTTTTTCTCTTTTGAGCTGCCTAACTCTTATGCAGCCCCAGTCTGTAAAAATGAAGAGGTACAGAATAGCCTCACACAGCCCTGGCCAATGGGTGACCAATAATGCCAGAGCTGCCTCCCAGACCCGACCAAGCTTGGCTTCAAGACGGTGGGTGCTACAGCTGCTGAAACTGAACAGCATTGTCTAATTTACAGCTAGATAGACAGACTCTGCCATTTCAGGTTAATATCAGGATTTAATGTGGTGGGAGGTGTGCACAGGCCAAGACAGAGTTTCAACTCCAGTGGCTTAGTGGGAGTGCAAATGTGACAGTGTCACAACTGGCAGCTTCTGGTAACAAGATACAAATTTCCACCAGTGAGCGCTTTGTATTCTCTTCACCATTAAGCCTCATCTGTGATATGTGATACTTGCTGCAGGAAAAGTTGGGGCCCATCTTGTCTTCCCAGCATTGGGCACTGGAGGTCCAATGGTGGAAGATGGCCAAGACCATGCTAGCTGGCTTCCCCTAAGCCTTTCACCAGATGGCCTCCTGAGACTAAACTGGACATCTGGCAAGCTCGACACTGAGCCCAGTCTAAACTTCAAGCATAATCCCTACATAGCTTTAAAGAGGTGGAAAAAACTATTTTTCATTTCTTAGGCTCTCAAGATTTTAAAAGCAGGGGCTGTTATTGTAAATTATTAAAATAAATGCTGGAAGGAGTATGCTGGAAAGGTTGAGTACCAAGAACTACAGTCTGTTCATGCTGCTGCCAGCTACTGTGTTAGTACCACATTCTTACAAACACATCCCAAGGGGCTCACTCCCAAAGCTCCAAACCTCCTCTGAAGTAATTCCCAAGTATCCAGTTCAGCTGGGAAATCTATGACTTTATGCCCAGGAAGAACAAAGTGTTGGATAATGATACTAGCTTATAAACTTTTGAAGCCCCAGCTGATGCAGCTGAGAAGATAGGCAGAGAAGATGTTACGGTCCAGTTCGTACTGTTCATACAGGTCAGGTATCAAATTCCCATCAAAAAATGGACTTCACTGAAAGTAACAGTAATTCTAGCTGGCAATGCATTGCCTCTGATGGAAATAAATTAAAGCAATGTGTCACTGAGTGTTTTCCTTCATTTACTGCTGATTTTCTCCTCTTTGCAAAGCCAGACAACAGCAGTTCTTAATTCTTTCAAGTACTGTCAGAAACAGCATAAAGTACAACAATTTGGAAAGGAAACAAGGATTGTTTGTGATTCCAGTCTGTTATACAAAACATATTACTTTATATATACATATATGCATCAGTTGCAGATGTTCAATGTACATGTACAGATTTTTCATGTACTAGATAGGTAAAGAAACTTTGCTTTTACAAAATTGCTTAGATTTCAGATTCATTCACTTATGTTTATAAAAACGTATTAGAACTTTGCAGGTGTAAGGACCTGTAGCTCCAGTGTTGTTGGTTTTTTTTAATCAAGTCCCAGAGGGCTTTTTCACAGGGGCAAAAAAGTTTGCAGCAGCAATCAAGTTGTCAAAACCCAGTCTCCTATACCAGCACTGTTTACAAGATAAGCCTGAATTTGCATCTCTGTAAAAGGACATATTTGAAGAGCCTCATGGAACCCATAAGGGAAAAAGAAAAAGAGTAGGGGTAAACATAAAAAGAGGACAACATAACAAAAAACAATATAATAAACACAAAGCAAAGAATTCTCTCACTGCAATTTTTCCAGAGCTACTTTAAGCTCTTGCCCACAGAGTTTTTGTTTTTGTCGCCTTTAGTTGTGTTTTAGGCACTTAGTCTTTACTGAATTTTGGCACTCAGCACATCACCGTTTCACATTTCAGTACAACCCTCATCTCCGCTGTCCCTGTTGCCAGGTGAGCTGTAGATCAACACTGATACTAGGAACAAATTAAAGCAACGGCTTATCCAAGAGCTGCATTTAATGTATAGCACTGAACAGAATACCAAACATTTATGAATGTATCTACTCTAATATAAACCCTTGAGTAAAGAATACGTTAAGAAAATGATCGGTTATATGTAGGACGCACTTTCAGCGCTCCAGCCTCATGAGTATAAAGTACAATGCTTACAACTGTGTGTGTCTTCTAATTTACACTCACTACCACAGTCACCCTGTAGGGGTAATGAAATAAGGCTACATTTGTTTCTGACATTTTACTTCTGCCAGTACTCTGCAAGCAAACAACAGACCACCAAAGTAACTCATTTTTCATATATACGACTGCAGGGGGCTCAGAACGTCTTTGTTTTCCTGCAAAGCTTTGAAATGAATCCTGCTTGTTAACTCCTGTTCTTGTCAACTCCTGTTGACATAGAAGAATTTATTGCTGAGGGGCCAGGTGTGATGACAAACACCTGGGAACTTGATGCTCATAATGAAAAGCTAAGAAAATGCAGCTCATTGTAGGACCTATCATCAGAGGAAATACCTTTTGTTAGGCAAACTGATATAAGGTATTGGTGCGGGTCAGTCTGGTCTGTCTCCTTAGGCCATGGTGAAGAAAATATGTTCTTTTAAAATTGGGAGTGTTGGATAAGTTGTGATACAATGCTGCCAGAGTCTTAGTCTGTGATGGATATGGTTATTTGAACTGATGGAAATTAAAGTTTTTCTGAATTTGTGCATATCTTGATTGTTATATATCAATGGCTTTTAGTTGCTCAGCCTGGAGGAATATTTAGACAATTTTCACAAGGGTATGAAAGACACCAAGAAATTTTTCTACTTTTTAGTTGGAACTTTGATGATGTTAAACTGGCTCTGAACTTCATGACCATAAAACCAAAAAAAAAGAAAAACCCAACCCTACCACCACTAGATGGCATTGATTCAGCATCCAAACTTAGAAACAGCCTTCAGCTTTACCAGAATTAAACCTCATTTCAGTGACAGCTTTACTATTAAAAGCACTCATAACGATTGTTCTTCATTTTCCTTTAAATGTACGCTATCCATCCTACAATAATCCTACAAAGATATCTTCTTTCTATCTATTTCATAGTGTATCATTGGTATGCATTGTCAAATAGTGTCATTGCTGAGGTGGATACATGTTTAAAGATGGTTGCCAGAGAAAATTTTCATTCTGATGCTATTCAATCACTGCCACCTCCTTGCAGAGTTTTGAGAACCTTTGAGATTGACAGGGTCTGTATCAAAATCCAGCACAGCATGCAATGAACTTTGTCAGCAACTGCAGAAGATTGAACTGCAGGAGTATGTTGTTTCGGCATCAATAATTCCAAGAGCTGCTGTTCTGGCTGTCTTAGTGAGCCTCAGATTTTCACAACCAGCAGCTGCCTCAGTCACTGTTGAGTTACTTTTCATGGGCTGGAAACCCCTTTCTCTCTAGACAAGGAGCCAGAACTGGGGATTTAATCCCAGTCTTTTCTGTCTTTCCCACTGACGCACTGGGAGCGTATATCAGCTCCCACTGGCGTCTCTTGTATGAGGTCTGACATGAAGCAAGAAATTATTTCTGTTCTTTCTCATTCTGTGTCTGCTGTTTAAGGAGTGAAACCACAGTGCCTGCTGCCTGCACCGTTCCTGGCTTCATGTTTGGTACTTTGCCAATGAAACACAGCTTGATGGGGGGTAATGGGAAAGAGAATGGTGACCTTTTTCTTCTGGGGGTAGCAGCTACCCTGGGAGGACGCCTTTGTGAAGACAGAACTTCCTACAAGGTGATGGTGCCTACGTGACTGACTGGACACAAATATTCCCCACATCCTCTGAATTTCAGATCCCTGCTGTGCCCTGCACAACCACGCTGAGGTTTTGTTCCTCTACTTGGGACTGGGACTGCGAGGACCAGGCAGGCAGTATATCAGGATGGCACTCATGTTCAGGATGATATTTGGGCCTTCACTGCTGAAGGCATGAGGATGTCAGGTGTCCACATGCATATGCACATGGCACAACTCAATCTACTACCCATGGTTACTGTGACTGCCCTCTCAAGCCTCTATGCCTTCTTTTGTCCTTTCCTGTGTGCGGGGATGTGCTGTATCAGCAGCCCTGGGGACACCAGATAGGGCTAGGTCTGAATGGTTGGCCAGATAAAATGTTGCTGATAAGCAGCAACACTGCACAGCTCAGGAGAAAGAAGGGGAGCTGTGGGCAGGGCAGAGGAATTTGCTTATTTTCTGCTCCACTTGGAGCTGGCAGGGGAGGGGGAGGTTGTGGGGAAAGGAAACGCGGTAAGGTCTGTGTTGGCTGCTGCACCCTGGGGGAATGAGACTAGTTAAGGGCTTGGAAGCAGAGCCTGTAGGTACCTCCTGCTAAAGAAATCTCTTCCTCCTCCCACCATGAGTTCAAGACCTTCTGGCCTGTTCCTCTACCCCAAAATCCTCCTTTTCAGCTATCAGAAGAAGTGATTCATCCGTTCTGTGACCAGGCTCTGCCCAAACACCTTCTTCTGAGAGCAAATGTGAAGACACTCTTGAGTTCATCTAATATATATTATAAGATCAAAATGATTTAGACGAGCCAGACACACTTCTAGTCATGACCTGGTCATGAAAAAGACTAAGTCCCACTGGCATTCAACAAGACTAAGGAGTAGGTCCACAAAAGAACAAACATGCCTAGTCAGCACCTCCAAATCCATACTTCACAAAGCCCTGCTAGAGTTCCCTATGCTCCTAAATTGCCATCCGTATCCCTCCCTGCACAATTCCCAGACTGTTTCTTGACAARCCTAGAGCATCCTAAATCTTTGGTAATGCTGAGGGGCAAGTTAGCTATCTCATATTTCAACTACATTAGATATCAAAAAAAGAGCTGGAGGACCCAGACTGGTTTGTCTTTCTCAGACCACAATTACCAGATTTGGTCCTAAAGAAAACTTGGGGTGTAGGAGGCTGATGGCAGAGCAGATAAACACCTGTATCCTGTGAACTGTAAGGAAGTCAGAGTGCCTTCCTGTAATGGGAAAGTTTCAGTTTCAGGTCACTTTTCTCTTTGCAACGACTTCATGCCTCATCTCCCTGCTGAAAGCCCCAAGTTACCATCACCCCGTCAGATTTCTTTTGTGGCTTTCACCTTTATTGGTTGAATCAAGTTTGAAACCGGACATAGGCTTTGCAGAGCTCGGCAGTGCACTGCTCAAAGGTTTTTACAAAACTAGACCCTCATAATAGTATTAGTTCCAGTAGTTTTATGGGATTGTTTCCAATGAATTTTGATCTCACCTTCCAAAATGGCTAGGGTAACTTTTAGTGTTTTATTCTCTCAGAAAACTGTTAATAGTGTGTTGCAATAGAAGTATCCACCTAGTCTCTACTATAAAAATAGACAAATCTCAGCTCATAAATTATGCCAATAATGAAAGCTAAATTTACTACAGATTACAAGCACATGGGATGAGTGGATAGGCTGGACGGATATAACACTGAGGCCGGATGACTCCAGGTGCCAAAACTTGCCAAATTGTGCAAATGAGGTGGGAGAGACATGGAAGAAAGAGCAGTCGGATTTTGTGAGGTCTTGGTATGACTCCTTATAGCTCCACGGTGAAGCCTTTCAGTAATCAGCAAGTGTTACATGACATATACATTTATTTCTGGATTTCCAGATGTGTGTTATTTGCAGGATCATGTGTGAAGCTTGATCCCTGCCTGATGCAAGAAACATGGAATATATGGCAAAAAAGCACTGCCCTAAATGCTCTGTTCTTTAACTACAGGAGTGTTAAACCCTGTGTGGGGGGGAAAAAAAGTGCTCAATAAGATGCGATTTTGATAGTTTGCCTGCTAGTAATGAATCACAACTGTTTAGAAATTATTTTATTTACTGTGAATTAGTGAGAAATGATTGAGGATTTTTTTGAACTCACACTTGCTGTGAACTGTAATGCTCCCTGAACACTGTCATGAGAACATGTTATGGGCCTACTTTTAATTCAGTGCTAGGTTTCTCCCTGAATGGCCATTGAATTGATGCTGCTGGATGAATCCATATAAGCATAATATAATCTTTCGAGTTGACAGGACTTCCATAATCCAGTTTGTTCCCAATCAGAGAGATTATCTCAACTATATGCGTTTCAGAAGGCATTTAGCAGTAATTCAGGCAAGTCATTCCTCTGGTGTCCTGTAGCCTGTATTGCTTAATCTATTTACAAAAAAAGAGTTAATCAGATCAGCAGAAATATTAAGTATCTTCTCCAAGTGCTCTCAGCCTTTATATGGTGAGTTTGTTGAGTCATGTATTCACATTGCAAATATCATAGCCCTTCTGTAGTTATTTCCAATGATTATGAGAGGTGTTTCTTTAGGTTCTGTATTGTAATTAATCCCAGTCACACATTTATACATTCTGCTTCTGAGGTTTCCTTTTGTAAGAACAGCCACTTTGAAAGCTAGTCCTTGAACGCATCCTCAAGATACTTTCCACACTGTTGGCTATTTTGTATGGAAACTGGGTGACCCGCTGGAGGTACGCACCATTGCTACAAGAGGAATCGGGGCTGTAGGTGAACTTATGAGGCTGATTCGTAAGCCTCTGGCATGATACTGTAAAACCTGAAGTATAGTCACTGTAAATTATAGGATGGGTTAGTGACTGTAAAAGTCCAAAGTCGTCCAGCTGAGAGGTCTCTGAAAGATGGGGGCTGAGAGCGCAAACTAATATGAAGTGAAGGTTGAGGAGACTATTCTCTTCTTGTGCCCTTTCACTGAAAACAATATTACTGCTGTACACCACTGAAGCTCAGACATGCTCATATGAAACTTACTTCAGTGTCTAGCAGCTTGGACCCACAAATCCCTGCAAAAGCCAGTGGTTAATTTTATAGCCAAAGGGAAAAAAGTGAAAGGAAGAGACGTCAAGGGTAAGACATCGTGTCTGGATCAGCTCCAGACGTCTATGTTGCTGGGATGTGTGAAGTGTAGCTCAGTTGCCTCTGTCCCCCCTGTGGTGACAATAACCATGTTCAGGATGTCTTCATACCCCATCTGCCGTCATGGCCCACAGACGAAGGCCATTCCCGACAGGCTGACATCCCCACCTCAGCCTTGGCAGGCAATGGTCCTGCAAAGATCGATGCCCCATTGTGGCAGCTGGCCCAGGCACAGGTGACAGTGGCATACCCCTTGTCTCCAAAGTCCCTTGGTTTCACCTGCAAACAACATAGTCTATGGTAGAGCAGAGCGTGCAGGGAGCAAACAGAAAAGCACTGTTTATACTAGCAATTTTAACATGCACAGTATGCTCCCTGGCACAGAGTGGCCAGCACAGAGCAGCCCATCCATATTTTAAACTCTTTTACATTTCAGAAGTGGCTGGCAGCATCCAAACTGCATTTTGGGGATGGTGCCTGGCCCATGCTAACCCCATAGCTGTGCTGTGTATTGTTGGTGCTGGTCCCCCGTGCCAGGGACCACTCTATCAGCACAGACTACCGATGGTGTTCCTTGACGCCATTTAGCCGCAGGTATGGAGAATTTAGACTCAATTTGTCTTATATTTGTCCAGAACTGGGTATTCTCCAGCTAAAAATACAGAGCATTAGAATTAAGGTTTGGGTTAATTCCTCCCATAACTTAGAAATTGCTTATCTTACCAGCACCGAACAGGACTGTAAACATTTCACTTTTTGTAGTATACGGTGATGAAACATTCATTGCACAGGAATAAAAAAGCAGCAGCCACTCTTGTGTGTCTTGTGCATAAGTGCTTGTTAATAGCCTTTAAAGCACTGGGAACCAACCTCATTGCACAAACAAGTCTTCATCTCAGTATGAAAATGAAGTTCCCTTCCAGACTGGTGTACGAAGCACCCATAAACTTGTGCACACTTATGATGACACAGATGTGACTTCAGCTTCTACCCCAAGATAACTGAGCTTTAATGCACAAACATGGGAAGCAGTATTATGTGGAGACACTTGCAGTGGTTCTCTGAGGATGCTTTCATAACCCAGCAGAAGAAGTAAAGCAATTAAGTCTATCTAATGAATATGTACCAAGGACTAGAAAAAGAAATCAGAAAGATGCATGAATAAGATTCTTTCCCCTTCCCATTGTGCCATCAATACATGAGAACTTGTATTCAAATAATCTTTCATTTCAGAAAATCAACATGTCCTAAGAAGTGCAAAAAGGAGTGAAGTAAAGAAAAACTGTGCCATTCATCACAGAAGACATTTTAAAGATTAATGCTGATTTGGTCATACTTACCATATTTGCTTGAAAGATGAGCTATCCTGGGGCAACATAAGCATCTTGTTTTTCTAAATGCTGTTGGCTTGTGTTGCATGCTGGTGAATGTCTGACATCTGCCCCTTTCTTCCTAAGATTAATCACTGCCCTCCATGTTCTGTCAACAACAATCCTTTTTTTCTTTTTCCACACATTTCAGCATATATAGTATCTGTAGCCTTGGAAAACCATTACCTTGGGCTAGTGTTTTTTGTTCTTTGTATTTTGGCACTGAAATTAGTATTGTTTTTATGAGCTACCAAGTACATGGCTACAAAATCAACAGGAATATTTTGAGAAGAATAGACATTATTAATTTTAAACTCCCACGTTCCTTGCCAATCTTTAGGTTTTTACTTCCAGAAGAACAAAGCAAAAACTTTATAAAATATACAAGAAACCCTCAGCTTTTGACCTAAGGGAAATTACATACCTTTATTCTGAACACCAACCTTACAATCAAAAAGTGATTATCAGTTTTAACCTTCCAAAAAGCATCTGTGACTTGAAGCAAACTGTGCTTAGCTAATGAGGTTATCTAATGTAGCCCAATGTACTTGTGAAGGCTAATGACGATCAGTACATAAGCTTAAGGGATTTTTATACCAAACTACAAATCCCTCTTACAATTTTTTATGAAATTGTTACTCCATCTGATTGTTGATTATTTTCTACAGAAATTTACTTTACAATGCTCTTATTTTGTGCTACTGTACAGAAACAGCGTACTCAAGGTTGCAGGACTGTCTGCAGCTGAAATCTGGTTCATTTATAGTTCTGAGGATGGCATAATAAAGTCAATTGACTGTTGTCACTGCAGCATTTAATGTACTGTGAATTGAAAACACACATAATGTTTTTAAGTATAGTGGTTGAATAATTTATAATTTAGGAGACACACAGGGCAAGGGAACTTTTTTTTCACAAAAACTATGATGGAAGGTGTAACCAATAGGAAAGCAGATTGGAGGTTTTTCAAATGTCAATGGAAAAAAAAAAAAAGAAAGCGAGTCAAGACTCACCTAGCAAGCAGGAGTATATGAGGCGTATATATACTTGGCCATTTAGGACACAAATACCAAAAATGATAGGCAAAGATAATTTGATGAAAGTTACCATTTTATGTTATGATAAGAGAGTGCATAAATAAGAAAGCAAGTGTTTTAATCAGAGATGCTAATTACAACATGGAGACAGAAAATCTATATACATTTGTCTTAAAATACACTGTGTTAAATGACCTTGTATAAAGCTGTCTTAAACATTCATTCTGTAAAAATGCAACTTTCTTGTCTATGGAGTCCTTGCCTTAGACTCTGCGGTGCTTTCCTACCCACTCCCATTGGTACAAGGGCTGCCCCCCCCAAAATGCCATGTGATTCCTGGGCATGCCTGAGGTAACCTAAAAACATATTACATAAGGTACAAACTTGTTCATGATACAGTTACTTTCTACCACAAACTATTGCTGTCTGTCCTCCAGATAAAGTGTCTATGTAAACCAACTAGCGAAGCAGAAGCATACACAGCAATTCAGGAAACTCCTTTTCACACAGAAATGATTGCTAGTAACAATAACAAGCCTAATTAACTGCCATAACACCTCTGCTTACTTGGATCTTGCGGCAGATCACATTTCTGGTGCGGTAGCAAGTTGTAATTTATTTTTTTCGTTATCTTTCAGCTGTATAGACAGCATGTATCAGTATTGCTATAAAACATAACGGATATGTTCTGAAAGAACAGGACAGAGACTTTTATATATTAACACGTATTCATGTCATAGGATTCTGTTCCACCATTGTGCTTTTCATGACAGGTGGCATAGCTACATCCTGAATTATCGTAGTAATAAGAAACTTTCAGTGAAATTTGTAAATTCTTAGACAGGCATTTATATAGAAGTCTAGTGCATATTACTGGAGAATATGATTTTTTTTAAGTAAGCTAATAGCTGGGAGACATGCACTGAAAATATCATTTAGTCTTCAGTGAATGAGTGAATTTGGCATTTTTCTTACTATTGTATTTCCTTACTTATTAATTTTGATTGAAAGGAAAATTTTCCCAAATTATACTCTGTGCATTCAGGATTTTCAGCTTTAGGTACATATTGAAATTCATTTTTTATAAGGAATCCGATTGTACTGAGTTGAAAGTCATAAAATCCTTCTAAAAATGCAGCCACAGCCCCCCTAAATGGGCATTCCTAAATATATTACACTTCAAGATACAATTGTTATAGGCTCCTCAAGGACTCAGTGCAATTGCTGGCACGTTTGAGAAAGCTGTGAATCTCTTTTATTTTCCATAGGATAAAATACACTTGTAGAACCATGAAACGAGGGTTTGTGAATGTATATAAYACGCACTATAGGGCATTAGTTTGAAAAGCACGTGCCACTGATGGAGTATCGTATCTTTGCTGTCTATAATAATTTCCCCCACTGTTCTGAGAGACTTAATCTTCTCACATCTGATATGGGAGCAATATAAGAAAAGATAGGTATCAAGAAATATAGGTAATTAAAGAAAACTGTATGAAAACTTTCAATTTAGCTGTCTGTAGTCTGTCTGATAGCAGTTAATTTACTGTCTATGTGTTACAGAGCAGATAACAACACATCCTGTGCAGTCTGATGCACTTTTGGGGCGGAATCCAAGAGTGTGTCATCACTAAAGAATGTGCCCCTTTCAGAACTGCCAATAAAACAAGACATCACCAAAACCCCCTGAACATGTAAACAAACATGATAGTGTTTTGCAGAGAATTGAAGGAGGATCCTGGCTGATTATGGCATTGTTTATTGGTAGTGCTGGGTTGAAGTCATGGGTGGAAATAGTTACAGAACCCAGCTTCTGAGAAATGTCTTATTTTTCTTCTTAGGCAAAATTCCCTCGGATCTGTGGAAGTTTGGGCAAAAAAAGTACGTATAGGTAGTTATAATTAGTTCATATGTCATTGCTGACCATAAACAAATGCTCTTTTCTCTGGCTACTTACCTAAGATGAGAAAAGTGAACGTATGTGAATCTCAAAGAGTATTGTTACCTTGAGCATTTTCACTTGGAAGATTTTAAAGATGCCATTTACGGAAATAACTTCTTTTTAAAAGAGCATTAGAATTAAATACAAAACTTAAAAGCTTGTTCGACGTAAAAATTGAGCACGTCTATAAAATTATCTACTATTGATAATTACATTGATATCCATCTTTCCAAGTGTTTATGCACAACACTGCCTCCTACTTTAGCTTCACTGATGCAGTTATTAGCATCTTTTTTGTTGACTAGGAACTGTATTCTTCATAAACACGTAAAATGTTGAAATATATCAATCGTCATATCCATTTTGTATTACCTCTATAAAGAATATACTTATGTACCCACTCAGATATTAAAATTAATGTTGTGAATTTAGTAATTTTGCAAGAGTCTAAACGTAAGCATTACACAGTTTAGAGGTTTCAGTTTAGGGAAGTAGTTGTTTGCAGCTCTACTCTAAGACAAAACTTCATTTCCAAGAGTAAATGAATCATACTTATTTAAACAGATTCAGAAGGGAGGGATGTTTTCACTCTCTCTCTGTCCCTTCTCCCACGGCTGGAGCAGCGAAGGTAGCCCTTGGCCCTGAAGGCCCATGGGGGGCAACAGAGAACCAGCACCCTCCACACAGATGCCACGGCCTCGTCCAGACTGCCTGTTCAGAAAAGTCCCTGGTCCAGGCTACCCCTAAACTATGTGCAGGCTGTATTTGGGAAAGGGCCACTTGACATTGGCAGTGTGTATGTACAGGTGACTGAAGGACAACGCTTGCACCCATACTTTGCTCCTGCTTACCTTATCAGTACATGTGCAGCCAACTTTACTGGATATTACAGGGTACAGTGATAGTATAAACTCTTAATGCTTTGTTATCATTTGCTATCTTGCACATTCAGAATTTCAGAACATGGTGGTTTTCATACATCGCCTCTCTGGCATGAGTAACAGCTTCTAGATCTCAGTTTCAGCCTGCAGACAGCTTTCAAGCAAGATTTAGGTAAAACAGCTTTGCTCAAAGGGGAAGCCTTCTGAAACACAAATCTCCTGAAGGTATTCTTTTCATCTCTCAGCTGGTTTCTTTCAGTCCATTATTCTGCTGTCTTCTTTTCACCTTAACAAGAACATCCTAGCCAAAAAATGTTGCTTCACAAAAATTAGCATGATAATGAGAGTCACTAAAAGAGAGTCACTAAAAGAGCTGACCCAGACATCTGCTGATGCTATGGCAATTTGCATGTACAGAAAGCAAATGTGTTCAAATCCCAACTTCCTATCAGCATTTACTCCGTAAGTCACTGGCACATCCGATAGCTTGTCTCCTCCTTCTCATTTTTGCATGCAACGTTTTACAACCACATGCACAGCTAACTACAAAAAGATCTTTTCTGTAAGACCCCCCTCTGTGCACTGGAGTATGAATTTCCTACTGATCCATATCTCTGCTTCATGGTTCAGAAGACATATGGCTTTCATATTGCCTTTTGCCTGGGTACTCAGTTCCAAAATTGCCTAACTATCTTCCCTCTGTGCAAAGTTGCTTATTTTATAAGTGTGAAAAGAATACATTACTTCCAAACACCCAGATTTTAATCAATGTTGTTTTTTGCAAGGGTTTTGGTAGATTTTATCATCATGGCCTGCTTAAAATGGAAAGACGGCTTAAATAATTATCTCTTTTCCCTTCTTTTCTTTAACCCCTTACACCATTATTGCTTCTTTGTTATTAGATTGCCTGATTTTGTGGATTTTTTCCAACCCTTCTCTCTTCACTCCCTCTAAAATGCCCTTTTCAGTAAAGCCTATCACCTTCTTTTTTGTTGTTACCACTTTCTCCTGCGTGGTTAATCACTTCTTCTTACATCTGCTGTAACCTGTTCTTTCAGGTCCTTATTCTGCACTATTCTGACCAACCAAGGCATCACAGCCAAAAATCTTTGCTTCCTACTACAATGGTATGGCTGGTTCTTCAAATCCCCGTGTGACTTTCAGTCTTTTTTTAGCTCACTTTCAAAGCTCACCTTCACTCTGACTTGTGATTCGGTTTTCTCTTTTTCTCCTCCTGAGAAACCTTATTCTTCATGGAGATTTCAGCTGTTAAGCCGGGAAAAAAGCCCTGGGTAATATTGTGGTGCCTATGACTAATAATGAAGGAGGGTTACACCCTTTCATAGATACTCATAGAGATACTTCAGGGTCAAACATAGTGAAAAAGGGTGACATTTGCTACTCCAAAAAACATGCAGTGAAGGCAGAGAGAGGAAGATTCATGCATGTGGTGGAATTTTTTCCAATGTTTGCATGTGTAGGCACCAGCATTTCTGCATTTTTGCATATAGCTATATTTGTGCATATCTGTGGCTCTTCCCCTACTGATCTACAAGGTGTCCTTTTTTTTCTGCATGTCTCAGTTTACAGGGTAATTTGAATTTTTGCTTCCACAAACCATGAAGCTTTGCAGGTGTTGAAGGAAACAATGGTGAAGAGAGAAGGTTTGCAAAGTAGTCCTGAAATCTCTGACTATCACGGTAATTAAGGCAAAGCCCTAAGACACACAAAAAATATAACTAAGTTATAGTTTTGTTATAGCAACATTTGAAATAAAATACAGAAATAAGGCTAGGAGGAAAGGGAAATATTTCTAAGGTTTCTTAGAGTTTTAGCAGAAGTTGAATTCAGGGCAAAAGGCAGCTGTCAGAAAGACATCTTCTGATTTAAGGTACAGAGCTCTTGAATTTTAAACCTACAATAAAAAAAATCAAATCACTGTGAGAAGGTACATGAGGGCTTAAGAAACTATGACTCTGAGTTATTGTCCTATGTGGAGTATTAATAATACTGACAACTTATACGTGTGTGTATGTTCATGCCCATAGGTACACACATGTGCATATGCATAGATTAACACTATCCAGACTTGGCTTTGGTTGGTTGGTGGCTTATAGAAATGAATTCTGCATTTTTTATATCAAAAATTTCAAATATGGGACTCAAAAGAGATACTGTCACAGACTGTAAGAAAAATTAGTTTTGTTATTGTGAAGGTTTTACTTCAGTTTTGTTGAGCCCAGCTTACTTCATGTTGCTCTCATGAGGAAATGATTGTTTATATCTCTCATTTTGTTGTATTGGAAAATTGGCAGCACTACCTTGTAATTCGCCACTCGTTGTGAGTCAGGGGACAATGCATCTTGAACTATGAGGCAAAGCATTATACAAAGTCATAAAAGCAAAATACTGCATCCCTCTGAGCTGAATCAACCTAATATGAGAGGCCTTACACAAACTTTGCAGAAATATGCAGAAGAATTAGTGGGTTCTCATAGACATTAAATTGTATAAAAGTATTTTTTCTTTTATCTGTTTAGATTTTATTCAGTCAGCTGATGAGTCATGATCTGAAACATCTACTGTGAAAAGGAGGTTTTTGGAGAGGGCAGCGCTTAGAGATGGGAAATATAAATATCTTAGCTATTTTTGACATGAAGTTGCAGTGTGGTTACACTCAACTCCGCACAGTGACAATACCAAAATACAGTATGCAGCAATGACACTAATCCTTAAAATTCACAAAGCAGTTAAATAGTACTTGTATTATCTATAAATTGTACACTGGTAATGTGGTTAATGTTTCACCACGGTCTACATAATTACCCTACTTAAGAGCAAGGGTTTGATCATCTGCAAAAAACGGTAACACTTGCCAGTTCGTCAATCCATTGCCCATGACATAATTTTCAAAAACTTGAAAATATCACAAGTCCCCAAGGGAGGTAAATGTTCAGAAGTAACAAACAGTCCATCTCGAACCTTGTATTTTCTATCTTGGCATGTGTGACCAGCTGGTTTTGGGAGTACAGAACTTACTACACCCTCATCTGGGTGGTATACTAGTGTTGTAAACTACTTGACTATGTGTCATAAACTACTTATTGTGTGCTGAAATAGATGCCAGTTTCTTAGTAAATGCGAATTCTAGCCTTATGTATATTCCAATATTCAATTTTGGTTGTCAATTGTTTAGAGGAAAGAACAACATCTTTCTATAATATTTGTGTTGCAAATCATCAGTAGGTGCTAGAAAATATTAACAATTATAATGAATGAAGGCTCTGAGATATGAATAGTTATAATTCAAGTTAATGGTGATTATGACTCAGGAAGTGTGTATTCTAGGCAAATTGTAGGTTCTCTGTTTAATGATGACTATGACAGTAAAAAGAATATTATTACTTAGATAGCTCTGACAAATGTAACAAGAATCTCACGTCTGGCAAAGAAATTACACATCTCCTGTTGTTCATATTGTTTCTTTTTAATTCTGTTCTAATTTTGTTTGCTCTCACTTTCTATGCTAAGTGGAAAAATAAATTGCAAGACCTGTTTTTCCTGTGAACATGGTATTCCATCTCCTACTCCACATGTTTGTAGGGTGAGTAGAATGAATCTGACAACCTCTCCACCAGCATGCAAAGCAAGGGTTTTTTCTTTATTTCTCCCTCTTTCTCCTTGCCAAGGTAATAGTAAAGAATAGAAATATTTTAAAAAAATAAATCCCTTAGATTTCATTCTACAGCATTATTTCAACAGATCTAGTCATGTAGTTGAAACTGAGAAGTTACTTATTTTTTTTTATGATGTTATTAAATTATTTACTTTTCAAATCATTGTTGTTCTTAGTAGAGTTTTGGAGTTTCTGGTAAAAGCCTTTTTGTCTCCTTCACCCATACCTGACATTCATAGGAATTTTTAACATACTACGGGACAACAGAGTATGCTGACTCTCTACTGTTCTGTGTGTTGCTCCTGCCAATGGTTTCTGAGCCTGCATTAAGAAATTGCTAAACTAAGCTGGACCTCCAGCTATTAGCAGGATTTTAGCAGCCTCGGTCTTGGAGCTAGCCATTAAAGTGAGGAAGATGTTGGCCACTTGGGAGGAATAACAACCTCTGTGTTCATGTACCTATGTGCCTTGGTGCATAATAAAGCACTTGGCTTATAAAACCCCTCCACACATTTTCTCTATCTCTCAAGTGCAGGTGAAGCCATCTCTGAGACAGAAAGTCTCTAGCCTGCATTAACGCGGCTAAGTCATCCTGTCACTAATGGAAGAGAAATGGCCAAGCAAAGGCCTCTTCTGTTTTGTCACAAAAGCACAGGCTCTGAGTATGCTGGTGGAATTTACCATAATTGCATATTACTGAGCCAAGAATAACAGAAACTCTCCATTTTACATCACATCTGACTTTAATATAAGCAGCTCGGGTTTCTGTAGGGATTATACATTGTTTAGTCTCTGGTAGAAAGCCTGTATTTAAGTAAATAGTAACCAGAAGAATGTCAATCAGCTTTGTCATAAAATAGTGCATGGCAAGTCAAATCAGGAAATTCGTTGTTGCTCACTGAGAATGCCAGCCTACTTTTTCATGATTTCTCTTGTTAACAAAGTGGTGATCGAATTAATCCTGTGTTCAATTAACTGTAACATTACGAAAAATTACCAGCAAAAGCAAGAAGCAAAAGAAGTACCAAATTAAAGGTCATATGTTTTCCAAACACAGGTACTTATATGTAAGTATAAGTGTCTGTTAACACGCTTCTCTGAGAACGTAAGTCCATGCACACATGCAAAGACCACTGGAAGATCTCTGCAGGATATTTTACAACACGAAAGTCCTATTAATTTAAGGTAAAACAGCTAATCAGAGAGCTATTTTGTAATGCCCACATTGCTCAACACAAATTCAACCCTAACTCATCTTTAGCAGGATTCAGAGAGTTTCTCACCCTTTTCTGTCTCCCTCCTTGACTCTGATGAGCGCTGGAGGCTTTGGACACCGACAATGATCATAGCAGCTGCACTACCGAGGCGCTGTGGATGCAAGCGTGGGCAAAGCGGGCTAGCAGGAAGGCAGGTGGGAAAAGCATTAGTATTATGTCCAAGGCCATTAAATCTGTGGGCCGTTAACTGTGAAGGCAGCAAGGAAAGGTTTGATTGTAGAAAGGAGGAGGAAGAGCAGAGTTTAGACCTGGCCTGGGTTTCCTCTCACAGCATTAATGACAAGCCATTTTACCCATAACCTCTTCTTTTGGTATTCTTCTGCTTATTTCTGCAAGCTTCACATTGGTCATGTCTACGCATAAAAAATCTTTACTGGTATATTACTGGTCTATGTCCACCAGTTAGACCAGCAAAATCTTAAATTCTCAGTCAGCTTACTTCATTCAGGGAGGTCCCTACAAGCTATCCTGGCAAAAACCACACTGTTGCGAGTGCAAGCTGTGTCAATACTAGAAGAGCTTATTACAAGGGCAGAGGCAGGGCTGACCTCACTGGTCCTACGGCCACAGATGATTCATGTGAGGAGGGAGCACCCACCACGTCAGCCAAGGCAGAGGGGAGAGGGAAGGCAAGAGGTCAGACCTTATTTGGCCACTGTTTGAACCAATTCACTTAATAAAAGAGCCAAGTCGGCCAGCTGCTCACAGATGAGAATAAACCTGAGCTACTGCCTCACTGGGGCCCAAAGTACCCCTGCAACAATATTATTTATCATAGCTCATATTTACAGGGCCTGTGTACCCATGATTTACAGGTGATGGAAGAATGAGGAGCACAGAGGTTTTGCCACAACCAAGCAATAATTTTTGGAAGCAGACATAGATTTTGTTTGAGCTCTGATAATAGAGGACATAGCTCCTATTAGTATATTCTCCTGGCAGGTAATGAGGCATTCAAAGTTATTTCTGCAGCCTGTGCAAAACATGGGGATATCCTGATTTTAAGACACTGCTGCAAGAACTCCCTGACAGAAGGAAGTGCCTCTGTATCTTACCTTCTGAACTTCAGGGAGGCTGGAAAAACAAAAGGCACATTCTTTTTTTTAAAGTGTCAGAATGCAGCTCTGGTTAGGTCTCTTGTTGAAGCTGTTCCAGAACCGTGCTGCTTTCCTTAGTCCCAGTCTGAAATCTGGGTAACCCTCCCTGCAAAATCTTTGTTGAATCTAAAACAAAACCCACTAACTTCTGCTAAAGGTGATACTTGCTGGAATAAATATACCACAATGCAAATCTCTAAAAGCTGCATTTTAAATGTTCTTTTAATTGGAGTATTTCTTTTTTTTTTTAAATAGAGATTTTAGTTTTTCAACATAAAACTAAAACTTGTAAAACATTGCTTAAGTTACAAATTAGGTACATTGGGTTCAGCAGCACTCAGGAGGCCAAGGCTGCTGTTTGCAACTTCCGAAATTAAACCAGGAAGGAAATCTGCAGTTTCACCCTGAGAGAGAGCAGGACTGTCTCATGTTGTGTCTGGGCCTTGGAAATGGGATGTTACAGGGCTGTGCCGAAAAGAAATTAAACTTTACATGTAGACCATTCTCCCTAAGAGAGCATCTTTGTGCTTCATAGAAAAGCTTGCCATTAAATGCAGAGACTGAAACACTTAGAATCATAGAATCATAGAACCATAGAATAGTTTAGGTTGGAAGGGACCTTTAAAGGTCATCTAGTCCAACCCCCCTCCCATGGGCAGGGACATCTTCAACTAGATCAGGTTGCTCAGAGCCCCGTCCAACCTCACCTTGAATGGTTCCAGCGATGGGACATCTACAACCTCTCTGGGCAACCTGTTCCAGTGTCTCACCACCCTCATCGTAAAAAATTTCTTCCTTCTGCCTAGTCTGAACCTACCCTCCTTTAGTTTAAAACCATTCCCCCTTGTCCTATCGCTACAGGCCCTACTAAAAAGTCTGTCCCCATCTTTCTTAGAAGCCCCCTTTAAGTATTGAAAGACTGCATAAGGTCTCCCCAGAGCCTTCTCTTCTCCAGGCTGAATAACCCCAATTCTCTCAATCTTTCCTCATAGGAGAGGTGTTTCAGCCCTCTGATCATTTTTGTGGCCCTCCTCTGGACCCGCTCCAACAGGTCCATGTCTTTCCTGTACTGAGGGCTCCAGAGCTGGATGTAGTACTGCAGGTGGGGTCTCACCAGAGCAGAGTAGAGAGGCAGAATCACATCCCTCGACCCACTGGCCACGCTGCTTTTGATGCAGCCCAGGATGCGGTTGGCCTTCTGGGCTGCAAGCGCTCATTGCCGGCTCATGTCCGGCTTTTGGTCCACCATTACCCCCAAGTCCTTCTCAGCAGGGCTGCTCTCAATCCCTTCATCCTCCAGCCTGTGTTGGTACCAAGGGTTGCCTTGACCCAGGTGCAGGACCTTGTTCACACAGGCCCACTTCTTGAGATTGTCCAGGTCCCTCTGGATGGCACCCTCAGGTGTGTCAACTGCATCACTCAGCTTGGTGTAATCTGCAAACTTGCTGAGGGTGCACTCTATCCCACTATCTACATCACTGATGAAGTTATTAAACAGTACTGGTCCCAATACGCACACCACTCGTCACCGATCTCCATCTGGACATTGAGCCATTGTCCCCTACCCTCTGGCTGTGACCATCCAACTAATTCCTCATCCACCGAACAGTCCATCCATTAAATCTGCACCTCTCCAGTTTAGAGAGAAGGATATTGTGGGGGACCATGTCAAAAGCCTTGCAGAGGTCCAGATAGATGACATCCATAGCTCTTCCCTTGTCCACTGATGTAGTCACTCCATCATAGAAGGCCACTAGGTTGGTCAGGCAGGACTTGCCTTTTGTGAAGCCATGCTGGCTATCTCAAATCACCTCCCTGTCCTCCATGTGCCTTAAAACAGCTTCTAGGAGGATCTGTTCCATGATTTTCCCAGGCACAGAGGTGAGGCTGACAGATCAGTAGTTCCCAGGGTGTTCCTTTTTACCCTTTTTAAAAATGGGTGCAATGTTTCCCTTTTTCCAGTCACCAAGGACTTCACCTGACTGCCATGACTTTTCAAATATCATGGAGAATGGCTTGGCAACTACATCAGCGAATTCCCTCAGGACTCTGGGATGCATCTCGTCAGGTCCCACAGACTTATGTACGTTCAGGTTCCTCAGGTGGTCATAAACCTGATCTTCTCCTACAGTGGGAGGAACTTTGCTCCCCCAGTCCCCATCTTGCGGTCCATCCACTCAAGATGTGTGGGAAGAGAGGTTGCCGGTGAAGACTGAGGCAAAAATGTTGTTGAGTACATCAGTCTTCTCCTCGTCCATTGTTACCAGTTTGCCAGTCTTGCTCATCATGGGGGTGACATACCTGTAGAAGCCCTTCTTATTACTCTTTGCATCCCTTGCCAAGTTCCGCTCCAGCTGTACCTTGGCCTTCCTGACACCATCCCTACACTACAGTGTCCCTGTACTCTTCCCAGGATACCTGTCCTTGCTTCCACTGCCTTCTTGCCCTTTAGTTTGACCAGCAGGTCTCAACTCAGCCATGCCAGTCTCTTGTCTTCCTTTCCTGATTTCTTACACCTGGGTATTGAGAACTCTTGTGCTCTATAGAAAGCATTCTTAAAGATCTGCCAGCTCTATTCTGCTCCCTTGTCCCTGAGGGCAGTTTCCCAGGGGGTCCTATTGACTAACTCCTTGAAGAGCTGGAATTTTTCTTTTCTAAAATTCAGGGTCCTGACTTTAATCCTCACCTGACCCATATCCCTCAGGACTGCGAACTCCACCAGTGCATGATCACAGCAGCCCAGGCTGCCTCCAATATTGACATCACCAATTAACTCACTTGCGTTGGTGACCAACTTCTAGAGCTAAAGAACTGCTTGCTGTTAAAACCATTTACATTAAATGATCATGTACCTGCATATAATGAAAATGATTAGTTGCAAGATGGATCATATTATGGTAATGAATAAATAAGTTTGGAAGAAATATTATCATGTAAAAGGATATGTATAAGATCATCTCAGTATTTCCTAGCAAATTAATACACACTATTTTCATGCAATTACAAGGCAGTTCATATAACACATACAATGTAACTTTTATAGCTTATAAATGCTAGTTTCAGCTTTCATTTCACATTCTGTTACTGCAGAGATCTTTGCAGTATAACAGTGTTTTACCTTGAACACAGGGTAAAATTTCTGCTTCTAACAGAAGCTATTAAATTCTTCATGGGACTATTCTGCAACTAATTTTTAAGCTTTTCATTTCAGAAATGAACGAACTATCAGTTAATACACGGGAAGGCTATTCTTTTATTTTTGTGAATGAGAGACTGAAGTAATCAATCAAGTCACATGGTTTATCAAGACTGCCTTAGTATTACTCCTTCACCATCTTATCATTGCTCAATGCTATTTGCCAACAATTTTCAATTAGAAGATTGTGCCAAAGGACTTCTGGAGTTTGCTCTCATTGTGGAGACTATTTTAAGCTGTGTTGCTACATTAACAATTGGTTTCAATGTAACACCTTCACCAATTGTCTCCTCCTCCAAAACACTAGACTACAAAAACAGCTGGATTTTTTGTGTTGTTCCAGTTCCATTTTACCTGGGATTTCCTTCCATGAGAGAATCAAGTTGGCCATTTGCTTCACGGACCTTTCGTAGCGAAAACATTTCAAGACCTTCCAAGGCTTTCTGGAGATAACATGATCAAGAAATTTCTTTCATCTGGCAGCATCCGATGTTTTCTTCTTTCCACTTTCTCAGATGAAGGGAACCTATCCTAAGCTGCCTGTATGGAAATGTACATGCTTGGTGACACTCACATGGGGTCTAAGTCATTCTGCGTAGAAAGGCCTGGCACAACTGCCTGGTGAAAACTTATTTGAGGTTAATTCCTGTTGTGTAGCCATCCTCTTGGTTCCAGAAATCTTGCCCCCTTGTTACTTGTGTGAAAAAGTCTTTCCCACTTTCATGTGACTAAGCAAATACATAAAAAATGAAGAAATACTGAGCTGAATGAGAGCAAAGAACCATCTAGGAGGTACGGTTGGGGAAAAGCAGGAGGGCAAGGCATGCACAGCAAGGTCTGCCTCCTTTCAGCTTCCAGCCAGCAGCACTCTCAAGATTTCAAAGGCAGAGGCTGCATTGAGAAGGTGTGTTTAATCTCCTTTGAAACTCCTGGGGTCCAGCAGAAGTCCTGTCTTGAGGATCCCCTCTGCCTGTTTATTCATTAACTGTCTGCAGAATAAACTCCTCAAGACTCATGAGGTCACATCACCCAGCAGGAGATGAGCATTCAAGTACTATTACTTAAAAGTAATTATTTGACCAAACATAACAGTGAGATTGATTCAAGCACAAGTAGATTTGTGTCATCCTGATTGGTACAGCATAAAACCAGCATATTCATCTATCTTTCTTTGTACCTTCCCTAATAAAAGTAAGGGTTATCATCTAATACTGGTATAGCACAGTCAGAAGATTCTTACACAGCATTTAGCCTCACAGTAATTTTTCTCAAAAGAATATAGAGAATATTGTGTGAAAAGAAGTCTGGTGACAGTTGACATTTGTTTTTGCAAATAGATTAAAAACAATCGTTTTCCTGGCCTCTCTCAGAATATTAGTTTTTCACAGTACATGGCCAATGGCTGTGTTATAAGTGATGTTCTTTCCTATGGTATATCACATTAAACTGAAATATTTAATTATGGATATGCTTAATATGCCAGGAGTTATTGTTCAGTATTTTTTCATAACACTAGTTCTTAATTATTCCTTACTCTACATTCCTTCATCATTTTAATTATACATTTTATATGTGGAAAATAAATCTGTCCCTTTGTGAAGGACAGCTATGGTGTTCTCACCTTTTCTATGCTGACGTTTAAAAATTGCGGATGAGCCTGTATGAGAAATAGTACAAGTGCTGTCAGCATACTAATAACAGTAGCTGTCTTTTTAAAGCTTATCCTGTCTGAAAAAATAGCTTCTACTCAAAGTTTCAATAACAGCAAGTTTAGCCTTATTTAGACATTTAAGAAGTAATGGTACAGTAGTTCAGAGGTGTTACTTAAGAAATTAAAGTGGTTCTGTAAGAAAAATACCTACTGTCAAATGCACACGTAAGTTATTCAGATAAGAACGAACATTTAGTGGCAATGACCAGATCGTATCTCAGCTACTAATTATCATCTTTACCATTGGCTTGGAGATTAAAATATAGCACTTTAATCTTTAATATGTAATTATAAGCATGTTGGATATTTAAAGATATATAAATAATTAAAAGGTTATTGAAAGAACCTTGCACTATAAACTGCCCATAGCTTTTTTCTAAACACACTTATTCCAATAATATAGTATAAAAAAATGCCATGAGTGGATGGGCCAATGTCATTTAACATGCTTGATTTTTTTAAGACCTAATCCAAAGCTCACCCAAGTCCTTGGGAGTCATCCTAGAACATTCTAAATATTTAGTTACACAAACAATTATTTTGGTTAATAGATCAAGTTAAAAAAAAATCAGTTAATACTTCCCATTAGATTGTATCTATATTATGTAAATCTAATGTTTATCCATCTGTGAGTAGATGTTATTCTGCATTTAAGCTTATTCAGTAAACCCTTACTTTTCAAATAGTTCTTTTCAGATAGTGAAGGGGAGTTAAATGTCAGTCAACACCTGAGCATACAGATAAACATGTATAAACTCATATACGTGCACAATCCATTACTGTGTCTTCAGTGTTTTGGCATGCCACAGGATTGTTGTAGTGCAAGCCTGAGTGAAATGTAGTGACAGACTAAGTAAAGACAGCTTAAGTTAATCACTTAATTACTTTGTTGGCTATTGGATAAAGAAGAAAATATTAATAATTCATCCATCAGAAGAATAATCTCCTGCTTTGCTTCTTTCTCTGTCACTTATAAACACCTCCAATTTCTGCAGAAAAAAGAGGTCCTTGAAACGGTCTCATTATTAGAGCCGTATAACCTGTTTTTATGACTAGATTTGTGTTACGCATACCATTGCTACAGATATGTTCACTTTAAAATTCATGCTTTTTTTTGTGATTTTAATGTACATATTGATTAAAAAGTTAAGATAACCATTCCCATTAGTATGATCTCCTGTAGAGCGTACTTCTCCTACCCAGCAGAAAAACTAACTTTCAGTTACGTCCGGTTAAATTGTATGTTGCATTGTTAAAACATAATAGCTCTTTGCTATGTTATGAAGTCTTTCTTAAAATGATTGTTTTCATTGAAAGCCATTTAAGATGTGCATTCTCTCAATACTATATATGAATAGATAATCCACTGAATTTTTATCAGTTATTAATGATAAATATCCATAAAGTATCAATAACTACTAAGAATTCCCACATCTCCTGTTAATTATTTCTACACTTCTAGGTCGAATAACCATCTTTCTTGTCACTCTACTACTCAGAAGTTTTCTACCTGGTTGCTTCTATGTTAAAGGAACTCCTTAGTAAAGGAATAAATAGCTGGGTGACTATCAATGGCACCTGTCTGTCATATAGAGCCACTAATGGTTCCCTCCTGACTGCAGCTTCCTGAGTTGTGGACTGTATCTCGTTCACAGTTCTTGTGACTGAAGCTTTCTGGGTGTTTTTTTTTATGACTAAGCTCACCTGGGAAGTGTTAGATTAAAAAAGCACATATTCTGCTAAAACAATACTACACTTCTTACATGCATTTTCATATTTTTAAAAAGGGCTTTTAAACTATCTGTGGGTTTAAAAGGGGAATTAAGCCTACATTCAATTGTCTGTTGTTTGATTGTTGAACTTGCAGATATTCTGTTTTAATTTCCGGTGATCATCATGTATAATTTAGTGTGCCTTGCTCCTGAGTCAGTAACATAGATTTACTAACCAACTTGCATTATACAACTTGTACCACATTTAATTAGGAAATTCTGTCAGTTTGTTAGCACAGTGCTTTATATAAGCAGCCCAGCACATTAAACTGTTGAGTTCCTCTTTGAGAATCCACCTAGAAATGTTTTATCTGATGTTACAAAATTTATGACTGTAATAAGTAACTAGCAAGAGTCATTAAAGGGCTGCAGATTTCAAAGCTGTGAATACATTCACACTGCAAGGCATGAAATATACGTTCTGGAAGTTCTGAAACATAAACATACACCTTCTCTAAAATCATCATGATATTTTTTTTCCAATTTTTAAATTGTTAGCTGTTGCAACTACAAAAGATCTATTAATCGCTAAGACGGGAAATAAGAGAGGGGAAAAATCTAGGTCAATGTTTGATGAAGGGAAGATTTTGTGCTGGGTGCAGGATGAGAAAAGAAAATATATTCTTTGTACAAGCTAAATAGATAATTTCAAACTTTTCCAAAGCAGAAATTTAGGTTTTTTTTAAAATTGGTCCAGACATGAGAACCTGTAATTATACTTAATTGTATACCTTATCACACATAAGTGATAAAGTTGTCAGACAGTGAATACTGTGGTCTTGACCTAGCAAAGATTAATTATGTATATCTGCCTGGGCTGTGAGTTAAAAGTCTATATAGTCAGTGTCATTTATTTTAACGACACATTTGTGGCTTTAAAATCAAGGTAAATCTGCTAATAGGATTGTTAAGGTCAACAGAGTCATCCCTGGCTTTAAGCGAAGCATGTGCTTAATGAGTTGGTGAATCAGATTCTGCATCTGAAATTTGATATGAAGCTGAACCCGCGTATACCTAAATAAGCAGCATGTTTTGTCAGTGTCTTTTGACATGCTAAAATTATTACATTTAGAGATTATTGTATTTTGGGGACATAAGAAAACCTACCCTTGTGTAGGAGAAAGAATAAGAAACTAGACTTAAACAACATTTTTAAACAAAGATTCCTCCAATTAGAAATGGCTATTATAAAATAACAGATTTTTCTTTATAGGAAAAGTCCAATTTTAATGATTTTTTTATATTTTCTTCCAAAAATATTTTTTTCTTTCAGCAAGAAAAATGCTATCGTCGTATTGCAACTGTGTTTTCAGTTTAATATGAGTATTTTACTATTTTTTTTATCTTTTCTTAAAGCCATTGTTACTGCAGTTACGCGAGAATGTGAGCCTTCGTTTTTTTAAACCTGTGATTCATTCTTTGCTGTGAAAGGGAAAATCTTGGAAGCACTAATTTTGAATCCAAAAAAAAGGAGACAACAAGAAGAACCTTTGTTTCTTTGGGGCTATGCTATGGAGGTATCAGCATGGCCTCCTGTGCAGCAATGTGCGTGCTTGAGCAAGGGCAGCGGAAGGAGATGAGCCCTGCAGGAACAATGGAGAAAAAGGAATAAGAAAGAAGGACTAAGAACTAGGCAAGGTGCAAGACTTAGGAGTTAATAAATGGAGATGGTGTCTTAAATGTTGCACTTTCTTCTCTCGTGACTGCAAGGGAAATCATCAATTTAACAGATATGATGACAGCTGGCATGGAGCGACTACTCTAACAACTGTGTTGTGTGCTTGAGCACATCCAAGGCAGAACACGCATTTTCTGGAAGCCTAAGCAGACTTAGCATGAGATATCAGAGCTATTAAAAATATCACCGTACAAGCTGACAGCTGGGTAACAGCTTTATAGCCAAGGCTGGCTCAAGGCTTCACAGAAAATGTGGAAAGATATAAAGGCAGCCTTCACATCCTGACAAAAAGCGAGGGAAAATCCAGTACTTCTGAGAATTTTTACCGAAGTAAATTGATTTCTTTCGGAAAAGCCTTCCTTTTCAGTAAGGCTGCACCCCAGAAGGAAAACTAACTCAGCACTGTGGATTCTGAAATATACATGTCACTTCGGATATCTGCACCCAAGTTATTACTACAGGGCTGGTTATAAAACTACCAACGTTATCCTTTCTCTTGCAGGGAAAGCCCCATACATAAACCTACAGAGTAAGTTTCCTACCAGGGATATGCTCAAGTCCCCCAGCACAGGCCAAGCATTAATTTGAACAGTTTCTCTTTCAGTAAAAGTACTGAGCCTTTCCTGCAACTTAAGTTGCATAATAATAAAATTGGTTCGGTTTCAAACTTTCATTTCACAGCATTGTATTTTAATTTAAACACAGCTTTTCTCTCAGTTATGCTGCTCTGTTCAAAGTCAGGTAATGCTTTTTAAGAATGATCAAATTTCTGCTTCTCTTCATAGGATTTAATATGTTTGTAATTAGGATATACATATGAATGTTATAAAATATAAAATTATTTATTAATATTATGTTATTTACTTATATTTATTAAAGTCAGTATAACTTTGTGGTTAATAAAACAGCAAGGAGAACCAGACATGTCTTCTGAAGCAGTTAGGAATGCATTGATAAACATATCATAGTTAATAGTTAAAATTTGCTATGTAATTCAGAATCATTACATTCCATGATAGACCAAATAAACAGGCCATCCCAATTCACAGGAATGACCAGTGGAGAAGGTTGTATGGGCAGACCATTAGAAACAGCCCACAATCATAACAAATTGTGTGTGTTCCTCTAAGCTGATGACGTCCGCATAACTTTAAGGTCAGTTCATATTTATAATCAAATGCCTTTCCAAAGAAAGGAAAAAAAGTCTATGTCCATTGCTAACAGGATGAAAGCTGGGTGAGGTAACCAGGCTCCTTCAAGGGAAGAACCATAACTCAGATACCAAGGTGAAATCAAGCTGTGTTGAAGCATAGTAGAGTGTGACTGGGAAGCACGTAGTAGAGAATGAAAGAATTTTGAGTTACATCTTGGTTGTACCTTACTTTTAGATTTGCATTTCTTGGTCTGGTTTTGCCCTAATGCTTTTTATAATAGAAACTGCAAGAAAACACCTTTTGTTTCAATATAACCAAATCTCTTCTCATGTGCCAGGAAGGACTTTATACTTTCTGCATTCTTGAGGCTGTTGTTTGTATTTTCAAGGCTTTTAATGTTTTGATTTGTGAAAGCTTTTATAGATTGCAAAGTCTGTGATACTCTGAAAGGATCTAACACTGACCATTGTGACATGGTTCTGAAAGGAAGATACTGGAAGAAAAGTACTTTTGGATCAGGAGAAACTTTATGTTGCAACAAAATTGTTTCACTTAATTTTTGTCTTTTTTCAGAAATTAATAGGTACTTTTAAATTTGAAGTAGTTTTAAAATGAATAATTGAATAACGTCGGGACTCTTTCTGCTGTCTTCCTATGAAATGAAGTTCTGGGGAAATCTAACTCACTCCATGAAGCATTTCCTTCTTAACTGATTTACTTTTTTTTAAAAAAAAAGCACATGGATTTATATCAAAAAAGCCATTTGCCTCAATATCCTGTCTTGGACAGTGATCGGCATGCTTAGGGAGGTATATAAGAGATGGAGAATGCATAAAGGGTAATATTTCCCCTGGTACACCATCTCAGTTTCCAGCAATTAGGTAACGACTTCCTGAGCTGGAGATCTCATCTGGACCATCATTCTCTGCCACAACTGATACAACTGCCTCTCAAGAAGTTGTCCAGTTCATTTCTATTGAATTGTTTTGTTTTTAGCATACAGGAATTGGTGCTATGGGAACGAAAATAATTTGTGGCCTTGTACACCTTTCTACTAACAAGAAAAAGATTACACATGCAAAACAATTCTTCCAGTTCATGCACTATTTCATAAAGTCATGAAGAAATAGCACTATATAAAAATGAGGGAGCCTGTGAAAAAGGAGGCTGAAAGGAGGACCTAAGAAAATTAAATTCTTACAGGAGATGTGCGTATTGCATTGCAATAAGAAAGGCTTAAATAAGGATGACAAGAAGACAGAATGGCGAGAAAGTTTGCTAGAAACGGGAAAACATCTTTCAAATTGCTGAAATCATGGATACTCAAATTAATATAACAAAGGGGATGATAGAAACTCAGGCATATCAAATGAAAAGAAAAATAAGGCAGACTAAACCAGACTTTGAAGCTAATAACTAGCAAATAAAATAAAAACTAATACTAAGTCCCTCAAACACATCAGGAGAAGAAACTCACACACTTTTAGTAGGGACAGCTGATGATCAGGATATAATACTACACAAATTCTTTGCCTTGACATTCACTGTGGAAATAAGAGAAATTCCCCCTCCGTAACCTCCTTCTTGGAGTGGGCTCAGCAAAGGGCCTGTCTGAAACCGAAGTGATTGCAGGAGGGGCCATGGAACAAAACAACAAAATGAACATTAAAAACATCACCAGGCCTGGATCATGTGCCTGCAAGAGCTCTAAGAGATCTCAGGGATGAAACAGCTAAATTAATAACAGCGCTATCTAACTTCTGCTTAAGACTCCCGTGGCGCCTGAGGACTGAAGTGCAGCAAATGTGGTATCAGACATTTTTTAAAAGCTCCAGTGGGACCAAAAAACCTCTAAGTCTGACTTCTTTACTGGGGAAATTAGTACAAGTGCAAACCAAGTGTAGAATTAGAGGATACCTTGAGAAATACTGCCTGCCTGGGAAAAGCTAGCTTGGCTTCAGTAAGGCGAATATTTACCACTTTGTTGATCAGTATTCACACATATGCAAAACTACAATTCTCGTTTATTTTTATCCTAAAAAAAACCACAGTAGAAGAAAATAGACATAAGCAAAATAAATTGAGATATCTTTTTGGCACCTAAGAATTAAAAAAAACATATATTTCACCTTATAAAATATATTATATATTCTTATATATTTGTCTATTTTAATGGAAGATCCTTTTTCAAAGCTCTTAGAAAAGTGAAGTTCCCAGCAGTAGGAAAATTCAAGAGGTCAGATTCTTTTCTTTCCCAGGATATAACCTCATGAAGTTCAACAAGGGGAAGTGCCAAGTCCTGCACCTGGGGAGGAGCAACCCCATGCACCAGCCACTGTGCTGGAAAGCAGTTCAGCAGAAAAGGACTTGGGGGTCCTGGTGGACACCAGGTTGAACATGAGCCATCAATGTGCCCTTTCTGAAAAAAAGGCTAATGGTATCCTTGGCTGCATTAGACAAAGTAGTGCCAGCAGGTCGAGGGACATGGCCCTACCCCTCTAATCAGCACTGGTGAGGTCCTCACCTAGAGTACCATGTCCATCCAGTTCTGGGCTCCTCTGTACAAGAGACACATGGACGTACTGGAAAGAGTCCAGTGAAGGGACACTAAGACTATGAAGGGTCTCAAGAACCTTACATGTGAGGAAAGGCTGAGAGAGTTGGGACTGCTCAGCTTGGAGAAGAGAAGGCTCAGGGGGGTCTTATCAGTGTATATAAATACTGAAGGCAGGGTGCAAGGACAGAGCCAGGCTCTTTTCAGTGGTGCCCAGGACCAGAGGCAATAGGCACAAACTGAAACACATGATGTTGCCTCTGAACATCAGGGAACACTTCTTTACTGTGAGGGTGACTGAGCACTGACAGAGGTTGTCCAGGCAGGTTGTGGAGTCTCCTTCCTTGGAGATATTCAAAATCCATCTGGACATGGTCCTGGGCAAGCAGCTCTAGGTGGCCCTGCTTGAGCAGGAGGTTGGACCAGATGACCTCCAGAGGTCCCTTCCAACCTCAGCCATTCTCAGATTCTCTGATACCCTCAATGCAAGAAGAAAAGGAGAATGGAAAAGGCACAGAGGGTTGATTACCTTCCCAATCCACAAAGTGCCCCAATCCTGGCTAAATTGGTGTAGCTTCAGGGCCAGTCTACTTTTGAGCCATTGTGAGAGACAACTCCACTCTTTGAAGACCGCCAGACCAGCTTTGGACTGGCATTGCTTTCTCTCACCCTTTCCCTTCTCTACTGGTCGTTCTCTCCCTGTTCTGGCCAGCATGAGCAGAGCCATCCTGGCTTCACTTGTGCTGATATGCCTCAGTCTCACAGCTGGGACCAGGGTGAGACCCTTCCCAATACTTTGGGGTAGGCAATTCCTCACTATTTCCCCTATACTTTTTCTCAGTTAAAAGTTAGGATTCTTATTTTATTGAAGTCTCCTGACTGTATGTGGGTTGCACAGGTCACACATATTTTTTCCCTACTTCTCTATAATCACTGGTTTCCTGTAACATGAAATTTGCAGGGGAAAACTGATTTTAAAACATGGAAGACTTATGCCATTGCCCTGCAATTGTACCAGTCTACTTCCTCTCTCTGATCAATCAGCCATTATACACTTATTCCTTATTTACTTACATTCATTGTTCCTTTATTTAAATATCCAATCTTTCTGTTTATCTCATGTTTTAAAAACTAATTTACAAAGAAAAGGCAATTCTAGGTGCCAGTTTTGGCGGGCTTGGGGGTTTATCCAGGAAATCGGACTTGAGCTTTTGTAATTCCACCTTACAGTTTAATTGCCTCAGCCTTAAGAATACAGAATAACTATTCTGCATTTCTGCTCTCCTGAAGCATTCAGCTGGGGTGAAGCTGCTACAGCTATACTGCTCCAGTCTGCAGCAGCCCTCCAGCTGAACTAGGCTAGCCAAGAGGAAATAGCTTGAAAGGATTCATAATTAAGCTCTGTTTGGCCAATTAATAAAATGTTTTGTTCCTAACTTCTTTAAAGCTTTCTTTTCAGAAACAGCTTTCTTGCAATTCTCTAACCATGATTTTGAACAACACTTCAGGCCTGGATCCTGTTGCTTTATTCTGAACAGTCTTGTACCTCTCTGTGCCTTGGCCAGGGCTGGAGCTGGCTGTACTATGCTGCCCAAACCCCTTCCTTCTTCATAGGTATTATATGGAGCAAGTTCCAGCAATAAAAAGTAGCAGCAAAGATCTGCAGCAGAACAGAGCTGCTGTAAAGGGGCATCAGACCCTGGGACATGATGGGTACATCAGGTGGGAAGCCAGGCTGAGGGGTAGTGTCCCCAGATCGTGGGGAAACAAGTAAGGGAAAAATTTTCTATAGGGTTTCCACAGCCTTTCTATGAGATTTCCCCCTAAGAAATAGTAGGATATTGAGATGGACAGAGTCCCATGAAGATTCATTGATCCCTGGCCCGAAAGCTTAATAATACCATGACGCTTACTATGAAGATGCTCTTTTTACATCAACTGGTGTTGTCAATCGCTAAACGTTAGTATTCTCTTTAAAGGACTGTAAGTGCAAAGGAATTTTCTTTTTTGTAAAATATCTTTCCACTCTCTAAAATGTTTTTTTTTACCCACATAAACTCTGCACATGCCTTACAATAGTTGAATGTCACAGTTTGGAGAAGCCTTGTGCTGGACTTGGCAACATTTGTTTTGGCAAAAACAAGTTAGTTGCCTGCTCAGTCTGCAGTGGGAGTAGATTGAGTCCAGGTAATGAATGGAGAAGCTCCCGGGGTGGGGGGGGAAAGCAAGGAGGAGTGAAGGTTTTGCATTAGGAGATGTCATAAATTCAGCATTTTGAGCAATAGTGTGTGAGAGAGCAAGCCTTTTTCTCAATGGGTAGGTGCACATTCAGAGAGAGAGAGGATCTCGGCAAAGATTTTGACTGCTTTGCTGGACTGACTAACCTTACCAGTTCACACTGAATATCACTATCTGTTATTCGCAGTAGTCAGCATGTTATTACTGACTCTGTTTCACACATTCGTATCCAGCATATTGGCCCCCAGCTTCACAAACGTGGCAGACTTTCTCTCAACTTTAGCATATCAAATACAGAGACTCTCTTCGGCCTAATCCAAAAGGAGACCATTAATGCAGTTGTTTTGATCAATGATACAGCAACCTCATTTCCCTTATCTAATCCTGAAAAAGGGAGATCAGGCAAACTACACAGCCAACTTCAGTGACAATTTAGTGCTGCTAGAGAAAGCAGGCAGGATTTTTAAAACCAAGATTTTAAGATCTTGTTTTGGTTATAATTTTCTATATTTTTGAAGGCTCACATTGCCAAAAGCCCAAGGAATTCTGCATTTTATTCAGCTCTGTTGATTACCGTAGCACTCAAAAGTTCAAAGGGACTGTACTCTCTTACAGCCTCTGTCATCCTGGAACATGTGGGTGGTTTCTCCCTTACCTCTGTTTCTCATAAAACACAAGCTGCTAAACAGCTTTGTTTAGTCCTTCTGTTATCTTTCACCAGCATAACTTCATTTAACTGAAATTTCCTGTAGTAGTCATTAAGCTTTAAGAAACTTTACAAAATAACCATGTGGATTCCAAAGAGCAGAGGGAAGGTTCCCCTGGGCTTGGGTTCATGCACCAGGGAAGTGATTATACCAAGGGCTAGAGTCAGCTCAGTTCTCCTCTTCTCCTCTGAGCCACACTGACCTTGGACAAGACTGGACTTCTGAGTGGCCATTTGTAGAACAGGAATACTAATACTGCCTCTCCAAGGGTAGTGAATTTTAATTAAGCCTGATGAAACTGTTTGGGAAATGTTAAGTAATGTTCTGTGACGTACAAATACGCAGGAAAAAGTATACAAAGGAAGAAAGAACTGTAAGATGTGTGATTAGTGGCACAGCATCCTAAAGGTATTCTCATAATCAGATCATTCTCAAGCAAAATAACGCAATTTTAAAGGGTGTTTCACAAATTATGAATCTACGTAAGTAACATTTGTTGAAACTCTTTGTTCACAATCTTACAACTAACAAAACCATCTCAATGTAATAAAAGCTTAAAACTTCTTCACCGTATGCCTGATGAACGGTGCGCAATTAATCACAAGTAAAAACTCCAGCTTCAATAGTAGAACTGTAAAATGCAAAATCAGCAAGTGTGAGGAACTACCAAAAAGTTGCAGATTTAAAACTACCAACTAAATTAGAATTGTGGATGCAAACCCTCAGGTTTTTTAATTAAAGGGACTAATTTAGTTAGAGGGTAGGGTGAACCGGATCATCATTTTTGATCATTAGAAGACAGATTACTGTAATGGGATTCAATAATAGTTGTGCTGAAAGCAAGGAAAAGACGTTTATAAATGACTCTCCAAAGTTCCGTTTGTATGATCCACTACTCTGTTTGCATAAGGATGTAAGCAGACTTGGTTTTGTCCTATTTTTGTTCTGCTCCAAAGCAGCTATTGGTGGATTTACATAAGGAACTTCTGCTGCAGGCAACTTCAGTGATTTTGCCTAAGGAAAACAGAAGCAGAAAAGTTGGCTGATTTGATTTACTAAATAGAAACAATTATAAAGCAGCCATAGCACAAACTTGCACCATCAAGTTTTAGAACATCATCACATGCATCAGACTTTACAGAAAACTAATGTGTGAAGAACAGTGACAGGTTCAGTGCAAAAGGACATACAATCATAGAACCATAGAATAGTTTGGGTTGGAAGGGACCTTTAAAGGTCATCTAGTCCAACCCCCCTCCCATGGGCAGGGACATCTTCAACTAGATCAGGTTGCTCAGAGCCCCGTCCAACCTCACCTTGAATGGTTCCAGSGATGGGACATCTACAACCTCTCTGGGCAACCTGTTCCAGTGTCTCACCACCCTCATCGTAAAAAATTTCTTCCTTCTGCCTAGTCTGAACCTACTCTCCTTTAGTTTAAAACCATTCCCCTATGTCCTATCGCTACAGGCCCTACTAAAAAGTCTGTCCCCATCTTTCTTAGAAGCCCCCTTTAAGTATTGAAAGACTGCATTAAGGTCTTCCCTTCTCTTCTCCAGGCTGAATAACCCCAATTCTCTCAATCTTTCCTCATAGGAGAGGTGTTTCAGCCCTCTGATCATTTTTGTGGCCCTCCTCTGGACCCGCTCCAACAGGTCCATGTCTTTCCTGTACTGAGGGCTCCAGAGCTGGACGCAGTACTGCACATCCACTTTGGTAGAACTTAGAGTGAATCATACTTTGGCTTGTGACTATTGGCAAATCTATGTAGTACTCAGTGGAATCCAGCTCCACAAGGAGAAATCTACTTTCTATGGAGAAACATGGCTGGAGTTTTTGTATATGTGTAGGATTTGTCACATACCAATCACAATTAAAAATCCAAAGGTCTCCATTGCAATTGAGTGTTGACACTGCTGCTCTCTGGAATCAGTCAAGAATTGTACCTGAACAGATGTTAAAGTTATTTTCTCAATTTTTTTAGTATTTTTTTTTAGTATTTAGTATTTTTTAGTATTATCTGAATAGCATATTAGTGTTATATTGAGAATAATAATGTTGCTGTCATAAATAAATCCTGTATTGGATCCAAAGAACTGAATATCACATAACAATAGCCACTGACTTTTTCTTATTTACATTATATAGTATGTGTAGACTTTTTCCTAGGAAAACTAAATAGATTGGATTCCTCCAGGTGTGAACAATAAATGCAACTTGTTTTATTTCACTGTACTCTTAAGTCTGTAATTGCACAAAGCACTATGTACCTGTATATAATTACATGAAGAAACTTATTCTGGAAACTTTTGCACTAGTGGCAAATAAAGATTTTTATTGTCATTACTTACATGGACATGAAGAATGTAACAGGGACGGTCATCTATCTGACAAATGAAATTATATTAAAATATTTTGATTTGTGTTGCAGATGTATATCAGCAGCAATTACTAAAAGGGACACATTAACTAGAAGCTAAAAGACACATTTTCTTTCAAAGCCAGGAGGAACAAAAGTTTCAGCAACTTTACAAATCAATTTTTTGTTTAATTTTTAATCAGATTATACACAAAGATATTGTATTTGTCACTCCATGCTATACTAGCACTCCATCTTATCTTATAATCTGTCTCTAACTTGGATTAGATGTTTCTTATTCTACCTTTCTGAACACTGGAGTGAGGAATTTATGGAGTAGTCTGCTCAAAGAACAAGTGACTCCTTGACGAAGAAATTGGGATATGCATCCATTAGTAATTCTTCCAAATTTTATTTTTTTAATCCTTATTCATATAATTCAGCATACTATTGCTGCACTCAGTATAGTCTTTGTACTTATTCTAAGCTTTCTTGCACCAGCTAAGCTCATCAACACAAACATTAACATTGAGGCTTTTTCCCAAAAAAGAAAATTACATAAAAAATAATGCATTATGCTACTGTAAGATGGGACGGGGCTAGCACACATTAAAAAAAAAATCTTACAAAAAACACTACCAAAAAAACCCACCTAGAATCTTTACCAGTTCTTGGAACACATTTGGTTTTGTTTAACAGTTCAGTGGGTTTCACTCATTTTCATCCTCTGGGTGTCTCCCTTTTAATTTTCATAAGCTCTTACATGGTCCAGTTTTATCCATAGATGTATGAGGATTTATTGACATAATGCAAGACGTTTATTCTGCAGGTGCTTGAACTGTATCAGGTATTTCTGTGAGCAAGCTTTCTTTTTTCAGAGCTTATGATTAATATTCAAAAGGAATAATTTTGTACAAATTAGGATAAATGCTATAGCAATCAAAAAGGTTCCATAATTTGTCATGGATCTGGCAATATTACACATTTAAATTAATGGTCTGGACAGTAGAGAAAGATATTTTTCAAATTAAGCCTGTAAGTGGTTTCAAGCAAGCTAGAAAACAAAATTTGAATTCAAAATGGTCTTATATCTTTCAATAAGATAATCACATTGCAGTAGGACTGCTTAGTTACACAAATAGAGACACAGAAAGAAATTGAAAAAAAAAGTCCATGTGGCTAGTGTGGACCACAAATTGAACCCAAATTAGCAATGTTATACTCTTGTCAGAAAACCAGAGGTGGGAAGTGCCAAACCAGGATCTATAAAAGAGATTATTCTCTACAAGATATAGGGAGCTAAYCTTTTACTCTCTTCTATATGAGAAAAGTCTTAGCTGAAATATTTCAGCAAAGGGATGAACTAGATGGTCAAAATTCCTTTTAGATCTGTTACTACTACTATTATTTTTGGAATTATTATTATTGGAACTATTATTATTGGAACATAGGAACTATTTTGTATGCTACTGGGAAATCTGTCTGGTCTATGCAATATAGACACAGACAGCTAGAGAAGTCATACCATGCTTTCTGAAGGCTGTCTGTGCTATACCAGATGTGGCGAAATACTTTTACATGTAGAACATGTCATGTTCAATAAGCCCTTGGGAATCAGGAGGTAGGCACTTAGTAATCAGTTTTGTCAGCAGGGGTGCTTTGTCACTTTTACGAACTGTTCAAGCACTAAAATTGGATCAGTCAGTTGAGTCTAAACTCAGATTTCTGGAAATACATAGTTTGTTTGTAGCAAATATAGTTAATTTTATAGATGTTTACCTACACTCACTTGTCTGATTAAAGATGCACCAACATATTTGATATCACACTAAGTGAACTGATGAGAATTTAGTTTCCACAGACTTGGCAATACTGGTAATTTTGGTCTCTTGAATAATTCTGTACCTAGGGGCCACGGCAGTGCTGATGCCTGCAGTGATTTTCCTGGCAGGGACTGTGTTCCCTTACTGCCTTATCTGTGCCTCGCAGAACTGCAGTTTTACCTTTTCTGCTTCCATCAGCAGTTGCCTGAGATTTCTCAGATATATCACCTATTGCTTGTACTTTTATCTCCACTTAAGCTCTCATTGCTCAAAATATGTCTCTAATAGATAAGAGTATGGTAGACTGATTTGTTAGACTGATTTTTAATTTCTTGCTTTTCTCTTGCTCACTAAAAATCTGCCTCAATCCTTCAGTCTGTCTTAATGGTTCCTAACCCATATTGTACCTTTTTTGTTGTAACTTCATTGTCTGCTAGCACCCCAAGATCTGCGTGATTGCTCTTTAATATATTTTAGGTCTAATAATAATACCAAATGAACTTGGCTTAAATGTAGAATACTTGAATAATATATGAAATAAACTAGAACACGAAGCCTGTCTTTCTAAATGCAAATCCTACATTGTACTTACGCTTACTGAAAAGAATTCTCCTTTTTGGGAGTTCTGTACTGTCACAGGAAATCTTCTGAGATAATGTTTAAACTATAAAGTTTTATTAAAGTCTGTGTGAATCACTCAGTCTCATTTTGTCTTTGCAAATACAATCAGCAACTAACTCAAGATGCAGGTTCTTCTATCTTCTCATTCATAAAGGTCTTTGCTTTCCTCTTTTATCACAATTAGCCTTTACTCTGCTGWTTGGGGAAAATTAATTTTTTGTTGGAGAAGGATCACTGGAATAAATTATATTTTAGGATTTAGAAAATATCAGGATGTGTAGAATATGGTCTCTGCATACTAAACATGGTTCTTTGGTATTTACAGCAAACTCAGTTTTAACTGCCTTACTAGAACAGAAGGTTAACAGCTTAAGAGCAGGAATGTAACTGCATCTCCTGTTTAGAAAGTGATACTACTTAAAAATATATATTTGAATACTTACACATATTCTTACTGCTTTCACATCTGGAACATGAAACAAAATTTTCTTTAAACATCTCTATTGTTTCCATAGTTAAAATAAAACATAATTTCCTTAGAATAATATTACACTGTACTTTTGTATCCACTTTAAATCATATGGTTCTGCAATTAATGTTTGCTTCATTTTGCATTACGCTCCACAGATCTGAATCATCACTGCCCTATTCCTTCAGCATTGATTGTAAGACTTAATGTCCGGAAAATTTTATCTTTTGCCTTTCTGCACAAATGCTGGGTGATCCTGTCGCTCATTTCCTGACCTATCTAATGGAAATTTTGTGAATTCAGGAATCTTTTTTTCAGCCCCTTTGGATGCACCTCTCTCTTGTCATTCACTTGGAGCAATAGACAACACAGACAACTAAAAGCAGCTACATTGTTTTAGAGCTCTAATATAAGATAGCATACCTATTAATATGTCCTATCTGAGGAACTCAGGTGAGCATTTCATAGATTTTGTGTTTTCAAAGGATGGTTTCTTATTTCTGCTGATTCAACTGGCTTGAATTAAGGTTAAACAAGCTGCCTTTTAACAGCACTCARGTGAGTGTAATCACACTCTGTAAACAAACCCGGCTTCATCTTTTCTCCTTTCAAAAAGGAGAAAAAGTGGAACATTTTTGGCAAAAAGATTGCAATTTTTCAATCAGTTATAAACATGTCCTTATGTCCTTTATTGAAAAAGTTGCACAATTACCTATTATACCACTAGTAGTRTTGTGTTTCATTACAAACATTATATATAATAAGTTTCAGGCCATCATTACCTCCACTCTTATCTGAGCCAGATCATATTTTTAATATATGCCCATGGTCAGCACTGGTCTGGATGTCAATACTTACCAAAGTGTGTGCACTTCTGTTCACAGCATATTCTTTTGCTTCAGGGAAGGTAGCTATGCCAGGTGATTTATTATTTAATGCTATAACTATCACACAGACCATTTATTTAGGTTTCTGTGTGTTTTTAAACTGTATTTTTAATCAGTTCAGCTTTTAAAAAGCCCAATTCTAAATGTAAGGGGTCCTATACTGGAAGGTGTACTTGTTTCAAGGACTGAAGTCCCAGAAATTGTGTTTATACTGCACAAGTAAGTATGCTCCACAGCGAATACGCAATTCTGCTTCCTTGATCATATGGACCCTGCATGTGTGCCCAAGCTCCCGTTCAATCTGGGGTGGAAAGGGGCAGGTACACATCTCACCCAAATGCTGCCATCCAAACATTCAGGCAGGATCTCACGGATGTGCATCCCTACATAGGACTTCAGAGACACTCCCAGATGTGCTTACATTTTAGATAAAATTTAAACCAAATTCCACGTACCAAATGGCTGCAAGGAAGCATGAACTAAATGTGTTTGGTGGCCAGAAATAGCTGCAATCTACACTTAGTTTAGTCTTAAGAAATGTATTCCCTTTAGTTCTGCAGCAGAAAACTGAACACTATCAACAGTAGGATTTTCCTTCTTCCTTTAGCTTCATTTAGCTCTATTTAGCTCAGTCTAGCTCCATCATGGATCATCAAAAAGTGTTTTGAAATCTATCCAACATTGTTTTACTAAAAGAGGGTCAGCCATTTCCTCACTGAAGAGGTAAAATATTTACCTGATTAAATTATGATGGCATGTGCACCGTAGTTACCTAAATGAATGCAATGACTTTAAAAGTACCAAATCAGTTTGATTAAACTAATTAACCAAAGATAAAGATATGACCTATGAAAATCAGGAAGATCTTTTCCCCCACACCCTTAGGTAGAGTCCAAAGAAAGGAAATGGCCTTGAAGTTCAAATAAGACTTAAAGTTTAACATGCCTTAAAGTTCAACAAATTCTGGACAGTAAAAACATCTAACTCCAGGGTACAAACTTATTAGAAACACTGAGACACCAGATTAGTTGGAATTTATGATGGACCACAAATGATTTTTTGCCAGACACTAGACATTTCTTGCAAAATTTTATTAGCATGAGAATATCAGTGCTTTTCATATGGCTATCACTTTCTGAAACTTGTGAAACTTTATGTTTTAATTCATATTTTGAGGAAATTAGTTCATACTTCACCAGTTTTTCAATGCATTTCAAGAACTGCATGCCAAAGTCTCTTTTCTAATTCTGGGGAGAGGAACATTGACATCTAATTTCCAAAATGACTGAAGGTGTAAATACAGAAAAACAGGAAAAGAAAACAGAAGCTCTCTGTTTCGTGATCCTGCAATGAAACTTAATGAAGGATGAACCTTAGCTGAAAAATTCTGCAATCAACACCATTTTCTCAAAGAAGCTGAGCATTCAGCTGAGTCATATAAGCACAGAGCTGTTGAAAATCCATCCTAAAGTTGTGATTTTTTGAAATTTGCCATCCTAGCAGTTTAAAATTAATGCACAGCTATACATTTTAATCTCAAATATCAGACTGACACTTCGTCTGTTAGTTAACTACGTCTACCTTTTTTATAGAAAGCTTGTAGCTTTCTGTAAAATCTTGTTGAAACTATCTTTCTGGTACCACTTCTGTGATGGAAAGGTGCTGAATTTTATATAACTGTCTATAAATAATCTAAAAAAGTAAAGTATCCTTTACATTTATATTTTATGTGAAATAGCTTGATATTGTGTATATAATTTTGGCAAAAGAGAAAAGGCATCTGCATGATGGATAGCAACGTAACTGTATTATTCAAAACAACTCTGTGGGAAATTCCTAGCACATGCTTTTCTTCCTGACACTGTTGTTTTTTAACAGCCGTGATCATTTGCTTGATTGTCTTGTTTGTTATTCATGTGTGAAGGGATAACATCAAACAGAAGCGATTTTGTGAACAAATCTACTTCCCAAAGTGCCTATGCCTCCTCCTGCAAGTTTGCAGAAAAATCAGAGCTTTTTCAATTGAACATCTGTCTACAAGAAAAGTTTTGAAAACACCCTGCCACATCAGCTGGCTTGCTTCGTTAAAGATGCCACTGCTATTCCACAAATGATTACACTCATTTACTTCTCAGGACTCAGCCTCCCTTTTAAATGTGGCTAGGATAGCAAGTGCTCAGTGGAAAAGAAACCTTCATCGAGTTTAAAGCAGAACAGCTTGGGATCACCATTTGTTAATACATCAGCAAATTCCTGTCAGGAATGTGTTGTTCAGCATATTATACTCTGGGATCAATTGGTTCCCGTAAACTAGGGTATCAGGATACAGTACTTCTGAAAAATGCTCTAGTGGTTTGGAAATCTCAACACTCCATGTTTTTCATGTGCCTGGGGTTGCTAAAGCCAGTTTCAAATTTAATTGATACAGATACAGCTATAAGATTCCACATGACAGCATGTTTTTTTACAGCAGCCATAATTGCCCTAAGATGGTAAAGTGAGGTATGAACCAGAATTACACACACACACTAATTAGTTCTGAGGTTCCAGGAATAAAAATACCTACCCTGTGTGAAGCAACAGCCTAGTTCATACGTTCCTTAAAGAAAACATTGACAAAGTCTGTAAATGCATTGGTTGTCTTCCTACCTTCTCATCCTTTATCAGCAACTGATTCCTCTGTTATGATCTTTCCAGCTGTCAAAAGTAAGAATAAACACAACGTTGATCTAAATCTGATCCTTTTGGTCAGAAGACAGACTCAGGAATCAAAGAAAATCAAAGAGAACTAAGCATTTATATTGGACTTAACATAGTTAAGCCTTGGTTTGGCAGCAAACTTTTGGACATCTGCTTCCTGCTCTACTGCCCTAATTCCACGTTTGCATGTTGAATTCAGTGACAAAGCTACTATTAAATTCAGATGTCCTGTAACTAAAATAAATTGGTATATGCAAACTAAAATGGGAATTAAAACTGAAGTATCAAATTAAGGAACAGAAAAATAGCAAACTTTTGGGAATTAATATCTCCACTCACACTGATCTAAGGAAGAAGAAATGTCGTATTCAGAATCTATTTCCATATGTGACTTTACCAGGCAAAGTTCCTATGATTGCTTTGCATGATGAGAGAGTATGAYTTCTTCATATTTGACTGGAAATAACCAAAATCACCTATGATTTTTTTGAATCAACTCAGTTAAAGAAAACTAGCTCAGACAGATTTAAGCACGAGCATGATAGTGCTGGACAAGCCTGTGTCTCCCGTTAAGACTGAAAGGACTAGGCTCTTCATTCGTGCTGTGTGTTTATAGTAGATTATGTGAGTATCTCCGACCCTCAGTGGATTCATTCACAGTGCATCTGTAAATATGAAGTGTCTCCTAGTGAAAAAAATATCCCCTGCCTACATTATCTGTATGTCAGATTCCCTTTGGGGGAGGCTACTAGAAGTTCTGTTGGTATTTTTGTGGTATTACGTTCTCCTAAATCAACCCCCTGAGTGCCAGCGTGCTCACTCCAACATGCTTGCTTGAGTGTGAATAGACCTTCACTTTAGTGCTCTGTTTCTGAGATAGGAGACATCATTACATTCCTGCAAGAAATGTCCTTATCAATCTTCTGTACTTGACATTATCTGTGCAAGGGGCAACAGAGGCCCTAAAATACCTTGTGCCTCCAGACAATCCTGTCACCAGCTGTGGAGTGAGCCTGTCCTCATTGTTTTTCCTTGCTGTAGCTCTTTGAAGAAGTTTAACCCATGCTGGCTACAGACACCTAACCTGGACCCTACATCCAGTAATGCTGCCTGCAGCCTTCTCACCTGCAGCTGTTCATCATGACCAGACATCCCCCGTGGGAATAGAGCAGAGGGAAAATAATCTTCATCAAGAAACTGGTACAGGGTACAGGAACAAAAGACATGAGCTGATGGGAAAGCAAGCTAAATAGTTTGACTTTCTGCCATAAAAAGTCGCAGGGTAATAGGCCATAGGAAAAGATCAATGTTCTGCTTTCAGTTCTGCCACAGCTCTATTGGGTATAATACCAGGTCAGTCATCTAATCAGCCAGTGCATCAGATTCCCATAAAATAGGGATAAAATGCTTACTTTACAGGTTATAGTGAGGTCTGTCTTTCTTGTTAGAAAAAGGCTTTGCAGCATTAGAAAAACCTATAAAAGTGCAAAGTATACGTGAATGGAAGACAGAAGTGAATGTAGGCAGACATTATGTCACCCATTTAATGTAATGAATTAACACTAAACTGAGACCAGGGTTGATTTCTCATAAAAATTCACCCACTGAGAATCTCCACTTCAGCTTAAGCCAATGAGCATGAGGCATTTGCTTTTTGTGGGCCTTCTTGTTCTTCGAGTGCGGACCCTTGCCTACCATCTCCTCTGACAATCAGGCCTTTGAGATACAAGCACCTGACACAGAGTCCAGCACAGACTTCTCAGAGAGACCCCTTACCCATCGTTCCCAGGATCCTCGTGCAGTTTTGAGTCTTCCTTCTTTACACACGTGCTATTCACAAATCCCTAACTGTAGCACTTTCTTTTATCTAGAAACAGAATCCAAACGTGTACGGATCATTTAAAAAAACAACAGGCATCTGAAAGTAAAAGGTAACTCACCGTTCCCCAGGGGAATCTTTGAGGGAACAGCAGTTATATTCAAGAAGGAGACTCATGTTGTCTTGGCTGATATCAACCAACAGTTAAACTGGGCTTCTCCTACTGTGAAAGCCAGTCCATTTGCTTCCACTCTCTTCCTGTCCAAAGTTTTCCACGTCTGCATGAGACTTACCTCTTATGAATCCTTATTTAAATTTGTGCTGTACCTCTTGGCTTCTTTGTTCAATGTTTGGCGGCTTCAGTAGCCCCTGCAGACCAGCTGGCCACTCTGGTTTGTGTAGRACAGGGCTGTCCGATTTTCAAGATATTGTCATTTCAGTAACCACAAATTAAAATGTGATATCTGATTATTATATCTAACCTGTGAACAAGGCAAACTGTTTTTTCAGAAGYGATTTCTGCATATGGATGTAGAGGCATTTAGGAGATAGTAGATGTCAGAGAAGCATGTCCAGATTAAAATAATGAATTTAACCTAGAGTTCAAAATTCACTCATTAAGTTTACCAAAACACTATACTTTCCTCCCTCCTCCTGGACAATTCACTACATTTCTGATCTGATCAAGAAGATCTATCATTTTTCATGTTTGGCAAAAAATCCTTCTTTTATGTTTGAAATATTTATAGTAGTATCATAGGAATATTAACAATAAATAAGTTCTGACAACTGGGGTACAGACAACCAGGCTTATACTACATCCTTGTAGGCTCACTAAGTATCTTTGATATGGCAGCCACTGACAACTGTTGGCATGTGGTGTGGGTTGTAATTGAAGCTTTGTTAATGATTAGAGTACTCCATTCTGGAGCGCTTCCCTGCAGATTCTTGAGATTTTGTGGAGGTCATACTTCATACTATTACAACTACCATAAATACCTTTGGTTGTCTTTCTAGCTCTCAAATTAGCAGCTGCTATTCCCTTTCTAAAATGACCTTCTCCACTCCAGAGATGCCAATACTTAAATTAGCAATATGGGTTAGAGAATTGAAATGCTTTGCATTTGAATTTTTCCCTCTCAGTGACAAGGGTTTCTCAACGAGCAAATTTGTTTTTGCTGTGGCTTTCTGGTCCTTTCATCACGTTTGGAAAAGGTGATGGTACTTCATTCCCCAAAGATTGATAAAAAACTATACTTGCTGAAGATCTATTCAGAAAACTATTTTTAAGACCAACAAAGATCATTTCATGCAAGTTAGCAATGTAAGAAATCAATTCTGGTCTCAGAGCAACCTGACTCTTAATTCTTTCAGAATGGTCTGAAGATTAAAAAATAAGATTAATTACAGTAAGAAAGTATAAAGGTTGCAAAGGCTTGTCATTACTAATCCTTTCATGGGATGGGTAAGCTAAGTCAAAAATATGGATCCTGCTAACTAGCAGATCGCTTATTATGGAAAAGTAATATTGCTACATTAATTTGTATTTTCATCATACTTATTATATTTAATTGCTCTCATTTTATAGGTTATTCATATYATAACTTTTGTTCAGTTTGACAAAGTTGTTTGATTGATGTCTCCTACTTTGAGATCCATCTGCCCACATTGTTATAAGCAGCAGGATAGCATAAATTGACCATTTGTTAGTATTACAAATGGATAATATTGTGCTTTTGTGATGTCCTTACACCTTACACGTATACCGCTGTCCTCTACAAAACGCAGCATATCAGACTACTGTTCAGTAGTCTTTACATTGAGATCAACTATTTCCATATTTTATTACGAGGTCAGGTTTCTTTTCAGCCCAGGGATGTTGAAAAGTATATTAAGCTTAATATTTCATGCAAAACTAGGTCATGTAATGGTTTCACATGTAAAGTAGGTGAACAGATGGATTCCTGCTCTTGTGAGCTGAACTAGATTAAATTAGAACTAGACTTAACTAGATTAAATTACATGGTCCTAATAAGGCCATTTAGAAGTAGAAGAAAATAAATAAAGGGGTCATGAATACCATCACAAAAATATAATCAACATCAACTTTTATTTAAAGAATAATAATTAGAACTTTTTAGTAAGGATCTATTTCTATTTTTTCTAAGTAGGGGTAAGAAAATTTAAGGACGTATTCTGTGCTCAATAAGGTATCTTATAATGTTGTAATTTTTCTGCTACAAGATCTCCAGCCTGGGGTGTGGAATTTCTTCAAATCACATCTTGTATCCTATGTGACAGAGGATTAGCAGATGTTTATATTTGTCACAGGTATTTGGGCCAGCAGCCAGCAATAGCCAGACAGGTGTTTTGCAGAAAACCCACTTCTGCTTCACAGGAAGAGGATAGTGTCTACTGACTGCCTTATGGCCGCTCCTCTTGGACAACATCAGTATTAGAGCTACACCTGCTACTCCTCTTACATCCCACTAGTTGCATTTAAAACTCTACTTTCTAAGTCAATATGCTTTTTTTTTGATCAAATTCTTCAGCCCTTTTTTCATGCACCATGCAGTTGATGCATCACACTGCATGATGCATCAACTGAGTTATTCTGGTTAACATCAGCTAAATGAGAACAGGATTTAAATAGTTGGGTAAATGTATATATCTTTAAATAGAGGTCAAAACACCTTTCTTCATTATTGTTGTTTAGAATATTGATTTCAATAGTAAGAATAATAAACAAGAGAAAATTATCTCTGTGCAAGACAGTACATAAACAGTGACTTGTACCATTCAAAGGATTAGACATTAATTTTTCACACTACAACAAGCAATGAACAAGCAGATGAGGATGGAAAACTTCCCTGAACAAAGCAAAATCTAATGTAAATCAGGATGTACAGACAGAGAATATTGACCTTATTTCAAAAGATAACTATTTTCTAAAACTATGGTCTATGGCCAAACATTTTTCCCTTCATTTTGCTCTTTAAAGGTATTCAGAAAAGCTTCCAAAATCACTGCTACTAGTCTCAAAAATTCTTAGGATATGTAACAGGAGTGCATAAAAGAAGAATCCCAGATTACAAMGTATTGTTTTGGGGTTATTTGTCCTAAATTGGGGTTATTTCTACTAAGTTCTAAACTACCCAAATGCTACAACTATGTCTGATAAATTGATGGGAGCTTTAGGCAATCACAGTAAAACACATGTGAGGAAGAGCGAAGTATGCAAGAATTTTCCCTCTTCTAAGGGAAAAATAGTCAATGAAACAAATAACTAATGCTGAGATGTCTTTTAGAAGCAGAATGGACTATTTTGGTTGACTTACAGTGGAGAGTTTACCAAGAAAGCAACCTCTTAAAAGGGAGTTTTTATCTTAGTTTTATTTTTTTCCAGTGGTGTTTTGGGGGATTTTTGTGTGGCAAGGAAATTCTGCTTTTGTTTTGGGTRTTTGAAAACATCATCAGGGAGAAGAACACAAAACCCTTGGAGAAGAATTTTTTCTGATTTTGGTAATACTGTTTGATCTTCTGGAGAGATACAGAGAGTGTCTGTGGTTGGAAGAGTAGAAAAAAGAGAAAGAGCTCTTGGGGAGGAGAGGAGAGATTATCTTTGCTTTTTAATGCTTAAACTAAGTTATTTAACCAGAATTAGTTTTATCAGAAAGATGAAGAAAAAAATCTCTCTTATGTCAAGATGCATTTGTTCTTGCTTATAAAGGAACTATCTGGGCACAGTTTAATTTTTGTTTGGCTGACTATTTTCATAAGGAGCTTGAAAATCAGAGGTGAAATCGGTGCTTTAAAGAAACTGTATCTATGTAAACTCTTTTGTTTGCCAGTCTTTCASACCTTTGCAACCTCTTTGACCTAATCCAGAAAAAGCTAAGCAAGCCACATTTTTATCACAATATTATTGTTTTTAAATAGGATCTCAGTGATCCCCTGTTGCAGACAATCAGGTTTCTGGGATCCTAGTCAAAATTTTTAAAGCTATTTCAAATATTCAGGAGGATTCCATAACTTTATTTATTACACACGTTTGTGCATTTTCTTAATGTTTCCCCTCTTGCTATATTAAGGGGCCCTTATAAAGAAGATAAGGAAAATTTGTCTAAGTGTCAGGAATCATAAAGGTAATCCTAACTCTCTCAATTCTTCCACTTGAAGAGAAAACCAGAAGAATTCCACCTTTTTCCATGACTTGTTCTGTCTGWGTCTGGCAGCCTTTCTTGGAAGTCATATCTGCCAATCTTTGCCGACTCGAAATGGGCGGATAAGGTGGTGGGTTTTACTGCGTAAGCAGAACTCATTGTGTTATGAATCTATGGTAATACTGTACTTATCAAAGGAGAGAAAATGAACGGATTGCACTGTCAAGTACTTTATGTACTGACACTATTTTCATTTTTATCAAACTTTGGAAGAGAAGGAATGGGATTGAGAAAGATCCTAGTAATGTATGTCACTTCTGAGTACTGGAGAGGCGTAATCAAATCTGTTAAAGTTCCAGACTCAGATACTCCTTCTCATTGTCAAGCCTGTAATCTACATGAATGCATCAGAGTATGGAGAAGACCAGAAAGAGCAAGGTATAACATACAAGATTGATGGTACGTCATTCCATATGTATCTATACTATTCCTATAGGCTTTAGTTAATTTTTTTTAGTTTTGTGGTTTTATCTCAGATACCAGTTTCAAGTAAGTTTGGAAAACCTCATGAATTTACACCATCAGGAACGAGTGTTTTTGATAACAACAGGGTTTAAAATCCTGTATGGGTGATGTACTGATTGAAAGCCAGTTCAGTTCCATGATCTGTAGCTGCACAGACCAGGGCCTGTGAACTGCTCATTCCTTTCCACCCTTTTCTGGAAGAGAGTAGCAAGGAAAAAAATCCTACATATTGAAGAAAACTATCAGTGGAAAGGTGTTTGACAGTTGGATAGGAACAGTCTGTGCTAATAGACATAAATCTGGGTAGGAAGCAGAAACCAAACTATTGTTCATCACACAGAGCCTGTGCACATTCTGGCTAAGTAGGAAAAACACATGAGTAAATAGGTGCCCACTTTTTCTGGTTGCCTTTTAGAGTTAGATTTCACATAGCATTTTGCCAACTCACGTGGTATCACACACAGCAGTTCATTACAACATACAATAATGAGCTGTGAACTCCTGCAGCCTTTTTTTGGTACGTGACACAGCACTGAATCAGAAATAATGGCTCACAAAACTAAACAAAGTGGAAGTATATAGGTGAATAAAAGTAATTCTGAGACCATAGTAAAACAAGAATATTAATAGAAGCGTAAAAAAAAAAAATCAGTCATACCTGCCAAGAATGACGTGCTGAGCTTTTATCATTTTGCTTCASCAAGGTATTTGGCACAGGAATGCTTAATGATAGTCAGTGTTGGTTTCTGGTTTATGTTTAACCTCTGAATGTGCTAACCAGGAATGTAGGGAATCATTCTGATTTTGAAACACAACTGAGAAGTTATGTGGGAGGGACTGTACAGAGTTGTGGTCATAAGGTAGAGATATTACAGGGAGTGGATTTTGATGTGGAACTTTCCTTTAAGACCATCCTGAAATATTATTCATCTATGCCATCACAAGCAAACCTAAAAACTGCAGATGATGCTCAGACAACAGATTTTTAACAGCAACGGAGAATACTGTATGTGACGGGCTAAGGTTTAACTCATTCCGGGCTCAGCTTAGCTCTATTCCCTACTGCAGGAATACCGTACTTTGGGATTGTCCTTCTAGTATTGTCAGGTTGGTCGTGCAGAGCATCGTCCAAATGCTGCCATGGAGCCGCTGTGTCACTGCAGGACAGGACTGAGACCTCCCTTATCCTTTATGTTTTAGTAGATGCATACACTTGGTTTATTCCATTCCTTTTACATATCACAGGTTTCTCTAACTGAATAAAATTACATGAAGAGTTACTGTTTAATTATACTTTTTGTCTGCTTACTGTGAGTCAGCTGTCACATAAGAAGGTTTAAAATAAATAGTACATTTGAAAGTAGCAAATTCTGCAGTTTTGTAAAACCAGCAGCTGGTCCAAAATGTATAAAAGCTTTAATTTGGTGAGATTCAGCTGGGAATGCTGAAGGAAAAGAAAGAAGATTCAAGCATAAGGTCCATTTCGGGACTTTTTCAGTAATTCCCCATTTATTTACCAGAAAACCCTAACAAAGTTCCTCTTCAGAGGGATGAACTGTTAAGAGAGGTAGCTTGGCGGGGGATTTAAAGGATGGATGACTTTTACTTCTGCTTTTTATCTGTGTTATGATTGACACAAGAATGTGATATTAGCCTCCTTGCACATTTCTTTCAGCCGAAACATCCTYGTGGAACCCTCTGTGTTGTTTATATTTAAGATGACGTTTCAACTTCCAGGACATCCTAATTTTGTACCTACACCAGAGAAAGATCTCATGGTCAAGCCACTATTTACCAGTGCAGTCTGATAATATTGTTTCTAAAATCAGATGACACGTTGTGAATACTAGTTTCAAGGACTGGTTAAAACCCTCAAGGTTATGCCCTCCTTGAATCTTTGAATTCCCAAATAAGAAGATTATTAAAAGAGTATGATCAAGGTTAGTGGCCCCTAAAATTAGACCTTACAGCTGTGTTTTATTTCTCTGTGTGTGTATGAACACAGAGTTCATCTGTGCATTTGGGCTTCTGTACAATACAAGAAAGATCTTTTTTCTTTCCAGACTACCATACCCTTTAATAGAATGTAGGAGCCTTAAGGTACAGTATTTGTATTTTACATATATTCTTCCATCAATTCATGTTGCATGTGAACTGATAACGTAGCCATGTATGGAATTCCCTGGGAAAGCTTTCTGGAGGCAGGTAACTGAAACTCTCCCTTAATTTCATATTTAGTCTTTTTTTTTTTTCAGTTTAATTTATGCTAGATGACACTGTAAAAGGGCAACACATCCTATCGATGTCATGAAACAATATTTCTAGATGTATTAGCTCTGAAAACCCAAAGATATAAGCCATTCTTAATCTTGTTTAGCTGTATTTTTAATTTGAGCATTTGTATGTCACTCTTCTGCTTTTACAGCAGTTTCATTTTCCAGGAGGACATAAGGACTCCTCTAAGTTACAGTGGCTTCTAATGACCCCAAGGTTGTCTGGAAACTGAGGGACTACTACCCTGCATTTGTTCATTGCCTCCATGGTGCCCTCTCCAAGCCAAAATCCTTTATTTGGTGGTGGAGGCTGGTGATCTAGGACTGGGTTCAGCAGACCTAGGCTAAAACAGGTAGTATTTGCTCAGAAAAGGGAGACAGCATGCCCTCTGCAGAGGACCAGGCACCTACCCTGATGGCAGAGTCTAGCTGAATCGTTTTACACATTGTGATATCYGAAGAGGGGCATTTAGATCAGTACAGTGAATTAAAAATTTCAATTTTAAGTCAATAAAGTCAATAAATGCAACATTTTACAAATTTGCATGAAGAGGACAACCAAGTAATAGTGTTTTTACTTCCACAAAGTAATTAGACAGCTTGTTCACCACATGGTTARTTGAAATCATTTGAGGCAGCTGAGACCACTGTTAAGCTTTGGTCTTACATGATAAAGAACAACTTTTACCATGTTAGTAGAGGCCAATGCAGAGGAAGCATTCACAGTTTGGTTTGCAATACTTCAAGAAAGTAAAAAAATGTGTAAATATATACATTCTAATTTCTTTATTCTCTGGATCGCGAAGCCTGCGAAATCATTCTTCTAGGTCTCTTTAAATGACCTGTGCTGACTCAGTTGGGCAAAGAAATTTTACACAGATGACCAAGAACCTGAAAATTATTATTCTATTTTTACAAGCCTCCATAAGTCTCTCTCTCTMTCTATCAACCCAAGGAAGTTAGCTGTTGGCTGAAAAAGAAAAAACTATAAAAAGAATGAAAAAGGTTTTGATATTTAAGAAGATACAGCAATATGTTATATATTTGAAAATGTAGAGGTGCTCTTATCCTGTCAAGTTTGAATCACTGATTATAGCAGAAATGGTACAAACAATAAATTAAGTTAATGAGCATTSCACTGCCTATATAGCAATGCCAAGAAAAGTAAGGAGCAACCAAATTTTCATCCCAGAATTTTACAGCTGTGGAAAACATTTCTCCTGCCACCAGGACAAATCTGTTGCTGAGGAAGTGCTCTCCTCTCAGGGCTGGCTAGCTTGGGGTCTGCAGTAGAAAGCAATCAAGACCATGCTCCTGAAATCCCTGTAAGAACTAAGCCACTGTCGCTACATAAACAGTGTTACTCTTACTTTTCCTAGAAGCCACCCAACAGCTATCCCTAGATTCCTTTATTCTATGCCAAAGGGAACTAATGTGGCAAAACAGGATTTACCAGACTGGTTATGTCTCTATTAAAATATTATGAGAATTCAAATTTTGATTTTCAGCATGTGCTTTCCCTTAGACACACCAGGGTTTACAGACACCTTTGGACTGCAGAGATTTTAAAGATGTTTCAAAACCAAGAACCTTGTGTGCAAATATGAGCATATATAAATATCTGGGGTTTTTTTTGAAAGGTCAGTAATGTAAATAGTCATGTGAGAGAAGGAAGTGGTAAAAGGCACCAGACTGGAACTCCAGGCTGGGTTTAGCTCCTGGCTCTGCTGCAGCTTGTGACTGCAGGCAACTCTTATAGGTATAATATTTCACTACCTCAGAGGGCTGCTATTAATTAATCTCTGTGCCTGAGGTCTGTGTTAGGAGGGATGAGAGTGGGGAGTCCCCTCTGTGAAGCGGCAGCTGGGTTGCTTTCTGTACCCAAGGCACCTCTTTCTAAATTGACACTGGTGTCTCCATACAGCACTCCACAGGTAGTCCAGGCAATTCCCTGCTTCCTGGGGCTGAGCTTCACTTCTTTTGCACTCTGTGAGCGACATTCGCTGTAGTTATAAAATTATAACTTCAGACTACGAAAATCAGTTACAGGACTATGAAAATCAGTCATGGGGGGAAAGAAAAAGACCTCATAGTAGAAGAATGAGGGGATGGATTTTTTTCTCCAGCACATATGAATTCAATTTCAGAGAGAAATGAATCTCAGACTGTAAGCACATGAGGAGATCTCTGAGGAGCCAGAACAAAGGGTCTCTTAAATGATAATCAGTTTTTCTATCAGCCCATGATTGTAGCAAAATGTTTTTGTTGTAAAACATTTGTCTGACACATGCTTGTAAACCTGCCAAAAAGGATATCCTACTTAAACAAAACAGACATTAGCCTCAAAAGTGGGTTTTCAGTTCAAGATACCCCTGATTTTTTCATAACTTTTGTTTAGTTCATGCAAATGATTAGAGAGTACCATTAAATTAAACAAGAGCATAATTAAAGTTGCTACATGATGCTTAAGCAGAAATGGTTACACCATCCATATCACGGCAGCCATCGGGCACAGAGGCCACTACAAGCCCAGCCGACCTGTGCCCTGGCACAGCGGAGGAGAGAACGGGGCTGTTGCGAGCCCTTAAATGGGGTCACTGATGAGGGGTTCCTCCTCCCTGGAGACGCCTGTGTAAATTGTGCCTGTTAGCCATGCTTTGCAGGGCTGCAACAGTACAGCTTGGCAGAAGCAAGTTTGTGGCCCTTGCTCTTTTATAGGAGGTATTTTGCGATCTCATCTCTGCCCTCTGCAAGAAAGCAGTAGGTCTCCTGAGATCCTCACATCTCCCTCTCCTACACAGATGTATCCCCACGCTTCCCAGCTCATGGACAAACCTCTGTACAACCCTGGCAAAATTGCTCCTACAGACTCTGTTTGCTGCTTTATGCAGCTGGAATCAGCTTTGCTAGTGGAAGCACGGAACCTTACTGTAAACATGGAAGGTATAGAAAAGGAACTGAAAGCTCACCATGTGCTGGAAGGCACCAGGCGGTGGCAGAAATGGAGTCAGCCCAGCTGGCCCTTTAGCTCAGGAGAGCCAAATGTTGYGTAAGTTCCGTGCAAGCACAGGTGAAATTACTACAAAAAAATGAAATCATTCCAGGACACTCTGTAAACTTACAGTATGCTTATGGTTATGCAAGCAAAAAAGGAGTTGGCAAGCTGGGACTTCTGGAGTGTTATAAAAAAAAAAAAAAACCACCTAGAAATTATTTTTTAAATTATTTAAAAAATTAAATTAAAGCAAAAATTAATCAACAATAAGTGATAGGATAGATTGCAATACTAAGACCTCATATGAATCCAACTGGTCTTGTTCCACCTATATATTAAATTTGCATATTGACTGGAATTTTGAAAAGACAAAATTGCGAGGTTATTATGGAATTAAAAATAATAGAATTATTAAATCTTTATTATGTTTCCATCCCTTGTAGAGGAAATACAAAGCAAACTGCTCTCAGCTAGGAATCAGTCTTCAAAGTCAAAGAGGAAAGAATATATTCTGTTAGGTAGATAATGTAATTGGTTAGATCTTCATTTAATCAAAGCGATGTCCATGAGCATTAGTAAGTAAAAGGAGAAAGAGAAGGTTTGAACAGATGTTCTATTTTATTTTAATTTTGATATGAAGTTGACTAACTTACAGTGGGATCCTTGTATAAAACAACAAAGATAGACAATTTAAGGTCAATCATCAAAAAGGTTACATGGGAGAGGTAGGACGAGATGGTGATCCAATGATTTCTGAAGACTGTTTTAAGAATTTATTGAAAGCTATTTTAAAGAGCTCTCTGTTAGGGGGATAACATCTCAAGACACTTGGACTATATTGAAGCAAAGGAATTCAACCTTAACTAACTTGTTGGAATTCTTTGAAGATATTACTGCCATGATAGATAAGGAAAATTCTAATTTAATTAGGTTTTCAGAAGATAGCTAGCATTGCTCCACATCAAAGATTACTGGATAAAAGGTATAGAACAAAGGTTAAGAGCTAGTGTAGAATAAAAATTGTGTCCTAAAGTAAAGAACAAAAGAGAATGATGTACAGCTATTATTAAATAGGAAAAGAGTTACTGCTTATGGCAGGGTTAGTTGAAGTATGTGCTTTAAACATTCCAAAAATATTGAGGTATGAGTAATTTGATTTGTACTTTTAAAAATCAAAGATCACAGTTTCTGATGGAGTATATCYACTTTGTCCCTCATAGCTATCACAAATTTACCTTCCTTATGAAATGTGACAGAATTTTCCAACCTGATTAAAATCTGATGGTGTAGGGAAAATTATGGATTTCTTACAATATTCCCTGGTTCTGATACAGCTTAAATGGGAGAAGGAAGACTGATGGGACAGGTCCGTGCCGTGCTGGTCGAAAAGTACAGCCACAAGCAACTGTGGTTATTTAAAAGTTTATTAGACAAGCTTTCAGGCTAATCTAATTTGGCACAAGAATTTTCAAACCCAGCTAAGTTGTAATGCACAGACAACTAGCAGACTAAAGCTGTGTGCTCACTGTCTGCACTGCCCTTTAAAACTACAGGCAAATAGATTAGAGCTTCCCCCCAGTTCAAAACTTAGAAGAAACTGGGAAATGTTTCCATCACAGCTACTTTATGCCAAGATTTTACATAGTGCTAATGGAAAAAGTGCTGGAAATTAAAGACAAGTTCAGAATGAGTTAGAGGAGCAGAGTGAAAAAAGAAGGGAAGTTAGTTTCAGATAAACAAAGGCAAAAAGAAAAGACTGGATCTATTGAGTTGGACAGGCTCTTCCTGTCCTTGTGCTGAAGATTTCTTACATTGCCTTCTTTGTTTTCTAATCATATGCTCCAGGTGAAAGGGCATACTTTGCTCCTGTGTTTTTCTTTCCATAAATATGATAACTGTTACTGCTCTAGACCTTTCCTAAAAAGTAAGTTAGTAGTATCTGATCCAAAAGCAATAGCACACAATTCATCATCTGTGGCAGTTAGAGAGCCAAAAATGGAGGCCATCTACCAATTTTTGGGATTGTGCCTCCCTTTTGGCACCTTTGGTATACTGTGAAGCAGAATTTTATAAAACCCTTTAGGGGATTACTTGCAACTTAAAATAGTATATAYGTATCATAATTACACTGTCTTCCAATAGAATCAGCATACCATTTACAGTAAGAAATCTCTTTGATCCTCTCTGCAAATGAAGCGAAGTCAGGTGAGCAGGCTTCTCTGACAGAAAGGCATTTTATTGAGTGATTTGCTGGACACAACCTCTCTTGGCTGGTACAGTAATTGCAAAGCAAAAAAAATCCCGGTAATTATTTAGAATCACAAAGAAATTTTGTAAATTATTTTCTTTAATTTGTTTTAATTGATTTTCAGCACATAGGCTGCAATAATTTTGCAATCCACATGAGGACACAGTTCTCGGACACAGTTCTCAGACACATAATGAGAGTAGGAGTTAGATTATTTAGTAAAGGGCAAACTATCAAAGGATCTGCAGCACCAAGAGTTGCTGTCAGTGCAGAGAAAGCCCTGTATGTGTTACACAGCAGACCACATTTGGATGGTTGCCCTTCTAGTTGCTGCAAGCACAAATACCCATTTTCATCAGCTTATGAAGGAAGAGTTGGCACCCATAGACACCCGTTACTAGAATGCAGACTGCAGCTCAGGAAATGCAGTCATGTTCAAACTTTTTCCTGTGTTTAAGTCCAGATGTCCAGTGGCCTGTAGTGTTTGCTATATACTCACTACCAATTGTAAACACTATGATGTTCTGTGGGGGTCATCAAACTGGTCTTTTCCTATTCACTAAAGAGAATCGCCCTGAACATAATTCACCATAGAGAGAAAATAAGAACTAAAACAACATAACAAATCTGCAACCTTGTCTATGAGGCTGGAAGAATTACTGGAGAGATGGAGGAGGGCCAAGAGTCTAGGAGGGTGGTCTAGTGAAGGACCAAAACTGTAGAAGAAGTTTAGGGTATTGAAGCTTTGTGCAAATGAGCCTCCTCCTGAGCAGTGCAGAACCATGGAGTCGCAGCTCCCAGCACCAGTCCTAGCCCAGCCACGAGAAGCTGGAGCAGTTGCTTTGATCAGCCATTTGTACTAACCTTGTTTGCAGTGGTATAAATAAGGAGTAATTCCATTTTGGTCAGAGAAGTTTAGTCCAGAATAAAACTGCAGCGACATCAGTATGAGACCACAAGGATCACAGTCTGCCAGTATACAGAACAGTYATGGTCCCACATAGACAATGTTTGCCAGGAACAGGAGTTTTGCATAATTCATTATTAAACTTTTAAATCCTGAGAAGAGGGACAGTAAAGCTATTCAATTTATTGTTAGCTCAAGGTCAGATTTGCTGAGTGTTTATCCTCTAGAGTACTCTCACAGACCAGGCTGGGCAAACTAGCTGGTAAATCTACCAGAAAAGCATTGTGTACACCCTGAGTTTTCCAAAACACACAGTTCTACGGTTGCATTCACAACAAACAGCCCCAGCAAGATGCAGCTCTTCTGACTTTCTGTTTCTACCCCATCTGTCCTTAATTCAGTGCCTAAGATTAAGCAGATGGCTCTGCCCGTGGTAGTCCCTGGAAGAGTCTTGCCATTGCCTGCCACCAAGGGATGCGGAATTCCCAAGCAGCCAGAGTCCAGGCTGCCTAAATGGGCAACACGAGGCCCAGGCTGACACCAGAGCATGGGTCCAGCACAGATTTCAGCAGTCAGGTGAAAACTAAAGACTTGGCATTGCACTGAGATCTGTTTACACAAAGGGCATCCAGGAAACTGTTGCTGACATGAATGCAGATTTAGGAATTTTTTGGTAGCAGGATGGTGACTGCAAGTTTGAGGGCTGTATTGCTAAAGATAATAGGGTGAGGAAGTCCCTGTGATGCATTATAAACGTGCCTTCGTGCTGKAGTAGTTCCCCCACAAACTGAAACTATTTGTAAGGGATTTTAATGTTCCATATCATTCCTGCTGTTTTCTAAAAGTGCTCAGAGGAAACTACTGGCTCTCTGAGTGCCAGATCCCAAGGTATGGAAACAATAGGGGGTCATATTTTTWWAAAAAAAAAAAAAAAAGTAACATTTTTCAGGCAGCTTTCTGATTTGCCATAAAAAACTTCCTTCATCCCTCCTGAGTCTAATGATGTTCCTCATTATGGACTGGGATTTAAAATAACACCAGAAAAAGCAGGGTTTTTCAGACAAAAATTCATTTCTGTTTGCAAACAAAATACTCCCTGCATTCAGATAAGCCTTCTCATTAAGTTTTSTGCATTCTCTCCTCCTTGTTTCAGGAGTATTTCTAGACAGAGCCCTCTCCTGATCTTTGAGTTTATTCCTAGATTTTTCTTTCAAGGAGTGGGTGGCATTTCAGTAGGCGGGGCTCACTTGCTCAGTCACAACAAAGGAAAATAAAAATAACCAGCTGAAAAACTGAAGTTGCTGGAATGTGTAATACTCAGCATTAAAATGGCACAAAGTGCCTGCCTATTTATAGCTCTTGTTTTGAGAAAGAGCGAGGCACACTTTGGGCACTAGATACAATGGATCACCCAGGAAAATGCATGGCCTTGCATTCTGTGTGTGAAAGCCTTTTTATTTGTTTGTTGCAATACCAGTAATTTCCCAGGAAAATGGGGCTTACTCAGAGTTTTGGTTATCTATTTTATGCAAGCAAATGCCAGGTTTGACATGCCAGTTTGGTTGCTGAGTAAAAACTTGGATGACTAAATAAAATCCTATGCTTGCTGTAATTCAGATTTATCCACGTATCTTTGTCATTATATCTTTGCTGAGACATGCATGCTTATCATGATTACACAAGAAATGTGTTTTCAGTGTAGTAACAGACCTGCAATGTCTCATTCATCAAATGATGAGACTTTGAGGAGGACAAAACACACCCAATTTACCAGTATCTGACTTTTTTTTCCACATGTTTCTTTGTCTTTATTTGAGTCACGCTGAACTACACTTAAAACATTATGAGTTTCCTACTTTCTCTGTTTCTTTTCAAAGTTTCACTTAGTGGTATTGTTTTCCAGTTCAGTAGAAGGTGATACAGATTGAAATGTCAGAAAGCAGAACAACTGGAGAGATAGAATGAAATTGCTGTTTGCAATAAATAAAAGAAAATTGTGGTGCAGATAACATGCAGAAGACATATGCAAAGAGACAGCATTATTAGTAGCAGTCCAGAGATTTTTGATGCTGTGTTTAAAAGTAAGCCAAGCCTTACTGTGCCCCATGTGGACTGATAGCAGTCAAGAGTCCTCTGCACAGGAGCACTGCGGTTTGGTAGTGCTATAAAAGCACATTTGATGGGCCAAGGGAGATCCCTGTGGGGGACCGCACTCACGTTGTCTTTTGGTAAAGCTAGAAGCAAGTCTAAGATTTCATAAATTTAGAAGGCAACCTGTTTTCATAGACAAGATGCACATTTATCCAACACTTTCCTGAATGAAATGGCAAGCAGAGCCACAAGCTGAATTCGAGGTCCTCCATGGGGTGTCATCACTGATTGTTGGTGGACTAAAGTTCAAAGGTGAATATGTGAATATGTTTTGCCTCCACTTATGGGTAAGCTCATGACACCTTTCTACTTAGTAACAGGAACCTGCTTGGATCAGACAAGTATAGTAAAAGCAAAAATGAGCAGAATCGCCATCATAAGTTTTCTTTTTATTTCTAACCTGCATCTCATCTCCAGAGTCTCCTGGAGGATAAGCTCAGAGTCTCCTGAGCTTATCCTCCAGTTCTGAAGGTGCTGGAGGATAAACTCAAGTTTCCAGAAATAAAGTTCCAAAAAAAATCTTTGGAACTTCATTTCTCTGACTGAGACCCATGCCTTAGTTTTGTTATAACTGCACAAAATCACCATCATGAACTGGATATTAAAAGTTTTTTAATAAACAATATACTGTTGTTTTTTCTTGGCTTCTTATATCACAATTCCCCCAAATAAAAGTATTTAAATGATGATAGTCAGTATCTATGTTTGTTGTCTGTATCTCTTTGGGAGACCAGAATTGTACTGGAAACAAAACCTTATCCTATATGGATAACCTGCATTCTGTCCAGTTTTGTGCCTGTCCTTTTCTACAGTAATTAATAAAAATTCATTCTGAGAACAGAGGACCACAAGAAATGCCTTAATAAAGTCAGTTCAGTGGTCCATCTAGCCCAGTCCTCTGCCTCCAGCAGTGGCAATAGGAGATGCTGGTTAGGAAGAGCACACGAGCAGAGCCGCTCTCTGCAGGCCCTTCTCCTCGTACTCCCCAGTATCCACAGTCCCTKGAGCAGGGGACTGTGCCTATTCTTTCAGTCCTTCAAGCATCTTCGTGTACGATAGTCGCTTTGCAAAAACAGCTAAAGGTTGCCTATGCTTTTTTGAGACTAAAACCTATAATCAAGCATGACAACAAAGGTAGGATCAAAAGTGGGGGAAAACTACAGTAGAGAAATGAAGGAAAAAGTTTCTGAAAAGACTCTGAGGTGATTCAGCAAGGCACAGTCACTGGGAAAAAAAAAAAAAGAACTGAAGCCAAATAATAAATGCCGTCCTGTGGATCCATATTAATGCTGCCGCTTTCCCATCTGTTCCCTGAAGTTCCAAACCAAAACCAAGTCATCTGCAGTCTTGGCTTCCTCATTGTGTGAAACATTCATCTATTAAATTAATCTGGAGAAAATGGATCCATTTCATCCCTGGTGGGACTTTGTTTTGTTTTAATAGGGTTGCATACCATGGATTGTAGCCCATTGAGGCCAATGATAAATTACATGTGAATAAAAACAAAACCCAAATGAAACAAATAAATAATAACTACATGTTATTTTTTTCCTCTAGCAGAAATGCCTTTGGGATAACTGCAATTTTTTTCTGTTATGTTGAGAAGGCTAGCAATTTACACTAACAAAATTGGCACAATAACCCTGGGAATCCTTATTTTTCTATGAACAATATACACTAACAGAGTTTAATGCTAAATTTCCATGTCCTCAAACTCTGATATATCTTTCAACTGTGAAGCAAAATTCCTGGTGCCAGTATCACAGAGGGAAAGGCTCATGCTTGACCTTGTTAAGCAAAAAATTGGAAATGTTCTTTGCAATCTCCCAAGCCAGTAATTCCCGGATGCTTTATATTGCAAAATTCCCTTCTGYCACCCTCTGATTATCATTGCTCATTTAGCTCACCATGGTGATGCAGCCACCCACTTGGAGCAGTGGCAAAATTTATTTCTAGTGCTTCTAATACATATTTAAGCTCATGGTGTTCAATACTGTGCCATAAAAGTAGCCTAGAAACTTTACTGTTAATGTACTTAGCAAAATTATGTTCATTTATGTGTTTCTGCTTAGGACTAATCTGGATGATTTAATAATTATTAGGTGGAACGCCGTCTAGTCTCCCTAGACATCCCACCAGAATTAGCACATACCCTCTGCAGAGAATAAATTGCTAACTAGCCACTTGCAGGGAAGATGTGTCATTTCTGTGGCTCACGTGGTGTGTTCTCCATATCTCCTGTTGTGGTTCTCTTTTTATGGCTGATTAAATGTTTTATCTTTTTCACCCGTTCCTTTACAAAAGTACTTTCCAAACTATTGATTAATTAAGCTGCATCCTCACATGTGATTAGGGCACAGGACTGTGARTCAGGCAGCTTAGGTTCGCTCTATGGTTATGCCACAGGCATCCTGCATTTTCCTGGAAAAGTCACTTCAATGGCTCTGTTGCTAAAACACAGAGTGTTCCTACAGAGATGGATGAAATAAGCCTTTCCCACCGATATGTTTAATTTAGCAATACTATAAAGTAAATGCATACCTTTGATAATATGATTTCAAAATGCAAATGGCTATTAATAATTGTACATTCCAGTGCTTTTCTGCTGCATATTAAATTGTTTAGGTATATTCAAACTGTTTATTTTTAATTTGAGAGCATTCTCTTCTTACTGGTCATAAACTATAGAGGCCTTAGAATTAGGATTTAAAATTATAAAACAAACTTGTCATGTAAATTATAACATTAAATTCACTTATGGAGATTTTAATTAGGTTTATTTGTTCCTCCTCTTACTGAAAATCTTTAGAGCTGGTGTAAGTCAATAAAGATCTATTTATTTTTGTGGCAGATCTAAATTTGAAATTACTAATTTATTAAAAGGTCTCTATCAAAATAGGAAAATCACTTTTGAGTAGAACTCAATTCATTCTGCAATAACTTGGATATTTAAAAGGACTGACCAAAATGCAGAATGCAGAAATTCGCAGATTCCCAGTCATGACCATGGCAACTTTTGAGTTTATTGAAAATTGAGAAATGAGCGTTGCATAAAGTTCTCCGGTCAGATTGAGCATGCTTGGCTGTACAGAGACGGYAATATGCTCACAGCATTTACAGAGTGGGTACTATGTGGGGTAGGTGGATAGATTCACTGTATACAGCCCAGACCCACTACTTGAACACCTGCATCATTCTGCACCTTATTATGCAAACATCACAAAGTTTATTTTTATCCTCACSTCTCTTCATTACACACACAGACATTTCAGGGAAGGTCTGAGATACCATGTTTGATGACCAATACATGAATAAGGCTCCTCCAATGACCTCTTACTGCTTTAGTGGTGATATGGTAGCACTGTGAAGAAATCAGCAGATACAAGAAGAATAGCTTCTTCATTTTTGCATAGGAAAGGCAAAAGTAAATTTAGTAACTTTGGGAATTCGTGTCGTCAAGCTGCAGAACGCCAAAGCAGGATGAAGATGTAAGCTATGCTTTGTTGAAGTACACCCCTCTTATCTAGATAGGAAGGAGAATTTGAGGTTTCTCCTCTTGGGTGCAGATGTGGGAAATCCAGTTAATAGTGCCATTGGACTCTGTAATTTTAAAAAACACAGCTCTTGATTTTAAAAGGAGTAGAATGCAATCAATACAAGATAGCTGATATTGACATGTCTCTCATTATGTGCCTGACAAACATCAGTGGTTCATGTTAACACCTCTCTAGCTTGCTTCATCAATTTTTACATATATCCCTCAGAACATAGCTCAAAGTCTGGTTCAATTAAGAGAGCAGTGCTCTGGTGACTGTCTCGCTTGGTACAACTTTCCAATACACCAGCAAAGCTGGGTCTACTGCTGCTCCCTGGGAAACAGACTCAGTTACGAAATGGCACGATGAAAGAAATCATTGGCATAGTTACAGAGAAATACTGACAGCACCTTACAGAAAGCCTTCCCTAGAAATGGAGTGGTTTACAGGTTAAAAATCTTACAAAAATGCTGAATGTGAAATTGCTTATGATTGTAACAAGAAAGGGGCTACAATCTTTTTCTTAATAATTTTGTCTTCAGTTATTCTACTAAAGTGACACTGTAATAGCAAAGGTAGATGCATAAATCATTACCACCCCCAGAAAACTGCATTTTGCTGTTCATAGCATTTAATAAAGGAATACCTTTCTTAAATGTTAAAACAGTAGCTAAAAGGGGAGGAGGGATTATGTGTGTACGTACACATATCCTACGCAAATATGTATACGTGTTTATGTACATCTACGTACAGCTGCTTACGTATTTGACCAGCTCCTGGAAAACAGTAGTTTTTAAAAGGTTGATGTTATAAAGCTCTATCTGGTTGGCTTTTTATACAAGAAACTATCTTCCTATATTTTTTTTCTTTACAACCGTAATTGTATAATGTGGAATATATTATTTATAAATATATATATATAAAATTTTAAGATGAGAGCTCATTTTCCCTGTACCAAATCCAAATGCCCGACCCAATTCTGCTGTTTCAGAGGCATCAGGATGGATACACATGTACTGAAAATGCTCATTGCTGTCTGTCCCTGACCATTTTCCCCCTTCCATGCTGCAGAGACCAACTCCCATTTTCAGCTTGTGCTTACAGAAACATTTCAGAGAAGCACCCAGCCTCTCCCAGTGCTACTTTTCCTAACTTGATCACATTACCACTCCTTCATGTAATTTTAACTTACTGCCTCAGAACAAAAAAACAGACCACAGCATTCAGCTGTGGATGTCAGCTGTCCCAGCTGAAGTGGTTAGATCAACATGTCCTGAACCTAATGGATGAATGAAAGGATATGAGCTTTTTCTTAAAGTAAACCTCCAGAAAGTCCTATTGTGGCAGGCAGATTAAGGAAGTTTCCTTTTCTGTACATAATTAAAATGGGAATAATATATGGGTAGTCTAATCTAGGCTAAGGAGAACCAACTTTTGAACTCCTAGAAAATAAATGAGGGTCGTTGCTAAGCAAGCAGCTATACGAAGTTGCCTAAAGAAATTTTTTCTATGCTTTTGTGTCTTTTTTAAGATAAAAGAAACCACAGTAAATCACTCAATAAAAAAATGACCATGTTAAAGTTCACCAAAGTATGATGTATATTTAAATTGGGCCTGGGACTGAAATACATGAGGTTATATTTAACAAAGATGAATGTTTTGTTTCATACTCGAAAAACCTTTGAAACACCACCAATTGCCACAATACCTGATTTCTATTCTCCACCTAAATAGCCTTGATACTTAACCTGTTTGTAAAGGACAAGCAACAGTTTTCTTAATGTTGTTTTTAATCTCAATTTGAAAAAGAAAAGAAAGCAGAATAACAAAGATTTTCCTCTGACTTTGGGGTTTGTTTTGGCTTATGAATTTTTCAATGTTCTAAAAGCAGTGGGTGTGTTTTGATGTTACTGATGAACTCACATTCACAGCTGCCCACACAGAGGCACACAAACACCTCACCTTTACAGTGGAAAAAAAAGACTGTAATCCTTGCCGCATCACAGGAATAGAAAGCACAGAGGCTAAATCAAGCATTAGAAACTATCCTTCACAACGCATGAAATTCTTTTAAAGTAAATAGACCTCAAGCCACAGTGAAAATTTTCCTGACACGAGAGTCAGCCCCTTCTCAGAGCCTTTTTTCACAGGAGGTATTGGTACTGAGCATCAGAAGACTCACACACCACTGTCRTTGACTTTCATGTGACTTTGTAGCACTCCTCGTTTTCAGTGTCCAGGTGCTTTTTGCCCTCACCAACTCTGCCCCCCACCCCTCAAGCATCTTTCCATCCAAATGACAAATTGAAGACAAGTAAGAGATAGCCTTTTTTTTTTTTTCTCCAAAGCATGGAGGGATACAGTGGTTCTGGGTTTGGTTTCTTTCACACAGATAGATACAAAATTTATTGCATACTACTGCCTGAACAAGAGGGATGAGGAAATTTAGGCCCAGTGCTAGCATGACATTTTTCTGTGTATTGCTCCACTGTATTTCCTTTGATTTAATCAGTGAAAATGYTGTGTTTTACACAGCTTCCTTTTAAAACTTGATCTAACCTAAGTTCACATTAAACTACTGCAAAATTAACTTCAAAGTTTTGCGAATTCTGTCCAACTTTGTCCTGGCTAATTTAAGCTGGAAGCAAGCAATGAAATTCAATACCCAGAGATTTTTGGTGTGGTTTGTAGTTCAAAGGGGAATTTTGCACTTTCCAGGGCTCTGTGGGTCTACTCTTATGATATAATGGTGCGTGCCCCCGCCGTCTTGGGACAAGAACCCCTACCTGACAAATCCCATTCTTCTCAGTGACAGTCCCCTTGGACTTTACTAGAAAAGGCTGTTTAAAATCTATGTGAAAAATTTATTGGTTCCTTTCTAAGCAATAGACATTAAATTTGCCATACAAAGGTTGCCCATCATGTTACTGCCACAATGATTACTAATTAATATTATGTAAATATATATTAATATTATTAGCAACAATGAAAATTTCTTCTTCATCTGAGTAAACATTAACGAGTGACTTTCTGTGTGTTTATACTTCTTGTATATGGCTGTCACAGATAGTCTTCAGAAGAATAGATGAGCTGAAGGCTTCATCATACAACCATATAGCCACTGACTTAGGTTTCTGAAACAATAGGTTAATAAAGGTTTTTCATTCCACGTTCTCAAAGTCTGGGCTCACTGATCCATGTATAAACAACTCTTTTGGCAAATTTGTGAAAGTGCAAAGCACTCCCTTTGGCACAAGCGCAATGTAAAATTCAAAAGCACAAGGTCCTTGCCTACCAAACCCAAGGGAGCTACTCAYGGGTTCACTGGCTACAGACTCCCCATAGATTCTTCTCTTGCTGTAACTGCACTTTACTGGTTGCCACCAGAAACATCCTCACAATATTATTTCTAACCACACTGGCATTTCCAGTGTATTTGGAAGGTCTACGGAGCTATTAACTACCTGAAAAAACAATTGGAAGTGTCATAGTCCTGAGTACTGCAAGATCTAGTATTGAAGGGGATCCTGTAGAAACACAAGCATGTTGGATTAAAATATTTTCCTACTTGCTTCTTTAGAAACCAGGAGAATAAATTCTCTTTTAACTAACAGAATTGCACAGATGATACAACTGGCCCACGTTGCCTTGTACACTTTTCTTATGGCTGTATTACTAGACCCGTAAAAACTTTGTTTAATGGCTGATGTGTATCTCTAGTTGATTTAGCATCGTTTTTAGTTTTCACTAATATGCAGATGTCTAACCCCAAGAGCCATTACGCATATAAACATTTTTAGCTCTCAGTTTGATAGATGTATTTTGGCTGATTAATTTTCAAAATATCTATTTGTACTTGTGCCAAACAGACTGCCATTTCCATACAAGCCTCCAGTTTATGCACCAGCACTTTATAAATCTCCAAATAAAATCTTCCATGTTTATTTTTCTTAGAGAGAAAATCCCATTTAATAATTGTGGGCCTCTTTTCTTTATATGCATTTTGCTATTGAGAGGGTAACTGTATTATTTTCTAAGTCATATTGGCGTTTGATTTTTTTTATTATGGGAAGAGAGGAAATAAAAATAATACTGAAAATCCATGGTATTTCTACTGTGGGCTTTATCTACCCATAGCCTAAAGTGCATAACCACCATTTTGTTGTCTGATGGCGCTGGAGAAAGCCTAGTGCTATGATGCTAGGAAGGAGAGAAAAAAAGACTTTCCTGGAGTTGCAGCCAATACTTTGTCTGCAGCCTGATCTCCTAAAAGATGCCTACTCCGTTTCTGATGCTATTTGGTGCCTTCCATGATGCGTGTTTCTTCACATGTTTAGTTTCTTGAAATAAATTGTGGAGAATGCCTTCAAAGGGCATCAGCAGATATTTTATAACTTATTTTCATAAATTTTTAGCTCTCAGTTTGATATGCATATTTTGACTGATTAATTTTCATAATATCTATTTGCACTTGTGCCAAATATAAATTTATATTTATAATTTACTTCCCCTCATCAGAGAAGTGGGGTACCCATCTTCTGGTCCAGGAAGGGGAATGTAAAGCCAGGGTAGGAAGGGAAAAAAATGACATTGGCAGCAGCATCCCTGGTCATCCAGCAGCCAGGCATCAACTTGGCATTCAGTCAGTGCTCYAGAGGGTTGGGATATGAGATCCATGATGGCATCTATCCTAATTTTTTCAGACCCTGTCCCTCTCCTGAATACCCCAGGAATCACAGAATACAACAAGGTCTTCACTGGTTATTGCATTCACCCTGGTCCTCACTGGAGGCACCGTGGGATATAGTCCTGATGCTGTGGGCGGTAGGCAACCCTTCCAGAGTCAGCTTAGAGCCTTCTCCTTCATTTCTAACATAGGTACATGGCTGCACTGTGGCTCCCGGAGGGTCTCCATGCAGCCATGGAAGCAACCATGATTTTATCCTGTGCAACCTGGCTTTAAAATATTTAATCCAGGACATGTTAACAGCTAGCAAGAGCAAGCCTAGAGTCTCTGCATGTTCAAATATTTATGCTTCCTGGGTGAGTCTGGCAAGAAGTGCTGCCAAGTGTACTGTTATCAGTGTCCTATGTTGGCTAATTTAAAATTAACTTGGGCACTGCCTACATGAGTCGCAGCAACATATTTGACTGAAACAGTCCTGCCCCTCCAAGCAGGATACGGAGCTCAGGGAGAAGATGGAGATGAGATGAATCATTTTTGTGCCCTTCAAAACCTGAGCTACTTCACCAGCTGGAGAGACTGACAATTTAGGCGTGATTTAGGCAGCCCTACAGCAGTGMTAGCGAGAGCATCTTCATCCAAGGGGGATGCGAAAGAGGAGCCTGAGAGGCATTTTGCACAGTACCTGCGCTGGGGACACTGCCCGCAGCCCTGACGAAGGTGCACAGAGGCTGGCGTTTCACCCACGTGCCCACAAGGCGCTCAGAGAGATGTGGCTCATAGAGTAAAACTGGGGACATCCTTCCCGTGATTTCATAGGCAGGACAATAGTTTTCAGGAATAGACATTTATCAGAGACATTTCTTTTCAAAAAAACCCCAAACACTGAAGAAGCGGGAGAGGAAAATAAAGGGCTGTGAGAGTTTTCTCATTTTGTCTACAGAGTTTTCTCTGGGTGTTACTCCAGAGTTGGACCCCAATATTTTTGCTTGCTGGTTTCCTTTTGAGAGAAAAACATTCAATTAACATGCAAAGATCAAGCACAAGCATGAAAAAATACCAAGCGCCTGGGAGTGTACTTATTTATGGGATTGCTCCAGATGAACGCACACTATTGTAAAAATAATTCACTTATTTCCCAGTGCCCTTCTCATTATGTACACAGCCCTATCAGGCAAAACAAAAGCTTAACCTGTTTTCAGGARAAAGCAAGTGCAGTTCCCTGCCACAGAAATGATCCAGCATGTAGGAAATCAAGGTCCCTGCTCCTCGACTATTTAAACAGAGCAGAGCCTACTCGGTTTCTGAATCTCTCGTGTAAGCAGCTTAAATGTCACTCCCTGCTCTGCCAAACCACGTTTTGTGTTTGAGTAGTGCTCTCCACTCCTCTTGCTGCTTAACCGGCAAATAATTTCACTTAGTCAAGCCTATTTCAGGAGCAGGAGGAGTATTAAGAAATTGACTCTTAAAAAGAAACAAAAAGAAAGAAAGCAAGAAGTTTTCCCGGCGGTCACTCGGTGCCATGCAGGATTATCTCAGGTTTCTAGTTTCCTAGGAACGTAGTAACTTCCCCGTGGGTTGTTTTGTGGGCGGTGTTTTTGAATATATGCTAATTCAGCTTTCCTGACGGGGCAGGGAGCGGTGTCTCAGTTACACAGCTCTCCTGACAGCCAACGGTGGCAAGAGGCTGCCACGGAGCCAGGCCATGCGCTCCCGCTCGTGACAGGACCGCTCGCCCTCCCACCGGGGCCTGTCGGCACCCCCCGGTCGCCTTTGTCACGGGCAGCGGGGCCGGCATGTGCCTATGACCATGGAGATGAAGGACTCGGGCAGCGTGGTCCTGACAGCTTACCATCCCCACAGCCCAGCCAGGATCCCGGGCATGGAGCAGAGCTTTGTGCAGGACATCCCCCCCAGCCATTCGCCCACCAGCAGGTAAAGCCTGAGGGATGGGGATCGGTGCCGTCCCCTCATCTTTCGCTGGGGTCGGTCGTGGTTTTTGCTGAGTGTCTGTCAGCCTGAGAGCTTTCCCCAGTCGCTCGGCCACTTCACGAGCACTTTGCTCTCCCGCCTTTCTTGCCTCCAGCGGGGAAGTGATTCAGCCCAGTGCCTCTGGTCAGGATTGGGAGGGGGAAACAGGAGTGCCTATTTTAAATCTTGTCAGTCAACAGATCAGGCCAGTTTCCTGCCCAAGATACTCAACAAGACAATCCCCAGGAAAAAAAAGCACGTGAATCAGGCTTCTGCTCAGGTCATTTAGGACTGTATTATGGAAAGTGAGAAGGCTGAGTGACTGAGTCTGGCGCTCAGAAAGTTGATTCTGGCTTTGGTTTAGAGGATTATTTAATTMCTTCCCCATTCACCCACCAGGTCAGGAGCAGCCCTTGCCTTTTTGTGAAATTGCAGTTGCTGCTTTGCACACCCACATACACACAATGGGAGACTGCATCGTTAAAGACTTAGTCTAAATAAGAAAATTCCTTTGGGTTGCAGGAAACTAAGCATTGTCTTAATTAATACAGTCGTGTGTATGTTTACTTCCCTGCTCTGTAAGAATGCATGTATTTGCACAGTTCAAAAACAGCAGTTTGGGCAATTTTATTGTTTTAGAAAATCTGACCTTTCTCCTAAACATACGTGTCTGGGTTTTGCAATTTTCTCCAAAAGAAGTGGTATGAAAGTTCATACTGTAAAAAGTTGAAGAAAGTAGGAAATGTTACTCTGTGGCTTGAATGAAAAAATGAGAACTAAAGTCTGAGGAAACAGTAGATGTCATTATTCCCAGGAATTAAATCTGTGTCTTCTCTTAATAAAAATAATGATATTTGCTTCATATTGTTTATTTATAGGCCGATAGTTATTTTGTTTTCAATGTCATTATTTAGGTTAGCTGCATCTTCCTGTTCTTTGTGTATTTCCCTGGCTGTCTCATAAAGATAACTCCTTTGTTCTGTTAAACTGTTGTTTGAGACCAGTACCRAAATACACAATTTCATGTTAAGAAAAGAAACACGGTCTGGGCTTTTAGACGCAGTAAGAATGGCATTTGCTACTCAAAACAGAGAGCAGTGGTTTGGCATTGGGTTACTGGGGAGCATGTCATTTCTTCCCCAAGGAAGAATGCCAAACTCAATCCCCCTTTGAGTCTGTGAGCAATGGAAATGTGATGTTTTGCTATTTTTCTTGTAGGTGTGCTAATTGTTTTAAAATGCTCTTGAAACTTAAGCTTAGGGTGTATGAGGGTTTAAATCACATACGTATCACCTAAGAAAAGCAGAAGTGCAAATTGCAGTTCCTGAAAGAAAAAAAGAAAAGAGGATCCTGGCATTTTGATAAGGAACATATTTTGGAAGCTCCTGCCATGAGGCRAAGCCATGTGTCTCTCTATATGTCTATGTGTCCATAAGATTTTGGTGCTGTCTCCCCTTTCTTGTCCTCAGCTTCCTGCAGCTGTCTAACAGTAATAGCCAAATTCTGCCATATGGGCAGTCAGTGACCGTCTGAGTTTCCAAAGCCTGTTCAAGAGAGGGATTTTATTAACCCAGCATGCAGTCCTCTGGAATGCAGAATCCATGAAGGCAAATGCACTGAGTGTTTTAGCAAATGGTAAAATAGGCTCTGGCTTAATCCCTACTTCATCTTCTAAGAACTCTTTCCTGGACTGCATTTTCTGTATAGTTTCCTCTGCCGCCATCCTAATGCAAGAAGCTTTACTATAGACTCTGTCTGGTGTTTCTTGATCCCTAGGGCAGCCACCCGCACTATGGCATGCTAACTCTTTGAGTCTCCAGGAGAATGATTCAAAAAAGCATGCAAAGAACAGAGGTGTTGTCTATTTTTTGTTTGATAACAAAAGYAGTTGGGACCCAGAGCCTGACTTCCCTCTGAATTCAGTTGCATTTAGTTAGATGTAGCTCTAAGGAAGTCCATACTTCAGATATATATCTGTGAGAACAGAATCAGTCTTGGACATTAGCCTTCGATTTGATAAACTGCTGACCAGCTCTCTCTCAACTTAGGAATCGAGATCTTTCATTTTCCTTCCTCTCCCCAAAATATTTCTTTTGCTCCCTTTATATCAGAAGAACAGCACCACTCACCAGAGCCAGGCTTGGATGTGTGTCTCCCAGCTGTGTTCTCTTGCAAACACTTTCACTTTGGGAACCTTCTAAGCAGAGGTTTCTCACAGAAAGGGGAAGGTAATGCAGCCTCAGTCGACACTAAACTGCTCTGCTTCCCTCTATTTAAAAAAATGCTGATAAAAAAGAAGGAAAGATTTAAGTAGCCATCATGAACCTCTAAACAAATGAGTAATCTTAAACAGTCTTGCCAGTCCAAGTACACAGCTGAGAAGCCCATGGACACAAAAATTTACAGTAATAAAGTAACTTAGATGCATCAGACCACTTGGATTCACATCCACCTACAACTCTTGAAGGGCCAATCAGGCAGGCATCCTGTGTGCATGTCTAAAACACACCGGCAGCATTAGCGTCAGCATGAAGTATAGCAGCCACAAGTATTTTCATTCACAAGCCAAGTGGAAGAAGAGTGTATATACCCATTTATATGTTAGGGGATATTAGCTGGTAGGCTGTAAGGGGGACAGGAGAAGAAGTGCTTCAGCTGCTTCGAATGGAAGATGCAACAGCGTGCAATGAAGGATGGTAAATTCATAAGTGTAATAAAGGAGAGAGTGGGATGAAAGTTTGACTACATAGTCATGCCGTCACCAATCTGCAAAGAAGAATTCTAGCTTCCAGATTTACTGTTGGATAACATTAATAAAAAGGTTAAGAAGAGGGACCACAAATTCCAGCCATTCTCCAGAACAAGAGATCATCAGGGGTACTAAAGACAACTATACTTAAATATCTCCTCCTCATTCATTTCTGTCTTTCTCCTTTTGTTCTATCTTGTAGACTTACTTACTTTACCAGTTCTACACATGGGGTGAGCCCTGAAAACTGCACTGTTGAGTTTGCTAGAGGTCCAGGAGAATTCTGCAGCCAAATCTTCCTTTAATTCTGTTAACGCAAATAGCAAGTTCATTTTCCATCTTTCTCATGGGACATTCACTTCACTTGTCATCTGCTTTGCATGATGATTGCAATTGTTGATAGCATTTATATTATTCATATCTTTTCTTACTTATTGCTTTTGAGAGCAAGGTGTTGGGGAGACCTGTGTTTTCTTTGCTTGGCAGTCARACTAACTCCATGGCATATGATTATAGTGGGGAAGGTTCCTGTCCTTGTGGCATCCCCCTCACTTTTTTTTAATCCCATTTATTAGAACTCAGATGTCACAAGTACCCATATCAAACACCCCAGAATATCACACTGTCCCTTTCAATACAGACACTGTCTCAGTGGAAAGGTGAAAGTGCTGATTTATGTTATGCAATGATCAACTTTCCTACCCTCACTTCAGAGAATGAAGGACTTTATAGTTGTGCACAAATACTGCTCCTGGATTATATAGAGGAAAAGTGGGGCCACAGCCATATGTTTTCCTCACATCTCCTTTTTATCCTGCTAGGAGAAGCTAGGAGGAGTTGTTCCTGTGCTCAGAGGAAACAGGCGTGACCTCTATGCCAAATGGCCAGTGAGCTCTCTAAGGTAATTATGCAATTAGGGGAGTACAAAGCATTCCTAAGTGAGTCATGCTCAAGCTTTCCTTGACTCAAGTATGAGAGTTAGTGAGTTCCTCAGCCCGTTTATTACTAGCATATTTACCAGCAAAGAACTCATCCTGCACTGCAAATCACAGGTATTTCCACTGCAATGAGTGGCTTACTCTTATATGTGCATGAGATAAGAATCAGAGGAAAGAAAAGGCATGTTCACAGGCTTTTTTCCTGCAGAATGGGTTTAGAGCAGCTTTTAAAGGGCACATCAAGCTTTTTATACATAGAATAAACATCTTTATAATCAATACTCATGCAAAGAGCAGCATATATACTACAAAGCCTAGCAGCTTGCTACGTAAGTAAAGGACAAAGTGGATTTCAGCACCACTGAACAACACAGCCAAGACCCCTGCTTAGCTTCTCCCCTAGTCAGCAGCAAGTCTGGCACTTCCAGTTGTTTCAGAAAAATGCCTTTCCAGTCTCTTCACATTTAGCATGTCTCCCTCCTGCTACTGTCAGGGTTGACTTTCAGGCAGGCATCACTAAACTGYAGAGTCAAAAAAGAACAGGAAAAATTTCTGAAGATTCTATGTTGCCTTGAGTTACCTGCTGGTACTTGCAGATTTGGGGCCAATAGTAAAGTCATTACACTGGACAAGCATGGCACCAGATCCTTTTGCAATATTCATGCCCCTTGCAAGCCCCTGAGAGATGTCAGGGTGAGGTAAAGTGTCCTGAAGTAATGACTGTGTCCCTGGAAGGAATACAACTGGAGGAGGAGTCTTTATGGACCAAAATTTGGCTTGTGACAGGAGGAGCTGTATGAGCAGTTCAGGTTTTATCCCAACAGGAGCATATTTTATCACACTGAAGTCAGGTCTATATGCCCTGAGGCTGGGTGATCTGGGTTTAATTTCTGTCTGTGCTGATTGAGCAGCTCCCGCTCAGTTGTATACAAATGATGTCAAGAATGTCTTCTAAGTGGTGCAGGATAAACAACCTTAACTATTTTGGATGTTTATCTCACTCTACCATAAACTTCCCCGAAGACAAAAATAAAAAGCTGGCTCGTTTTCCACAGTAAATCTTGACATGACTTGGGCCTCCTGCAGTAACTTGGACTCAAAACCTATGAAATTAAAATTTTAAAACGTACTAAAAGTGGTAAAAGAAAACCCCACAAAACAGCAGTCTAGGAAAAGACTGTATTGGCACAGGTTGGGCAAAAAAAGCATTTTGTGGAAAAAAAAGCTTTTTATAATTTCTAGGAGGTATCTAAAGTATGATTTTTAAAGTRTATTTTTTATAAATGCTAAGAATGATAATTCTTAATAAAATATTTACAGGGAGGATGCATATAAATAAGTCAGACAATAGTAGACACGCTTTTCCTGTAGGTTTTAGAAATACCTACAGAATGTCCTCTGGGAGCCTCACTGAGGAATGTAGTATTTATAGCCAGTTCCTCATGTTATGGTTGAAACTAGAGTTGGCTTCTCTGGTTTCTTTTTAGTTTGGTGCTCCTGCTGCTCTCCCTGGTACCTCCATATGTAGAGCTGATGGAAAACATCTGGCACTGTCCCTTTGATCATTTTGTTTGGTTGAGCATTTAGCCAGCTGCCCCATTCATTTTTAACTAAGTCACTTATCTCTGATTACACGAGGGTTGGAACTGCCCGCAAAAAAAAATGTAGGACCTGAGAGCCCTGCATGCCTTACACAGACACCTTCAGATTGCATCTGGCAGACTGACAGCACTGGCATAACAACCCGCCAAGAATCAAGAACTGTAAAGTGTTATTTTTGCACAGGAGATCAAAACAATTCAGTGTAAATGTGTGGAAAATGTGCAGTGGTAGGAACTGCATGACACAACTACTGAATACTAGTAACAGTCCTAGCTAGAACAGTATCTGAAAAGCATCTGGTTAGCACTGTACAAATATAGAATCACATCCTGAAATAGTGCTGAGTATCCATAGCAAACAATCAAGTTAACATCCTGGCTTTTGGCTAACCACAATACTAGCAGCCACTTGGSCCACTGCGGTGCTTTGCCCCAGCTGCCCAGGCAGCACAGCAGAGTGAGTCTAGCAGGCAGCACGTCCACCATCAGGGTGGGACCATGCTCTGTGCAGCCTTCAGGTACCACTGTGGTGGGTGCATTAAAAGAGCACAGGGGGGAAACCAGGAGAAGAGTGTCCAGAGTCACGTCCCAAGCTGGTGACTGAAGCCAGGCATCCTATCTAGCATTTTGGCACCTTTACCTGCCTCCTTCTTTCTCTCTTGGTGGAAACAGTCCCCATCGTGGTCTTCCAAGTCCTGTTGTATGTGCCAGGGACTTGGAAGAGGGAGACAAAAAGAGAAYGCAAGGGGCTGGGAGGAAGAGGGGAGCAAAGGAGGACAGGAGAAGGACCACCTTCACAGGTATATGACCTGATTCTCCTCCTTGTGTGCAAATAAAAGGAGTTGCAGTGAGAAATGTCTCCCAAAAGATGTTGTGTGGTGGGGCCATTTACAGCTGACCCCCAAGTCCCACCAGACATACATGGCAATGGGTTTTGGAATGGCATTTAAGTGCTGATTTTGAAGGCAAAAGCTGAAGTGGTTTAAAAGACAGGTTGTTTGAGAAAGAGCCCCTGTTGCCCTGAAGGACTATTTTAGCAGAGGTCAGCAGAATTGCATGAGTTGGGATCCCTTGTAATTAATGCAAGGGAAAGACTGATGCTCTGTGAGGGATCCCTCGTCTCTGTAATTCATTTTTTCCCCTGCCTGTACCTGTTAACTTTCCAGACACTGCCAGAGTCTCTGAGGAGAGTGGAACAAACATTGGAGCGGGGAGCCTATTATCAGCTTGTTCATTTGAAGACATCTATGTTTTCTTATTTAGGATGTTATGTGTAATACTCGGCTACTATAAGCCTGTGGGATTTTCAGATGTGCAAAATCATCCAGTTTAGGGTGGACCTATGCTGGATGTTTAGACAGAAGAAGGCTGAACAAAGGAGAGACAGATATCTGCTACTAAGTGTTACCATTGTTGAATTTCCACCTGAGGACTATACAAGCCTTTTACAACATCTCTTTGTGCAGAAGTTGCTCTGAGGGTATAATGAGCAAAATAACGACCATAAGTCTTTTTGTGGAGGGAAGAAGAGCCCTACCRGTGAAGAGAGACAGAGGGGAGTATATATTGAAAACCTATATCAAATGTAGAAGTCCAGCTGGGCTGACATAATTTACCAGMTGAAAGACAAGTAAAGGAAGAGGCAAACTGGGGAACTGTGTTTTAAACATCTGTGGGCAAAACCTCAGGACATCAGACATCAGGTCGTTCTCACAGTTTGCTACCAGAGATGGAAGAAGCTCTAGAGCTGTAAGTCCTCATATTTTACCACAGCTAATCAGAAAAATACTATCATCCCAATGGACAGATTTGGGCAGTGAATAACAAATTTATACAAGGACTGAATTTGACTCACTGAGTAGTATGTTCCTCACTAACTACGCCCCTGCAGACATCAGAGAGTCTGCAGTTACCCAGACTCTGGGTTAGTCTATGCAAACTCTAAGTATGGTGATGGAGAGCCTCCTCCCCATCAGTTTCTCCTTCCCTGGCTAATAAAAGCTCAGAACAAAATATCATTCAAGCTTATTTTCTGGCACAGTGATGATCATACCTAGTGACTAAGAGGCATTCTAAAAGTAAGAATGTCAGATCCTTTTTAAGATTAACATTAGTATGACAGCAAGAACTGGATAGTTGTAGCATTCAATCAAACATTAAATGCTCTGTCTTTTTCGTATTCTAGTCTAATAAAAGGTCAATAATAAATCCCGCAGTGGAACATCAAGTGGGATATGAGCCGTGTTTAAACACATGGGCTGAGTTAATGGATACTTAGGTATAGCAATGGAGGTTTTACCTCTGAATTCAGTGGAAATGGATCAAGCCATCAGAACTCAGATCTTTTTATCAATAACTTTGCTTACAGGTCATGATCTGATTATGCTGTCTCCTGTCTCAGCTCAGGCGGACTTCCTATTTAATAGGATTCTTACAGAATAAGACGTAGTATGAAGTCTTAGATAATTGAAACACAATGGTGACTAGGCCTGTCTTCCTTTTGCAATATTTCCCCCTGTTATTCAAATATTTTGAAAACTCAAGTTCTAAATATTTGTCTGGATGTATCAGAGATGAATATAAAATCTTTGCTGTAGTTACAGGTGAAGCATGGAGCAGGGGAGCCTAGGGCATTCTCTGAAGATATTTTGCAGGCTTGGCTGTCCTTGGCCATTTCTGGGCCAGATGGTGCCCATATCATGCATGTGCAAGGAAGTGAAAGGAAACAGTGAGCTTATCCTGATCAACAGAGACAAGGGAAGCCTTTGTACTCAGGCTGCAGCAGGATTTCACATTGAAAGTGCTCACTTTTGGAGAGAGGGTAGGCAGAAGAAAGCAGGGACAGCTGGCCAAGCACAGGAAAGGGGTCTTTTAAATATGTGGGAGTCTTTAGTCTCCTGCCGAAACAACTGTGTCCGTCTTGTGTAAGGTCCTTCTTACATCTTCCACTCAGAGGATGCATTTCCCCATAATCCCCAGTGATCTGCTGCAATCCTTTGATGCTGCCTTGCTTGCTTGCTTGCTTCCCTCCTTCTCTCTTTCAATTAGCAAAAGCAATTAAACCACAAGAATTTAAGGATAACATTACTGGAAATGTGAGGTTTCTGGAGGTATTCATTTATTTTTATTTACATGTGTGTATGTACAATATGTACAAGTCCATAGATGGAGCATGAAGCTTAAGGCTACCCATGTGTCATTGGCAATTCACAGAGTATATGGCAAACATTAGAATTACTTATCCCACAAATCAAATATTAACTGGAATCTTCTTCGAGTGTATGTCTTCAAGCCATCTGTTGCCTCTGACAAAGAGTGGCAATTAAAAATAAACAAACAAAGGAACCTACTATGTCAATTTTTGAAAAGCCTTTTTCAACATACAGGACCTCCATGTTCTGTATTTAGGAAGCACACCACAGATTTTTGGGAGGGACATTGACTCTGCAGCTGTTTTGTGTGGTCAAGAAGCATTTCATCGTTAATGGACTCCATCTCTTATGGCTTTTTTTAACTACTGAATTTTTTTTATAAGATTTAGCTAACCCAGGCCTGAAGTTAACTGTGCCACACTCAGCAATGCAATAAGACCATGCAAACCAAACCAGCTTGCCTCAGTCTACACTGAACACAAATAAATCTGCAGTTAATTACGTTATGTGCCATGCAACGAGTCACTGTAGTTTTAAGTAATCGCCCATTTGTACGGGGAGTTTATTGTCATAGGATGTCCTTGGAAGCTCATTTTCTCTTTCCAGATTTAAACATGGGGTATGATATTCATGTGGGTGATGAGGATGTCTATAATTAACACTGTTAGTGCTATCAAGAATTCTAAAAGATACAGTAAGTTGTAATTTTCAGAGTTAACCTTCTCCTACTTACATGGAGACTTACTGAAGCAAGAAGGAGTTGTATTGCTTTTTTATTTAATTCACGGTCCTTTTTTTTTTTTTTTGTTCTCAGACACAGGACACTAAAATTTATGTACTAACGGTACTTAAGGCCCAGTTGTGATGCCTGTATTCTGACGCTTACTGAAAATCTGTATTACAGGCAAAAAGGAACTAAATGAAGCGATGAAAAGATTTTAAAAAGTTCAGTCCGACACCATAAGGTTAAACAGCAAGGTAATAAATCCATGGCTTTAGTGAATTTCATGATTGCCACCTAATGTTTACAACACAGGAATTCAGGATATCTTTTTATGAGGTGGCCACAAGCAAATCTGACTTCCCTTTGCCTGTGCCCAGGAGCTGTACAGTGGTGTGAGCACAGCATTTTGCCCAAGGCAATAAGCAGGCGCCGCGCTGCACTACCACAGCCATAGGGCTTCTGGCCCCCGGGAGCCTGTGTCCAGCCTCCTGACACGGCTGTAGGTGGAAACTTGAAGGCTGGAATTCAAAGTGTTTAGACTAATGCTTCAGGACTGATAACGAGAAAAAAAGGTATGTTTTTTTCTGAACAGGCCACTCTGCTGATTAATAGGTTAGGCTGGGTATTTTCAGGTCTAGGTGCATAAAGTAAATAGGTATAAAGTTATACTGCATTTTTCTCAAATAATTTGCAGGTTGGAGGGGAAGCTTTATCCAACTTACTTGAACCATAACAGAATTCCTCATGCATTTGTGCAAATCAGATTCCTACCAGAGCAAGTGGTAGGAATGGTGCTTGTGATATTCAGTTAGAAAAGCTTATTGACAATACTGGGAAGGTATTGATCATCTGAATCCCTGCAGACTCCAGCAGAAGAGTCAAGGCTACAGCAGGGATCCAGAACTAGTCCTGATGAACAAATTCAAAGAAGATTTTAAATTTTTATTCAGTTATATTTTTTCCCCTAGCTTAGCTAATCCGTGTGAAGAGTAGAGTTCTGATTTTCCTAGAGAATAAAGCCTAAAATATCTTTTATTTCTTAAACAATAAATAGGCCAATCAGCATGAATATCCATTAGATTCTCTTTTCTAATTAAATCTCATCAGCTGGATCAGGAATATGATGATGTTCAGAGGCTGAATTGAGCCACATTCAAATAACGTTCATAACCTTTATTCTTGAGCTGTCAGTTCAGCCTTTGGTTTCTGAATCATTTCATGGCATTGATCCAGGACTTTAGTTATGCTGAAAAAGACATTGACCACTGCATAAGTGGGTGGAAAAACATCATTCAGCAGTTAGCTGGGTATATCTGCTGAAAGTATGTCTGTAATTCTGTGAAGGAGATGGTGTTACTAAGAACAGATTGGTTTCTGATACTGCCTTGAACCCAGCCAGCTGTAGTTAAACCCTCAAAGCTGACAAAGTGCATTCCTAATTATATCAGTGTAGTGGACGGCTAGATTAAGTTACCTCCTTTGAGACTATTGGTGCTGAGTTTCCATCACTGGGATAGATTTTATATTTCATCCAAACCAAAGGGGACCTCAGGCTGTGCAACAATAGAAATGAACAAAACACTGAAATGGTACGCGTCTGTGGGGCTACCCTAAAGCCCGCAGATAACCACATCCCATKAATTCACTGGACATAGCAGTAGCAATAACATTTGATAGGCAATCTTTGAAGACTTCTAGTAAATTTAAACTTAGTATTGGATTCATCTTTGAAATTAAGTAAAGCAGTTTGCATCAGGTACAAGAAACAGCCAGGGAAATAATAGATAGTGGGAAGAGTTTTTCTGATATCTTTACAGAAAATGCATATTTATGGTCTTGGTCATCTTCACAGGGTCTTACAACATTCACTGACGTCAATGTACTTAAGCAACTGTTATAGCTGAAGATGATAAGCTCAGCATTTATTTTTCTGTGCTTTTCTGTGATCTATATTTAGTTAAAAACTTAACTTAATACCACTTTTCCATCATTTGTGACAACCTATAAAATGAGTAATGCCCTATAATGTGGTTACAGCAGACTGAATTTAGCATCTTCTGAAGATCACTTGAAAGCAATGAGTAGGTCTCAGGGATAAACAATGAACAACACGCAATTACGTATGGTGAGAGGAGTAACATATTCTTACAGAAGRGGAGGAAACTTCTTAATCTTCAATATCAATTTTACATTTGATGAAAAGAATTTGCTCACTTTGCAAAACTGCTGCTGTGCATTTTATGTTTGGGAGACGTAAGGAAAAATCCTGTTTGCTTAAGCTAACATCTCTGCCACAATTGGCCTTTGTCAGACTTAAATCATGCTACCTAAAGCCAGAGAGATGATACAGTGCCCTGTACATGCCACCTGGAAAATCCTGTTTAGAATTACGCGGTGTGATGGGCAGATCAGATAAGTCATGTCTGCAGAGAGGACATGTTTGTTTTAACTGTTGAACTGTGGAGGTTATAGAGAGTTGAATCTTTGGATTACAAATGTAATTGACATCTCACAACATTTAAGGTCAGATCCAAAACTCCTTTTGGCAGCAGTAGGCTTTGGGCTTGTCTCTAAAGATCTATATGTCCCTGCAACCAACTGTATAACCTTGATATAAGTTGCAGTGCTTCTTTTTGGTCATTTATGCTATTCACTCCATTCTTTTATTTAAAAACTGTTAATTTCCTCACAGGGATGAATCTGTTATTGAATTTCTCTGTAATTACATTTCTATTGAATCCATTTTGTGCATTTATTGGACTTCGATAAAAAACAATAAACTTAGCCAAAAGCTACTGAACTACACAGGAAAGATAACTGAGTGGGGCAGTTCTGTAGTGGTCACTCATGATGGAAAAACTTAGCAAGTTCAATGGGATATTTTTCCTATTAAATTAATCATAGTCACTTTTTTGGATTGCCCTCAGAGAAATATACTTACGAATGGAAATATCACAAGTTAGCACTGGACCCCAAAATCCAAACAAAACAATGAAACAACACAGACTTTCCTTCCTATTCTGATTGCATCACTGGAACCACTGCCTAATAGAGGGATTTTGTTTGAAAAAACTTCCTTCTGTGTTTTTTTACAGCGCTGTGTGTCTGCATTCCTGTKCATTTGTATGCTTGATTAGCTGAAATCAAATACAATGATGCAGATCTCCAAGCAGCTATAAAAACTCAAAGTGAGCAATACTAACAGCAAAAAAATATTCTACATTGCGATCTTCATGGGAATTGCTGTGCGGAATGCAAAAGAACTGACGCAAAATCATGTATGTGTTTTTCCTCCGTGTTATTTTGTCATTGTGTAACTGCTCAGCAGTTTGCTCTTTAGCAGACTTCAAATAGCCGTGTGGACAGGTAACAAAGGATGTCCCTCGTGCACAGCTATCCTCTGGCTGGCAGCTGGAAAGTGGCTAGATTTTAAGAAGTTCTGTAAGTATCAAGCTGTGGGATTTTTTCCTCTACCCATGATATTCTTTATGCTTTTGATATTACTTTTGACTTTTGATGAGTTGCTCCTTTGTGGTTTTGCAGTAAGTCCTATAGATTTTGAGAACGGGGGAGGTATTTTGGTCTTTGCAGTTGATTTTGTGCCTTCTAGGGATGAATCATGGAATTGATTTTGATCATAGACATCGATTTAAATGAATATAAATATAATTCTTAGGTGGCTAAGATAAGAAGATTGGTGGAGATTTATGTCATCCTATCCACATTTTCAGAATGTGTAGCTCATGTAAAGATAAAATAAAATAATACAACAACCAATCAGAAACCTGACTAAGAAATCTTCCAATTATTAAAAGAATTTAAAGGAACTGGAGAAAAAACTCAAAATTTAAGGATGAAATGGCAATTAGTTAAGGAAATAGGAAGTACATAAGTAAAAAAGAAAATATCTAAAATCTACTTTTATGACAACCATGTTTTCATCTGAATGCTTTTGCTATGCACGAGGGGATTTTTTTTGCATTTATCTTGTCATCAAACAAAACTTGGCTAGTCAGTCTTTGAAAATGAGATATGTTTGACAGCATTGGAAGAGATCTTGCTGAGTAGATAGAGTCTTCCATTACTAAGTAATGAAGTGAAGGATAGACCAAAACCATGATGAAAGTAGGTGAAAGATCATGCAAAATTCTTTAGTTGAAGCTTATTTTAAATGAATTTCAACYTCAACATTTAGTTTTGATGTGGTGCTTTATTTAAATTACTGATTTAGTCATGCACTTGTTGAAATCAAAGCTGTTGAAAAGTTCTGTAATTGCATTATGTGGAAAAGAAGGTTTGTGACTAGAATATTAAATACTGATTGTTGAAATAAAAATAGTCACTCAGATGTCTAAACAAGTAACTGAAACACACTGATGTCACTAGGGACTTCAACAAAGAAAGCGTAAGAGCGTAAGAAAATACACACTCATACCAGATATGATGGGAGAACTTTTTTGAAAGGTCAAGACTATACATTTCTTTGACGCAACCCTTGAAATGCCTAAGGTCAAATTATTTATTATGCTGTATTTGAGTTCTGACTATTATCCTATGCAATATGTAAATAGGAAAGTCCTTCTTCCATGGAAATTATGATAAGAGAGTAGCTTCTTGGTTAGCTGGGACCTCATGCTACGATTCAATGTTTGCCTAACGGAAATAAAATTATGTTATTTTGCATGAAGAAACCAACCAGATAATATCTTCAGTGGAAATTCTTGACTTATGCACTTCTAGTGTCTCTACCATAGAAAGTTTTCTGATTTGCTCTATTTCTAAGCACTTTGAACACCTTTTGATCAATGGGCTGGGTTTTACCTTAGGGTTTTAACCCTAATGACAAGATAAATAACGAGAGCAACTCTGTGGCTCTTTTGAGTTGCTGTCATTGTCTAATTTTCATTGGACACAAACTTTATCATAAACTTATTCTTAGTAGCATTTGCCCTGTGTTTTCTGCAGTGTTCGCTGGGCCTGATTCACACATTATTATTCATATTCTGTCTCATATAGAAATATTCTATATAAAATTGTTGAATTGTACTTTTGTTACAGATGGACGCTTGTGAGAATTAACTGTGTTGTCCAGTTGCTCATGAAGGACAGATTTAGGCAACTTCTAAGCTTGACTGTGCCAGGGGGTGCTCTGGGGTCCTCCTGGACCCATCTCCCAGCTCAGATCACTGCCTCAAAGTGTTACAGTGAGACCAGAAAACTTTCCCTGTCAGTTTTCAGAATTGTAGCTCTGCCTATGGCAAATGTATGGCCAGAAAGTGTAGGAAAAACAAACAAAATTGCTGCCCACAGACTCATGTACCTCCTGGAGCCGTGACAACTGCATCTATGTRAGCATTTTCTGGAGGAAACTTTAGAGGAATTGGCAGTTCAGAAATAGAAAATGGCATAGTTTCTGTTTGTTCCTTGTTTGATCAAAAGTTATCRTCAAATTCCCACCAAGACCATAGGTGCTGTCTGGTAGTCAGCTATCTCCAAACTACTTTCATTCCCTCCTAGTCTGTTAGGACTTGGAAAYACAAGCAAGTTACGATGACTTAACAAGCCACCACTTACAATGTGAGCTTTTGTAACTGTCCAGGGACCTGCTCTTATCACAGAGCAAATAAAAAGTAACTTAACTAGGTTTTTACCTCTTTCATGGCAGAATAGCTCTGAATTATGCCACATTTGCCATGGACTAAACTTTCACATGATAGTTAATATAGCTTGGTTGCCAACCAGGAACTTTTCCAGCAGTAGCAGTAACATTATTTGTCTTAGTTCTTAAAATGATATATGTCTGAAACTCTTTCCCCTAGACCAAAAGAACTCCATAACTACCCCTAAGAAAGACATTTTCTTGGGTGATACATAGGTATGAAAAAAGGGGCATTAGTGTTACCTCCTGTCCCCACCACCACCTTCTGAGACAGGAAAAAAACATTTTTTTAATCCAGATCTCTCAAAAGTTCTGGGCCATGGTAGTCAACTGTCAGCTTCTTAAATAACAACACMGCATCAGGCATTCTTACTAAAATAATTATCGAGTGAAGTTTGATTTATGTGGGCCATTTCACTGGAATTATCATTCATCAGTGCAGGATCCACAGCACAAATAACTCCGAGAAAGAAAGGTCTTTGAGAACATGTGCTAAGTTCATCTAAAATTTCTCTCCAAAGCCAGGAGAAGATTAATGCAGTCATGAAAGCAAAGTCCTGGCGCCTCTGTCAGCTCCTTTTCCAGTTGCCCAAATGCTAAAATTTCCTCTTAAGTCTCACTGCACAACCCACATGCATGCACAGCTCCAGCACAAGTGATGGCTGCAGCCTGTGCAGGAGGAATACCCCTAACCTGCCTGGCAGCCAGCCGGCTTCCCCTAATTCAGGCTCCGAGGCTTGGACCTGAGCCCGGGCGGCTCTGTCTTGAGAGTCAGCAGTGTCAGCAGTGCAGAGGCAGAGGCACGCGTCCCACCTCAGCTGCTCACCGTGCCCTCCCTGCAGCAAAGCAGCTCCGGCTAGGACGGCTTCCAGTCAGGCAGCACTTGGTTTCAAAAACATCCATGTAAAAGCTGGCATGTGCACAAATCACAGGTCTGAGGAAGTTCTGGAGATAGTTGTTACTGTGATGGAAAGGAAGAATTGGAAAGCCAGGAGCTTGTTTAAAAAAACAAAGCGGCAACTAAAGTTTTATTTTCTTCCCGCTGCCTTCTGGCAGGTGACCTCAGTGGATGTGTGAGCGCCGAGCACTACATGGCAGCAGTCTCACTTCAGTTCAATTTGAACCCAGTTTATGAACAGCCGGAGAGCTGTCTCCCATTGTCCCTGCTCAGCCATCCTATGTGCCCCCATCCCAAAAAAAACCCAAGGCATTGGAATAACTYCTGATGCAGACACCGATGCTCTCCAATGCGACAGCACACTCACCACACAAGTTTGGGGAGCTCATTAGAGGACAGAGRCAGCATTTTCCTTCCTTCAGCAGCTTCAAACTCCTGATGGTCCTTGTCCAAGCACTGCTGATTTAAGTTTAACTTAAAAACAAGCAGCAGTTTTCCCAGCTCTTGCTTTACCTTCATGCTTGTGGAAAGGTGATAAGGGGCAATTTCAGTACATTGCCCTCCTCTCCCAGTGCACGTATGGACTGTTCTATAGAAAAGGCAAAGCAAGAAAGGGGAAAATAAGAGAGAGATATATATTAAAATGTAAACCAAAGAGCTTATTAATATGGCAAAGCTAACATAATGCCGTCTGGTTTATGTCTGGTCCCCTTTTGGAGCTTGATCCTGCCGGGTACTTGATCCTGCTCAGGCTATTCCTGATGGCACTCTCCAGAGCACGCTTAACGTTAAGTGCTTTAATGGATTGTGGCCAACGTGCTGAGCGCTTCACAGGAATCAGCCCTTGCTTAATTTTTCTGATTTGTAGAAAAAAACTCTTTCCAGCTCTGAGCCCTGGCACTTCTGACTGAGATTTTTCCTCCCCACTCCACTCCAACCCCATACTTTTAATTTTTTATTCTGAATAGTCAGTGCCAAGCAGGGTTAGACCACTGGTTGCCCACTGTGGAAACTCCATTATAGGCCACTGGCCTCTGAGGAAAATCCAGGGGACAGTATTTTAGCCTGAACTGAGGTCCTACCTGGAGTTACTCAAAATTCCTTTTGCTCAACCTGTGAAAAAGAAAAACTTCAGAGGAGAAGGGAGAGCGTGTAATAAATTCTCGGGCATTGTCAGTGTATGTTCCAAAGGGGCAATGGGCTGTTAAATCAAATCAAAGAAATCCCTAGAAAACCAGGACTCGTGGTGTGCCTGACAGCATACTCTGCATGAAATATTTCAAGTCGATAACTCTAAACGCGGCTGTCACCACAAGGTGCACCTTCCGTGCATATTATAATGAGAAAGGGATGACAAAGCAAGCAGAGACACTTTTTGCTGTCATGGCAAGTCTGCTCAAGGTTTTAGTTTCAGGGTCAGGCTGCATAATTCCCCTGTCAGTTGATCATTACTCAGTGCTCCAAAATCCTTGAAGAGTACATTTTCACCATGRTATGGTCTCTCCCATGCTCATTTGTGCATTTGTACATGTACGTACGTGTGCGGTGTGTGTTAGTCACCTGCAGTGCATCAGCTGTGGTACCAAAGTGCAGACAGCCAGCATTTTAGCCATGTGGAAAACCACACTCCCCAGGAACACCACCCCTCACCTGCCCCCTGCTCACTCTCCACTTCCCCCACAGCAAAATTTTGCTAGCACTGCAATCCTCTGGCCATTTCCAAATAGCTGCTATATTCTCTAAGCAGCCTGCCAGAAAGAAAAACCAAAGTAAAAGAAATATTTACCTCTTTTCCTCAGTTATAAAATTGGCCTAGGGCCTGAGAAAGACAAAGTGTAGTCCCGGATCACTGATTAGATTAACGCCTTGTATGTCCGCACTTATGTCCATACCCTCTGAGGCTAGCAATAATTCTTCACTGGACTAGAGCGCTATGCCTCGTAGGACTCAAGACGGCAGCTTTAAAATTGCCATGTAATTGAATATGGGAAAGACTGACTTTTTGTTGTTATGTTTTTCTTATACCCCTAACTTTCTGAGTTTATGTAGTGAGAAAGAAGCAATTCCATCTCTGAAATGTAGCTATCATCTTAGGGGTATAAAAYGACATTTTCTGCCTGAACTGCAATCAGGACATGGCCAGGGAGCACAGCGCTCCGCATGGGCAGAGGTGGGCTGCAGGCTCTTGATGGTAAACAGCATTTTCCAGTGTAGTTGGTACAAAGCACAGCACCCAGGAGGCTTTTGCTTCTGACTCACACCTCCAGTGCATAATAATAATAATAGTAATAACAACAACAACAAMAACAACATTTTCACAGCCCACAGAAACAAATGCAATGAGCAGAGGTGGCATAAGCAGCAGACTGAAATTTCAGGAGTACTGTAAACAGGCCTCAATGTACGCTAGAATTGGGCCAGAATACTAGACATAGCACTGCATAACACTACCAAGACATGGCCCCATGGGCTTTCCTGGCAGGTCTCTTGCACCCACACCCCCGACACGGGTGTTTTTGAGGCAGGGGGTAAGAGGCATCTTCATCAGATAGAGCTTGTATGTGTCCTGTGTGGGTGACATTGTCAAATTTCACCGCTCCCCCTTTAAAATGCATGCTTTTTCCCATCTGCCATAACCCACCACAAAGTAAGCTAATAACGCATGTCCTATAAGACATAAGTTGCCCTCTCAGCTCATATGGATCTGCAGAAAAACAAGAACCAGGACCATGTGAAGCATCCATCAGAGCATCCAAAGAGGGCTGCCTGCAGTTGTGACAGCTGGCAAAGGAAGCTGTTACTGCAGCTTTGACAGTGCTGCCAGGAAAGCCTTTTCGAAATGCCATCTCTTATCAAATATCTTGAATTTTTCCTCTCTCTGATCCAGCACTTTCTATTAGTCATAATYGGCATTTTTCTTCTGTCTCGCCAATGCCAAAAAAGCCCTGTCCGTGAAACCGCTGGCACTGGGGTCAGTACCAGTTGTTACATGAACAACAGGGAACTGAAGCGCTTTGATGCAAGAGAGTGTTGCAAGAGGAAATAACTGTCAGATAATCATCTCGCAGGACTACATGAAACCTGTGACATTGTCACACGGCTGGTGTCCTCGGGCCTCCCAGCTGGATTTGTGCAAGTGTGAGAGGGACTGAGAAAGAAAAGCTGGAAACAGCAGGTGTCGACTGGCCCTGAAGAAGTCCTCTTCTGTATATCGCTGCTCATGAAAACCATGCATCTGGGTATATCTTGTTTGAACAGTGCTGTTGAAGCCAGAGACGTCCAAATCTTGATAAAAGTCTTGATCTTGAAAGCAAGCAGGAACCTCAGTCAGGCTCATGAAGGCATTTGGGTTTGAAAAGGTGTATGTCCATTTCCCACGCAGATAAAAGTGCCTTTTGGGGGCCTGAGTGTCCACTACCTTGCACCCGCTGCAGCCATTCAGACCTGCACAAGTAGGGGGAAAACATCACTTTCAGTAGTGCTGGTGATGGTCCTGGTTCCTCAGGTGGCACGGACAGGACTTTGGCTGCACTCGGTGTGCCCAGCACTGAACATGGTGGGCTCTAGGTCTCCGGATTGAAGTCAGGCAAGGGAGATCTGGGGCCTCAGCTATTGTCACTTTCTTAATGCCATCAAATTGTGGCAATGGTAAACAATAGTATTACATTTACTTTTGAGGGGGGCTGCTGCTTTTTTTGTTCTTTTTTATCTCACGCTAATATTTTCGCATTTCTCATATTTTATTTTTTACAATGTAATGTCTGTGACGGTTCACAGTGGAGTGGTCAACATGGATTCCTTCTTTTAAGCTTGCTAATAAAAGTTTCTTTTCTCCTGCCCTTTTTTGCTGCATTGTACAAGACAGGCCTCTCAAATTCTGCCTGACTGCCAAGCACAGTTCTGCTTTCATGTCAAATAATTAACAAAATTTAGACTAACCTAATATTTACATTATACATGGTAATTAGATAAGTCTTTGACTTATGTATGTTTCTGTTTAAAGGAATGAACTTTGGAGATTGGACATTTGTAATCGATTGAGCATATTCAGAGCCATAATTATGTACAGAAAGTAAAAACTTCTTTTTTCCTTTGGCTGTTTGTGTCCAACAGAATTTTCAGATGTAATGCCTATTTAGTTAGGGATTTTTTTAAAGTCCTTTTACTGGAACACGTTCCATGATTTACAGTCCCCCTCAAGTAATATTRTTGATTAAATTAGCATTACCTAATGGGTGAAACTAGTAAGATATGTTGTTCAAATTAAATCCTCACTTTTAGGGAGAAGTGAATTGGTCAATAGACCATTAGGAACTCAGCAGAAACTTACCCCAGTTCTTAAAATAAAGTTTACTGACCGAATACGAATTTGGCAGTTATGGTTACTTTTAAAGTCACACTAGTGAAGAACATCTGTTAATATAAAAATATCTCTGATACATTACAGTGGTTTAGCTGTAGTTAGTTTAGCAGTGCTTGGTTAACATCTAAGGGAGGAGGGGGAATAAATGTCTTACATTTGGCAATCAGTAAGCCAGGGCTTTTACCCGTTGCTTCGCTTTGTTTGGGTTTAGACAAAGTTCCTCTGTTTTTGCTCAAGCTGCAGTAATTCTTCAGCCCTTGATGTCATGCATTCTGGGTTTTCTATACTCTTTATAATAATCTTTGAACCCTCAGCCTACATCATACGTTATGAATATTCTTTTTTTGGAGAAGAGAGGCAGACAATCATTTCAGACTGCAGGAACCCTACCCCTAACATTTGCCTGTGCATCAAAGACATGGAGCAACATCAGGGAGAAGAAGTAGCAGAAAGACCGGTTTGGAAAGATGGTTTGGGATGAGAAAAAGCAAAATGGGGAAGGATCAGTGAAAAGATTACTTTTAAGGGTCAGAATTTCACTGCTMTTGAGGGGTGATTCAAACTGTACGTAGAAAAGCCTCTTCAGGGCYACATGTGGGTGCATGTGAGCACGGTCAGGCTGTTGCTGTAGAGGAGCAAAAGCCAGAAATTGGTCCTGGCAAATGTAGGAAATGATAGCACTACAGACTACYAGCTCAGGTCTTTCTTTCCAAGTGAAAATACATTGAAATTCAGAGATACTAGCAAGTAATTATTTTCTTCGTCTTCTTGCCAGGTGACTGATAGGTTTTGTTATTCATTTCCTCCTCACTCAGTGACTCTTCTACCATCATCCACCATCACCTTTTTATTCTTGGCCTTCTTGGCCTGTTCAGCTTTGAAAGAAATTATGTCTCTAAGGGAAAGTAAGTAAGTGGCTTCCCTAGAGAATTGCACTGTAAATTCTTGGGATTAGGATAAATAACAGCTTCTCTATGATATAGTTTAATGCAAGAAGTAAGACAGGCTTTTGTTGTAGGGACCTAATAAGAGAATATTGTTAAAAGTCACCACATGACTGAAAATTAAGGTGCAAAATAGCATTTATCCAAAAATCAAAGAGCCACCTGAAAAAACATCTGTTTTTGTAAATTCAGCACAAAAAATGGCTCCCCAATCACATGGCTCCACATACTGCTTCCAGTGTACATATGGCCCTGGTGTGCGGCTGTTGCAATGGGCACTGGAAAACAAGATCAATCCCTTCCTGTTCATTCACTGGTGGAGGAGGTTTTTTTCCACCAAACAAGTTCATTTGTCAAGGTGACCTTCGCAGCTGACACCGAGCATTACTGCAGATAAAGAATGCCGGCTCAGCGTGTTTGTGAAACCCAGCTCAGCGGCCGGCCGCGGGCCTCCTGCGAGGCACAGGGGTGTTGCAAAACAAAACCCTTCCTACAGGCACTGCGAGGGTTTCTCTGTTCCACAGTTTTCGTACGTCGGCACTGCACATTTTGCAATACTTCTTTTGTCATGCTCTGTAAACCCTCTTCTCTTGCCTGACTGGTTTTATGTCTAAATGGTCTTGAGGTTAAATAGTTTCTTTTGAAAAATCCCTATTCTGTAAATTAATGGTCTCCTAGGCAGAGCTAAGACCACAATTAAATCTTAATCGATCAGGACTGTAGGTAGGAAATTTCACAGATCCCCTGCCAAAGCCTAGACAGAAGAAGCAGATCTTCAGAGATCTCCTTAGAGAAGGTTTAACCTTTCATGGCATCTGAGGAGCTGTTGTCAAGTCTGGACTGCTTGGCCATGAATTACTATCTTCTTCCTATCTACATAGTTGCTTTCAAATACATCACTTATTAAGTTTTAGAATATTGCCATTTTTCTACCATGAAAAACAAACCAGATTTGGAGCATGTGTGCTTAATGTACCCCGGTGTTAATGTAAAATCCAGCCTGGAGAAGAGCCTGTGATTTTTGCTCACTAACAGCTGGAATAGATCAATATATAGAGTCCCTGGAAATAGCCATCATGTTTCAGAAGAAACCACCACATGATTACGATCATGCCAGTTTAATGTCTGTGGAATAATTAATCCAATGATAATTCTTCCAGTTCCTTCCTCATAATTTTATTTTCATGCTTGCCATATGACATCAGTTAGACAAGTCCTTAAAGCTATTCCCCAGCATCAGTGACCTGTTAAAACAGGATACTGTATTTAGAAGTGGGACCAAAAAAAAGAAGCATTTCTTTTTCGGGGGGGGGGGGGGGAGGAAGGTTTCAGTTGATCAGAATTATCTACTGAGCATTTTTTTGAGCCAAGAAATAAAATACGCAATAATCAGAAAAAGCTGAAACATTTCATTGCAACATCTTCTAAATGAACTGTTTTGTTTCTAATTTATGTGGATTTAACTTTCAACAGAAAAGTAAAACAAATCTCTGAGATCAAACTGTTTATTATTCTTCTGAATTTCTACAGGAAAAGCAAATGGCTTTGTTTCAGCTTAGCTTTAAATGAAGATTTTGTTCAATTACTTGTTTGGCCAAAGCCCTGAAAAATTGGTTATTTACATAGCTAATTTTTTATGACTGGTTCTTACATCCAGATGCAGCAAAAAGCTTAAATATTTGTCTTATTGTAAGGATAATCTATGTATTTCTGAAGTCATAAAATGGAGTCAACAGCAGGTCTATTTTATGTCTCAGCATTTAACTTTAGAAAAAGAATAGCATGAAACCACATGTGTCAGTATTTATCAGTTGTACAACATTCAGTACATCTGCTGAAATATTCCATCATTATGTCCCATGTATAGAATTAGTTTAGAGCTATTTTTGTACAAACCATGGAACAGAATAAAAGATACCAGTGCAGGCAGATATCTGTGTCATGCTTCGGTGGGACACCTGTGTATATGAGTTCACTACTGTTTATTTTTCATAGGACAGCTGTGATTAGGGCTCACCATTGTGCTGGTCCAGAAAGAGTGAGGGCAAAAAAGATGTTTAAACATATTTATGCAGTTTTATGGCAAGACTTTAACCTAAATGTTTGTTTAAATCGTAATTAAAGAAAATACTGTATTTTGGAGGTAAATATGTTAAGTGCAAGGACACTGCAGGGAGAGATTTACAGTTCCCTTAATTTTAAGTGTACCTAATGCCCAGTGAGCACTTATCAATTTCCAGCATTTAACAGCTCTTTGGTGAGTCCCTCACTGTCTTTTCCCTTTATGGGCAGCAAGAAAGACATCTCATCCATAGGTGAGCTGAATTGCTCTTTGGAGGTGACTTTCTTTCCACTGGCTGTAATCAGGAGCCTGCGGCAAGCAGGGTCCTAACTCACACGTCTAATGTTAGACGAGAGGATCCAGCACTTACTGAAACACCGGGAGTGTTTTAATTGCCGACAGCAGCCAGAGGGAAGACACACTCATTGTGAGTTGCTGCAAGTGAGCCGGCCTCCGCTTCCTCCCCTCTCTCCCCGACTGCATTTTTCTGTACCACACAGGCAGCGAGCTGCAAGGGACTTGGGTTGCAAATGGGAACCCACCTTCATATTCACCAAGTCCAACCAAAACTCACCTTAATTCCTAGGAAAACCTGTCACTGTTACCAAGGCTTGTTTAAATTCCATTAGAGACCAACTTTGGGAAAAGGCAATCCTAAACCTATATTTATCTGACTGTTCAGACAAAGCCTAGCATTAAGTATAAAATTACTTTATTTTCTTCATACAGCTACAGCTCAAGGAGAGTAATAATGGCAGCAGTGTACCACTTGATTAAAAAGAGGGAGAAGACATCCTTGAAGGAAGCGGGGAGGGCAGTCTCATGACTATTCAGCCTAGAGGTTGCCTCTGAATGCCTATAGGGGATAACACTATAGAGGTATTTAGTCAAGATGATATGGACAAGCATTACTATATCGTTTCAGGCAAAGCAGCAGTAGCTGCCAAGCAGTTTCTGGTCACCACCAACACCAGCTGGATTTGTAGCATGAACAGCCCCACAGCCCACCATCAAATTCCTGAGCCACCCTTTTCCCGGCAGTTTATCCTTTAAAGGATACTGATCCCTAAACAGACCTGCAAGCAGTGGTAAATGACCAGAGGTTTTCAAATTTTTTGAGGATTTATGTGATCCTAAACATTCACGAGAAGAAATAGAAAGCAACATTAAGTCCAGTTTAAAACATAAAGCAAATTTAATTTCAAGATGAACTGTAAAAGTAAACCACTTCTGGTTTTGCTCTTTTCTGTCTCCTTTGGAAATCTGTGACTGATTCAGGAAGTCCTTTCCCTTATTTCTTTTTTTTTCCAGCTTTTTTTTTTTTCTTTCTTTCTCTGCTTGTTCTGATTAAATAACAGGCTTTCTTTTCCCTTTATTCTGCTGAAGGGCTTTAGCCATGTCTTGGAGGAAGTGAAGGATATCAAAAAGCTTATAACCAGAAAGTCAGCTTTTCCTCCTGTATTTCGGGCTGGAGGAATGATGACAGGAATGCTGTAAATTTGACAGACCAGTTTAAGCATTTCAATGGATAAACAAAGCTTTGGTGGAGGGAGTAAAGTTTGACCATCTCATATGCTTTCCATGTTTAAGAGTTATTTCTTAGGGCTCCTTTGACAGCATTAACAGAACAGTGTGTTTCCTCATCCCCTAGCTGCAGCTCAAAATCATCCCCAAATTTCAAGACTTTATCTATCTTGCGGCCAAAACCCAGTTCTGGGCCACTGTTCATACAAAACCTAGTGCATGTTTTTTTCAGCATTTTCTAGGCCTCCCACTGATCAGCCCACTGTAGGAAAAGCAAGAAAAGCTTCCCCATAAATATTTGATTTCTTAACAGCTGTACTCTGGCTCGCTTCTCCTTCCTCCCTGGCGTTGTATTCTATGCTTCTGCTCTGAGTGGAGCAGCCATCTCCATGCAGAGAGAGCTCCTCATTAATGTGCATCTCGTCATTTATGATTTTTTGCATTATGCTAATGGTAGTGTCTCATATCCCTTTAGCAGAAAACACATAAATTGGCTCTGTCTTTTTCTGAGCCACCCTACAGGGACTCTCGTGAATGACAGGGCAGCTTAGAGCTGATTACTTTTTTATTTCTCCTCTTAGGAAATGGATAAAAGGTTTAAGTTCTGACACAAACAGGAAAACACGCTAAGAGGATTTATCCTGAAGGCATCTACTTTTTAAATAGTGATGGGGCAGTGTCAGTCCATTTCCCACAAGGGCCAGAAGCTCCACCGCTCTTTGTTCCCGCAGCCTTTGCATGACTAGAGACAGAATATCCTATCACAGGCTGTCAGATAGCTCCCAGAATATGCAACTTGGTGATCATAGGCTGAGGAGGGACTCACTGCCACTAGGAGCATGAAGAAGTTGGGTTTCAGAAGGACTCTGCTCTGCTCCTTTAAGGATAACACCAAGGCTTTATTCTGCTCCRAGGTAAGACTTGCAGAATTTACTAAATGAGTAACTTCTCAGCCTTTCAGACCCTGCTCCCTCCCTCTTGTTTTCTTAAGTGAGGAGCGACAGGAGGGGGAGCAAGCTGTCAGAGTTATCACTAGCGGAATTTTCCAGCTTTACCAGGCAGGAAAGGGGGGGGACAAAAAAAAAATGATCCACTGTAGAAAAACAACTGGACACAGTGCAAGCGAAAGCAACAGCAGGCTGGGCATATACATGCTTTGCATTGACTCATGCTGTATGAAAATATGCCTCCAGAATCTATTAACATGAACCCATTTAAGGTTTTATTAACAAGGTGTGCTTCTGGAAAATTATGCTTTGTTATAACAYAATTTTTTCTTACCATTTATTCTGTTTAAAAATGTGTTCTGCTGGAATAATGTTCCAGAGGGAGCAGAATCTTTACTTCAAATTGGATTAATCACAGTTTTTCCCATTTTTGCTTTCATTTTACATGGGGTCAGAAATTTGCCTTTTTCAACTTTTACCTTCTGATGTCATACAGATGTTCATGATAATTATGTGTATTTCAGCTCAGTGTCATGACCAGCCTCTAACTTGCACAATTAGAGCTTTATAAAAACCTAGCTGTAAGGAAAGAAGAAACTTATATCATTCCACAGGAAGAAAGCCAGGTCTGACAATTTAAATGATGTGTTCACACAGATTATATGGTTACATGAGCTAAAGTGCTTCTACATTCATAAATACATTATCCTAATCCACATTTTTCAAATTGTGCTCAAATCTGGCTCGGTTCTGTGCACTTGGTAGGCAGGGATTTGCAGGTAGCGCAGGCTCTTTCTAATGGCTACTTTTAGTTCGAAGGTGCTTATGTCTGGTAAAAATCCAGGGCATCAGGGGACTGGTGGTGAAGAGCAGCTAAAACTGTTCACTTAGTAATGAAAACTGGATAAATTCAAGGCAGCTGGAAACTAGGACTTGTCCACATTGTTTTGAGGAAACTGGAAGTTTGTTTATGTAGTCTAAATAAATGCAAACAATAGACCATCAATCCAGCACTCACAGACAGGCTCTCTCATGCCTCACGGAGGGATTCCAGGGGATTTCTCTCCCGCTGGCTGGCTGGAATGAAGCTCACAGCTCTGCACCTCCAGAGCAAACATCAGRAGTGTTTGAGGAGTTTCTTTTAGCAGTTCTTGCTCCATGGCAGTTTGCACACACTGAAATGGCCAGCGCAACCTTTCCGGTTCCAAAGTCTCCCTGCAGCAAAATATCATGAACAGGGGTCATGACCATCAGCAGAAATAACACGCCTTGCCTTGGGGAAAACTTTTCAAGGATTTCTTCCCCTGTTATTCCCTCTGTAGGGGCAGCATGAGGCCTATACTGGGGGTCAAAGGGAAGTCTGAAATGGCATCAGATGCTGCAGAGCAGCACAATATGATGATCATGGTCCAATATGATGAGTACATAATAGATTTTAATTTGGTTTGATCAGTATGAAAGAGCAAGTACTTTCTTTTTCCTTTGTCAAACGTGAAGACTCGCTGAAAGGAAATCCAGGCAGCTAATATCCCTGGAGATTTGACTTTTGCTACCTAGATTCATGCTTGATTTGTTTAGAAAGGAGAATCAGATCAGCAGGATTATTGTGAAATTTCTACTGGACAGTTTTACTCCTAGCACTAATAGAGTTTCTTCAGCAAATACAGTGTCATTACGAGTCCCGGTAGTGTTCTGTCAGGATGGGAGATAGGGCTTGCTGGTATAATTGTCCAAACTGCTTTTTGTGATTTTGTGACTCTTTTTTGTATGAATAGAAGAATTCTGAGGGATCTCCCATCACCGGGTTTGTTCCTGCTTGTTCTTGGTGAAGGTGATCCCACCCATGCAATGAAAAAGTAGCTCAGCCTTGGGTGTTAGGGCTTTTTCAGGCAGGGCTTTGCAGTGCAATTGCAAAGTGATTCCTAAAGTGTTCCTAATTCAGAAAGTCTCTGTGAGACACAGAAATGCAGATGTTTCTAGATAGCTAGAAATTCTCTGCTGTTGATGCTGTTTTAAGATAATGACCAAATTCTGATGAAAATTAACTTAGCAACTCTAAGCAACATTGTATTTTCTTCAACTCTTAATTACTTTTTATTAGAAAGTCCCTTCAAATGCACTATTTTGGAAAACCTTAGCTGGCGAGCTGTGCGTAAGTGATCATAATGATATAGCAGCCTCTTAATTTAACAGATCTGTCTCCAACCCAAATGATTCCAACTACTTTGAATAAAATCTGTTCCATTTTTATCTTGAATTACGCTTCCATTAAGCAACCAATTAATGTTGATCCCCTGGTTCGTGCCGTACAAAACATTCCATTATATGTGTTATCTAGACTTTTTCACAAAGGCTTTCAGGAGATTACTAAAATATTCCCTCCCTTTGTTTCCATCTTTGCAATGTATTCATACATATATTTATATGCGAGTATGAATCTGTATATATGTACAGTAATCTTCCCCTTAGGATATTGTGTATGTATGTCATAAAGGAAAAGGAGATTAACAGTACAATACAATACAAACAGGCTGACTTTATGGAGGTCTTGCAGAAACTCCTGCCAAGCAAAAGAATAAATAACAGCTGTGTTAATCAAAGCCAAATTTAAAAGATAAGGCTTGAATTTAGGTGGTCAAAATCCCAGAAAACTGGGCAAGCGTAATGCTCACAGAAAAAGAAGAATCCCAAGGACAGAGAGTGTAATGGTATACAATTAAGATGAAGGCAAATTCTCAAAAGTGCTTCTGTGACTTAAAAGTCTAAGTACCACCTTCAGAACTGACTTTGTGTGCAGGAGCATTTACTCYCCCTGTAAGTCCATAGGGTTTGCGCTCCTGAATCCTTCAGGCTTTTCTGAAAATGGGAGTTAGGTGACTGCCCTCCTAAGTCCCTTTTGGAAGCATAAACTGTAGTTACCTGGAAGTCCAGAAAAGATACTGGTCCAAGCAGTTGCTGAATACCAACCAGGGATACCAACTCAAACCAAAGAACTAGAGATACTTGCTTATTCCCCCGTTTTACTGGAAAGCCATCTATCATCTCTGTTTTGGATTAAACTCGTGAAGATGTGTTAGCCTGTTCAAGATCCTGTGGAAGCATTTTGAATCAATTGTAACTGACGTAAATATAGCCCTTGACTGGAAATCTTCCAGAGCAAGAGAGCTGCAACAGTTCAGCCAAGATGCATTATATCAAAAGCATGGATAAGTAATTCAGTGTTCTTGTGGGAAGGATAGCATTACAGCTTCACAACATTCATAAAGTGCCTGCACAGTGAAAGATCTAACACAATCATTAAAAGATGGATGAATGCCCTGTGAATCTTCACCTCCTGTCATGGATCATGGCTGTTATCTAGGCAGGAGTGGGAAGAGGAGCGTGTACTCACGATGACAGAGGACACAATAACAACTTAGTCGTACTCATTTGACATGAGCATGTGAGCTTTCAAACATGATCTACTATGTTTGTATAGCAGTATTAATTACTTTTTAGAGGCTATGCAGCCAAGAATATGTACAGGGCTGACAAAGCTCAGTTAGAAACTTCAGCCAAGCTCTGCAGGACTTACAGAAGATTAGCAGTTCTATTACTCAYGGCGTACCATAGCTTTAAGTCACGAACCAGCTCTTGTATTTTTAACCCTCTTCTGTGGCAAAACATCTGTGTGATTTTAAAGATGTCATTTTACCTCCCTCTATAATTATTATTTGACAACGTCTCCGTGATCCTGTTATGATGAATTAGCTCTTGCACATATAGTTAATTAAATGCTACAGGGTGTGGCTGGGGTGTTTTAGTAGTTACCAAATTCTTGATTCTGTTGTTACTATCCACCACATGATGATTTGGTATCTGGGTTCAGATTCCGAGCTGTGACTGAGGAGAACTCAACGCAGCTTAAAGAGGCAATTCTCCAAAGTCCTCCTTCCATTCTCCCAACGCAACCTGGTGCAAACCCAGAACAGCTTAGAACAAACCAGAACAAATCAGTAACTGTCAAAATAGCCAAGAGTAATCCCTTCCTGTAATACATGATGTCTACAAAAGGTGCTGTAGAACTTTCTAGCACGGTTCTGGGCCATCTAGGGTTTCTGCTTCCCAGGAGAACATGAATAGGCATTTTGTACTTACGTTAAGACGCTTGAAGCTAAGATAATATTGTCCCTCTAAGTCTTCTAAGCCTTAAAGACTTCCTTCCAACGTGACCCCATTTTTCTCAGAGATTTCCAAGAGCTACCTCTTACTCCCCCAGGGTCAATATTAAGACATTTAAACTTCCAAACCCTATGCACAAGAGTCATTTGGCTGACGTCAGTAGGGCTGCTTGTAGGATTCAGAATTATTCATATCACAGAGGAACTGCAGACAAAGGCACCATGTTTTGTAAATATTAGTGGTCTCTCTAGCTCCAACAGCTTCAGGAGCTGCAGTATATTTGAAAATTTAGCTTTGAAATAACTGGCATGCTGCAGCTTCCCTCAGAGTGCTCATGGATGAAAGATTTGAGATAAACCTCTAAAATAAAATAAACAAGAGGAAAAAAAGGTACTTGAAGGAAACTGGAAAGCTGCTGTGCATCATGTAATAGTATTCCCATTTAAGAGGTGATTCTTCCTATTCTGTTATTTGCCTTTTTTATGGGCATTGTAAAGAAGTGTAACCTAGTCAAACATTTTCAGCTCTCACTGGAGTTCAAGTGGTTTGGAAGCATCACTCATTCATTTGGCTCCTTACGTAGAAAGGTCACGTTTTTCACAGGCACGTAGTACAAACATTTGAACACAAATTAGAAAAATACCACTTGAAATTTAGAGTGTTGCCTTAAAAATTCTCATGAATATATTCTCTTTATCTCTTTAGCATAAGCCTAGAAATCACTTTAAGATCACAGAAAACCTTTTATACCCCATTGATTGGAATTGTATAGCCAAAGTATAAGAACATACATTGTTTTTTCCTTTCCCTCTTCATTCCTCTGTTGAAGACCTGAGAATATAATAAACTAAATTTGATTGTGTAGTCCATTGATTCCTCAAAAAATGGGAATGTCTGCTCTTTGGAGACCTGTGATCTTCTACTTGGCGTTCCCTGTCTGTTGTGCTTGTCTCCATCAAATTTAAGCTTCCGTTCTTCATCTTCAGCTCTGCTCTCTTCTTTCTTATGGTTACATCTCCCATCATCTCACCATGACCTTTCGTAGTACTGGTAATGTTATTAGTATCATCTGGCAACCCAAGCAGTTCTTGCCAATACATTTCTGTACCTACATTATAAATTAAAATTCTCTAGACTAATCTCCAATAGGAGTCTTCTACTAGCTTTTGCTCTAAATTCAGCTTTATGCTTACACAATTATGCTTGTACAGTTATTGATGTCCTGAATGGGAGAGGTTACCAAATAATATACCGCTATTTAATTTTAAAGTGAATGAAACACCCTGACATTTTGATCAAAAAGAAGGTGAGTAACTTAGCAAGAAATCAGTTGTTCGTTGTTTCCCTCAAAAATGTTGGTCAAAAATCTATTCTAATATAGCTTGCTTTTTAAAGCTTGGGAGTGAAATGTGCACCKCATTAGCAAAACTCCTATTGGCTTCAGTAGAGCCAAGAGGATTTACCTCTGTTAATATTGCCTAGCTGTTTGGGATTTTTTAGTAGTTTATTTTTTTAGAACGTAAAGTACCATAGTTGCTTCTACTCTGAGCTTTTTGTAAATGTTTAGAACTGGATGGAGAAAGAGGCTGGTGTGTGACTTCTTCTGATAAGGAGATATAACGGTCAAATGCTGTTGAAGAAACATGTGGGAACACACCCCCATCAGCTGCAATCCCCATCCGCTGCCCTGTGTGTCAGGCCCCCCTGTGCGGCACTGCTACCCCCTCCTCTGCACAGAGCCCTTACTGGCTTCCCTGCTTGCCCCACCTCTACACCCACCTCCCACCCAGCCCAGCAGCACTTGCTTCCTGGAAAATGGAAAAGGAAGGGAAAGAGGCAGGGTTCAGGGTTGGCTGCAGACGGAGAGATGGATGGGTAGAGATGAGGTCTCATGATGCCTCAAGTCATCCAGAATAAAGTCGCAGTCTGTTCTGGACATTGACAAGAATAATCAACAGACAATGTGCTAAAAATCTGTTTTTCTATAGTTTCCATGTTGATGTACTTTCCATCAGTTTACAACTGATGCATAACCATTTTTCTCCAGGTAAAAACAGGAACATAGTGCTTTGAGGTATTCTCCAAGATTCATTTTCATTGCTTTATTCAGTGTACGTTTTTAATCTACAGTGCTTTATTAAGCAGCTTCATTAACAAAAGAACAGTCTATTCAGCAAATTTGGGACTCTGTTCAAAGTCACTCATACAATCRTTACCAATGTGCTTGAGTGGCAAAAAATAGAATTATGTGCACATCTTGATTTTTATTTGGCTACAGCATTTTCCAGCAAATTTTTCATTCCTTCTGACTGATTCAGTATGCCACAAAGTACAATATGCCATGGAAAATACAAGTTGAGGGTTCAGAATTGCCTGACAGCCAACCCAGCACTGCCGAGAAAAATCTAAATGGTGAGAAGTACATTTGCTCATGAAATTTTTGTGATTTGTAATAACTTCAATATTAGCAGTACCACAAAGAAGGATGTTCTGAATTTAAACATAAGGGATAAATTAAGCCAGTGGGGTTGTAACAGTTTATAACTATCTGAGAATCAGATCCAGGATTTTTATAGTGACAATGTGAAGTTGCTCCTTACTCTGTTGAAAGATTTAACAATATCTTTACCACATAAACATTWTTTTCAATAAAATAGCTTTAAAAGTTGTGTGTTGCTTAGCTTTAAAAGTTCAGTGTGTTGCTTTACATTACTTCAGTTCAGTCTTGTGAATACAATTAAACACAATGTTCAAAATGCATCTTTGAATTGCAGGATTTTCTCATGAATTGAGGGTAGGAGATACCATTCATGACTAAAATGTAAATTAATACATTAGAGAGTTTACATATTCATATTTTGTAGCTCAACCATTGCCTCCTAAGATTCAAAGATATACTGTATGACCGCGAGCTCCTGTTTAGTTCACTCTCCAGAAGTATCTGCCTCCCTTCATTGATTATGCCAGGAGCTTAAAGAGCTTACATGTGCAATGTATGTAGTTGCATTAGATGCCTTCCAGTAGATAGTATGGTCCAGTTCTTTATGTTGTTACCTTAATTCAACCAAAATGACTGAATTTGTCTTTTGAAGTGTTTCAGAGAGAGAAAGTCCTATAAATACTGTGAGTTCTTTCATGATAATAACTGTGCTGGGTGAAAGGATAGCTCCTTTAGAATGATCTAAAATAAAAATAAGTATATATTCTTCCACAATTGCCACATAAATGCAGGCAATGTTAGCAGCTGTACTGAAAGCTGTAGAAAGTTTGACCCCTTATGTTTCAGTGTTTCATTGTGCCTGATGAGTATTTCTTTCTTTATTTCTTTCTCTTAATATTTCTTTCTCTTTAGAAAATCTAGTTTGTGATTCTAGAGCCAAAAATCTTTTAACACTGTTCAGTTTACATCCCCCGTGGGTTTTACTTGGTTTGGTTCTTTGCTTGTTGAATGATTTAAGCCTCACCCAAGCTCTAGAACCTGTGCATCTCCTGCAGTTTTAACTGTATCCTGTTGTGTTATAAATGATGAGTCTGGCTAAGTGTGAGTTGCTGGCAAAGGCTTATCAATTTTATTGTGAGGGAAGATTCTGGATTAGTCTGCACATTACCCTCCTTCTCCCAGCCTCCTTGGTATTTGTAGTTACACACACATGCACACATACTGGCCTGACGCACTCCCATTGGCTTGAGACGATGCTATCCCCGGGGAGTGCTTACAGGGCTGTTGCTTACCTTAGAAGTGACACTGCCAGAGCATTAGAAAGCAAGAGAGAAATACAGCTTTTCCACTGCCTTTTGTGAGAGCTTCTTCACTACTGCAGAAAGCTCTCTGAGGAGGGACCGAGTCAATGCACTGAACAGCATTAAACTTCGTGCAGTACCAGAGTTTAGGCAGGATCTAGTGCATTTGTGCTTCCCTCTCTCCTTTCCATTCATGTGACTGCTTCATCTTTGCTTGCTACTTTGGGTAAAACACTGGGTAGCTGCTTGCACCAAGCTGCAGAACAAAACGTGTCTGCCTCATGCTTACTGAGTGGCTTAACCAAGTAATTCATCCCAAGGACTGGTGATCTTATAGTAGTATATCCAGGGCTGCCATACATCTTGATTTCAAATTCTGCCCAGGTGGAATTTGAGGGGTTTGCCTTGGATTTCAGGGTGCTCAGCTACCTAGCGATCTTGCTGAGTGAGTGCCAGACAGCTGGAATTTTTGGAGGCATCTACTCAGTGGATAAATTGTACAGTGCATGCACAGTGAACCCAACGCTCCTGGAGGCCTTCATCAGCTCTGAGGCATACGTACAGTGAACTGTCAGATTCATTAGGTTCAATGCTCAGACACAAATCATTTGTACTGTACATGCACAATAGATCAAACATTTCCTGGAAGCATGGGATTTCCTAAGCCCACAGTACATGGCCCACATGCCTATGTTTCTTCCTGGAAAACTTTAGTCTGCCCTAGATACATGGATTTGCTACATATAAAAGCAATTGGACTTAAACAAACACCAACACAACAAAAGAATTTGTCACATCTAACAATAAAAATGTGTTGGAAATGTTTAAGATGTTTAAACTGGCTGCTCACAACCAGCTTTTGCTTGCTGTAGGCCATGTCCAGGTGCTTCTTACCTTGCCCACCCATTGAAAATTACATCTAACATCATACTCTGCCATGATCTGCTCATGTGCTTAAGTCTTCAGCATTCAAAACTAGCTTATCCTGCTGCCTCTTAATGTATATGAAAAGAATCCTTTTCCAATTCACTTGAAAAAAAATGCTTAACAGAATGTACTCTTGTTAGTGTTAATCATTTGGGAATCCCTGCTGCCCTTTAGGAACAGCCTTGTTAGGAGAATGAAGACAAAATAGAGTCCCTTTCAGATTTTGACAGACGCACTGAAGCCATGTAGTGCACTGTCTCTGTCGCATCAGGCCAGCGCCGAAGTGATGTGATTGCCAGTGTGGAGGAGAGGTCTGGGTCATGTCCCCAAAGGTCGTCGTTGCCAGGGGGCAATACCTAGAGAGTATATTCCCTGCACTCCCCGAGCTCAAAGGGTCTGATTGTGAGAGCCCTCACATTGAAACGCACAAACAGAGAGAGATTCTTCTGCAATCTCCATGCTCAGCCGCAGAGCGGTCACAATGTGACCCTTGTTACAGACGGGGGACTTCCATACCACTTATGAAGAAGTTGCATAAGAGAGAGMTGAAGAACCCAAGGTGAAATGCATTTTTAAATGCTGGCAGGTAACACTGGCATGCAAACTCTACAGCTGAATGTCCTAACTCCTGTTAGTACCTTGATGAATTGCAGATGAGTTATGAATAAATAAATGAACTCTTTTAATTCCTTTAAATCTTATAAGTCTTAAAGTCTTTTCTCTTTTAAGTCTCTAGATATTGAGACTCATTAAACAAGTCCTTTTGGTCCAAAAAATGTTTGTGGAGACAGAAAAGCATCTTTAGAAATAAAATTAATAGTTGACAGAGCATATTCTGTAGAATGTTTTGTAGAATACAAAGACATGCGAAGTACTGAATTTCAAGTCTAGCCGATACAGTAATGTGATAACTCAGCTTATTTTCAAACCCAGCTTTGTAACAAAGAGCAGTCAGATTAATATGATTTTGGAGTTCTATTAGGCATCAGGATGAGAAAATTATTAATGAAATAAAATCCTATTCTGCTTCTCACTCAAGCACTGTGTTACAAGGGAGGCTGAGTGACACCTCCGTGATATGAATGAGCATGGTAGGTTAAGTATTTGCTACGCTAGATGTTAGAGAAAGAAAAGAGAAACTTTAGGATCCACTGCTTACAACTTGCCTAACATCTGCAAGATAATCAGAAACAGAAGCGTGCAGACGGAGTTGGGGGGATATTGTCTGAGATATGCCCCTCTCTGTGAGCAGAAGCCACCAAGCATGGGGAAACAAGCAGACAGCAAACAGTGCTGGAACAGGGTCGCCAGGAAGGAACCAGAAGACAAGAGATTTGGGGCAAGAGTGAACTGTGCTGTGAACTGTGCACAAAGATGCTACTTCCAATTGCTGGACTCTTCCTTTGTCCGGAATTTGTACACATTTTATAAAAAAAAAGGGAAATATTGGCACATGACTGATTCCTAACGTTTCAGAACAGCTAAAAATGTAGTTCTTAAAAAAGAGGAATAAATTTTGTTTCCCTAACAATGCAAGATACCATCCCCTTTTTTACATTTGGGAAAAGCTGAGCAGAGAGAGGGTAATTATTTTTTGTCAGAAGTTGGTGAATTGTTATGATAAACTGAAGAACAGGAAGATCTGGATACAGGAAACAACACCGTACTTTGCCGCTGATGTTTTTTTCAGGTACTACTGACTTCATTGCCTACACTGATAGAATGATTGCAGTATGAAAAAGTGGATTTTAGTCCTAAAGTGACCATGAGAATTTTCTTCCTTCATCTTCCCCATTCCTATAAATGTGACTAATTGTGGTGAAGCAGGTTCATGACCCGCTGAATGAAATGAAGCATAATGACACACAAGAGTAAGATGTCCTGTCTCTCTGTGTAAACAAGGATTAAATGCTGGTTTTAACTACAAGATGGCTTTATTGCTCCCATTTGTTTTATGGATTCTCTACTTAATTAAACTGAAAACACAAGCCTGGCTTTATCGTTAGTCAGCCTCTGAACAATCATTAGGTGTCACTTAAACAGGTCTTCGTGTGGTTASACAAACCTTCACTTTGGGGTAGGATAAGAATTGCTTATTGGATTTGTCTTGGCTATCTTGAAATCGATGTGTGCTGTCAGACCCTGAACAGCACACTTCTGCATGATATACGGAATATAAAATATAGGTTCAGTGGGCCTGGTTTGCTATTGCATTTCATCAGTGTTATAAACATACACCAGGGCAAAACCAGAGTCACACACAGTTGAATCAGCCTCCTTGTGCCCCATGGAAATACCCTGCTGCTTTGCAAAAATCTTTCCACAGAAAGCTTTCTACATGATATCATCATATTTCTCCTTACTGGCACTCTTGAACCCTTTCTTCTGTGACCAATATCCAGTAATGGAGGAGTTCCTTGATGACATTGGCCGTTGTAGTATACTTTTCCCTTCTTTCTTATTCTTGCCTTTTTCAAGTGTTTAAGTTTATGTCTGTGTGGCTTCTTTTTTTTTTTTTTTAATTCCACCATGAAAACAATTTCAGCTTGCTCAGTGGAGTCACTGTAATTTTTGCTCAGTGCTTTAAGGTTTGTCCTTCTTTCCCAGCATTTTCCATCTAGGAAGCCAGAATCTGAGATCCCTCCTGTGCTTAATTTAATCAGCCTTTCAGATTAGCTCACCACTGCCCGTGTGTATGAGGGAGCAAATGAAATTGAGCATGAGCTTCATGATTGCTACTTACCTAACAAGACTGGTTTTCAAATTTTCTGTAAGAACAACAGATTTGGCTTAGTGAAAACATTTTATCCTTGTAAACTTCTCTACAGACACTGAGAAAAAGAGCAAACACACCAGAAAGCCTTGAGGGTGAAAAAGGTATCCAGAACATCATAGGTTTTCTGCTAGGAGAGTTCCCAGGTGACAGGCAACCTGGGCTTGTTCAGCTATTTCTGAGACAGACAGGCAGCTTGCTGAGTCAGTGCTCATTCAGTGTCCTTCAAGAATGAATTAAAAGCAGTGAAGAATATGCATTGCTTCCTCAGTAGGATTTTTTTTTTTCCCTGAAACTGTTTTAAGCAGCTTTGGCTGGAGGAAATGGAGACAACTGCCATTATCACATAAAAGCAAGACCACTTCCTCCAGGACAAAAGCCACAGGTATATGGGTCAAAACAGCAGCTGGAGGTCTTTTCGAACACATGAGCTTTTAATAGGCAGACTCAGAATAATTGCAGAAGGTTTGTACCAGACCACCTGGAAGCAAGCTTCAGCTGTTTACCAATAAGGATAAAGCACCTCTGCCTAACCTTTCTTGTTACAGGAATTTTACACAGCTTGATTTAATCCGGGCTGAGATAACAAGCCTCAGATAGGAGGTTCTCAGGAGACTTTGTTCAGCTGATTTTCCAAATAATGTCCATACTTTTAATATTGTTGTAAATGCACGTTAATTACCCAGGAACCTTAAACGTATTTGGTCAAGCCAGTTGTCACAGCAGTTGTTGCCATGCTACGTGGTCTGTTTTGCATTTAGCTTTTTGGTATGGCAATATTACAAAATAGCATACTCACTGTGGGGAGAAAAGAAACAACCCGCCAAGCCTCTTTCTTCCTAATATGGTGAAATAAAAAGCCTTGGTTTGAACTAGATGAAGTGCTGATGGAGTCAAAGCCCAAGGATCAGTCTGGTGTGGTGCTTGAAGAGCACAAGGGTCATGGTCAAGATTCACACTGGGAGGGCAGGAAATGTTTAAATTCCCTGACCATGACTAAATGATGGGAGCCAGTGATGCTGTCAGGGACAATGCCCTCTTCTCGTCCCAGCACGTGTTTGATTGCAGACTGGGGAGAGCATTTCTTCCTATGACGGCTGGCGTGGGAGCCCTGGGCTGTGCTATATAGCAGAGGTAGGGACTTATTTTTCACAAAGGTTTATAATAAGCAGGGATATGAATTGCTCGGTGGGCAGCAGCGTGGGGGTCTCAGGCAAAGCCCCGAGCTAAAGAGGAGGCCAGGGAGGGACAGGCTGCAGCCGGGCGATGGGCACCCGCGGCATGCCTGACAGCAGGCCTTGCCCTCTCTCTCCGCTTGTACAGTGAAAAGGGGCCCCAAATGCCTTTAGAGTGCCAGGAAGTTTTGCCTTTTTCCTTATTTGTGTTCACTATCACCTTTTAAACAAAAGAGCGCAGCTTTTCACAGCAGTAATCAGTTGGCTGGCGGGAGCTGTTTCCCCCGTCCCCACCAGCTCCCAGGTGAAGAGGAGGGGTTTTCTGGCTGCTTCTCAGGGGTTCTGCTTCTGCCGGTTAAAAACTGCTCAGGGACGCTTGGCTCAGTATTAACTCATTATATTTAAGTCCTGTGAGACTTGCATTTCTTTTTTTCCTTGCTGATGCTGATGCAGGGAAGAGAGAGAGGTGAATTCATAAAAAAACAGAGGCTGACACATCCAGATACATAATTCCAGTAATTATGATTTATCAGGTACCCCAGTCATCTGAGGCTTTGCGAACAAAGGCCGACTGAAGTGCTCGTGTCTCCCCAGAGGGACAGCTACATGGAAAGCACTCAAATAGCTTTAACCACACTTGTGTCACAAATTCTTCTCAGATTTGGTGACTGTGGCTTGTTCTAATTAAAACAATAACAGTTTCAGCGCTGTGTTTAAATGCAATCACTTGCTGTTTATGAGGAAAAAAAGGATAGAAACACTGAAGATAGCACTTCTCTTCCTGGAGGACTTGTCTCCACAGCACCATAGTACATTTTCTTCTGCTCAAATAGTGTCACCCATCAGAAAGCTTTGCTTCCCAGCAGCTGACCAAGAGCACATGGGTAGGTTTGGCAGCTGAATCATCCATATGACACCTCCCTGTGCTCAAAAAGGGGCAAAGGCCTGAGCTTTGCCTTTTTAAAACACTGATAATGTCCACAGCTGGATTTGTTGTACTCCATCTTTTCCACCGTGGCTCCCCAACCTGGGGCTCAGACCTAACCCAGAAAGAATTGCCTGGGACCACCCAGACGAAGCGAGGAGGCTCCAGGAACCTCAGGGAAGCAGCCAGCTCTTCGATGACGAGGGGGGATGCAGCAGAGGGAGCAGCACAAAGAGGGAAAAGCACGTCCAGTCAGCTTTATTAAATAATATATTGTTTATACATCCATTACAAAAACTTTGACAAGGAGGGAAATACTGAAAAGGAAGTATCTTTTTTTTTTAGTGGAGTAAAAGTGCTGCCTGTGGTGTTAAACAAAGGCCTGTTGGCAGGATGATGCCATAAAGAAAAGGAAGAGAAAGGGAAACTGCATTTGAATTAATTCAGATAAGTGAAGGCCAGAAGACCTTGTGACAGAATTTTCCATTAATTCCTGTAGTCTAGCTCTCTGCCATAATTACGTTACCTCCTGACTCCTTTGTACAAATACTGTTGTGGTTATTATTACTGTTTACTGTAACTACTGTAATTACACTTACAAAAGTTGCTTACAGTATTGCAATCATAATAATGCGAAAGAGCAAAGTCAGACAAGACTTTTGTGGTGGGTATTTTATAAGATTTTGTATGAACTTGTGTAACTGTCTTCAGCTGCAAGAATTTACAGTGGAAAAAGACAAGAACAAAGGAGTAAGGAAGAAACTTCTTTGTTTTGATTCCATTACTGTATTGAATTGTAACTTGAAATTTGATTTTTAGTGAATCAATTTTTTTTGAACCCGTGATCAAAACCTTCTGTTTGGCCTAAAACATACCATTTCATTTCAAAGATAAATTTTGTTAAGATTTTATTTATTTTAATTTAATTTGAAAAATTGATTATTTTCAAAATATTTTGAAATAATAGGTAATTATTCTTCTGAATTAAAATATTTCAAGATTTTAATTTTTTTCTGGAGCCAAAATGAGTTTGTAAAATATTTCAGGGTTCCCAATTCTGATTATTTTTCCCCAAAGTAGTTTGCACTGAAGCATTTCAGCCAGCAAGCAAAACAGGAAAGGGTAGAAACTGAGGCACAAAGAAATTAAAATACTTTTCCACTGTCTCATTAGATGGGTATCATCAGTATTAGAAATAGAAATTGCATCTCCTCAGTTCCCCTCTACAGTGTAAAACACTGAAGGATTTAAAGAGATATAAATTATTAGACACAAAATGAATTTCCAGCCATAACTGTTATGAGCAACAGAGATCGTGAAGACCACCAGAACTGTGCTCTTTGCCTCCAACATCTTGTTCCCTGCTCCCTGGTACAGTCACAGTTGAAGCCCTAGTTGTGTGCTTTGTCTGCATGGTACGAGTTAGCATGATAGAATGATAGAGTACTTTTATTTTCATCTCTAACTCTTTTCAGAAAGTCTCTCCCTCGTTGTCGAAGAATTAACAGGATGCTTTCCAACGAGCCAGCACCTCCTCCTGCATTCAGTCGCTCCAACTCACAGGCCTCCATGGACAGTACCTCCATGGAGGACTTCTGGTGCGAAGTGGAGAGCATCAAGGAGAGCAGTGAAGATAGACCTGAAGAAGCAACGCTTTTGGAGTTCAAACCTGCTGATGGTAAGCACATGAACACCACTTCTTCCTCACACCTTGGCTTTGCCTCGTCTCTTTAGTGATGCCCTGGTCTCCTTCCTACTCTCATCTCATAAGCAAAAGTGCTAGGCTGGGTCTATGTTTGTTGTAGCTCTACTTCTGAACGTCACAGTCAATGTACAAGAGATCGCTGGAGAGGAACAATAATTCAATATCTGGTTTATGCGCTGGGGCTGGTGATTGACTTCTGAAGTAGGTTTTTTTGCACCAATTTTATTTGTATTTCAGGAGGACAGATATGGTGTAATTCAGAAAAGAGAGGCACTAAATGAAAACTTAATCTCCAGCATTAAATAAAGTAAGCCAAAACATATAAAAGGACAAAAATTTAATTTAGTACACTACAATTTTCAACTTTCTGGCTTTTGGTAGGATATAAAGCAGAATTCATGAAAGTCTTGAAGCAGTTTTTGGTTAGATATGGTTGCTGCTATCAGAAATTTGATAACTGCCTGTTTCTCTGAGATTGCCCAATTTAGATATAATTCAAGGAGAGATTAGAGATAAGTCTGAATTTATGGATGCCTACGTCATTCAGACTCCCCACTTGTCAAAATTCATTCATCACTTATACAAATCATGCTGAAGGTATTACTACCTCATTCTATTACCTTAACATTTCCCCCTCTCCTTTTTCGTAATGTGTTTGGATAAACATGTAATAGTCTGCACTAGTTTGAAGGAATGCAGCTTTGTGTTAGATGATTTGATGACATCTAGAACAGCAGTTCTCATTTTTTTTCCAACTATGACCTGACTTACAAATGCATCATATTGTGCAACACAAAATATCAGGTGTTACTATAGGATGAAACCAAATTTCTTTTGAGATCATGACCCACTGATAACTGCTGCAACCCTTTTGTGGATCGTGGCCAATAGTCTGGTAACTACTGATCTAGGGACAGATTTTGAAACGATGTTGTGTTCCTTCCATACAATTATTAACATAAGTGACGATGTATTTTTCTTACCTTGACATGCAACGGGATGTCATTAATTCTGCTACCAGGAAGAAGGGTGAAAAGGGGGAAAGGGTGCTACTTTATTAAGCAACCAAATATGTAACCAGTCATGATAAGTATCCTGCACAGAGGTGTCTAGCTCCAACCATGTACCGTTTCCATGGGGAACTCCTCCCACTCACTAGTTCCAGCTAGGACTCTCCTGGAAGCAAAAGGAGACGAGCTCCATTCACCAGAAGTCTCAGTCTGCTATGAGGGTTATGGTCTGGCATCTTAAATCCAAACTGCACTTCTTTGTGCTGGCCTGTGGTCTCAAATAAAAATAAATCAAGGTGTAACATTGAAACTTTATGGTTATTTTTATGGGAAGGCAGAAAAGCAATCTGCCTCAATCAGTTTTACCTTATTGGGAAAATTCCTGTCTGATCATGCTGTCTAGCTTGGAGACCCCAGAAAGAGATTGTGAATCTCTCCGTGTCTCCTGCATGCATTTGTCAGCGTGAACTGGGTGTCCCTGACTTATCTGCATGGTCAAGGGAATGTCACATACCTGTGAGTTACCAAGCCAGATAAGTTAGTAGGACAAGGCAATACAGGAGCCCATTTTCCATGTTCTCAGAAACTTTTCCATCAGTTTCATCACTGCTGAGCTAAATCTTCACAACAGTGCAAATTCTGCTGCAGTCCCATGTTACCCTTTGTCTGATTGCACCTCATTACATTGCATTGATTTTTTTCTCTCTGTCCCGAATTAAAAATGAGACTGCAAGGTAAAATGCAATACATCTCCACACTTCATTTACCTTCATACTGTTGTTTTAAACACATTTATATTGCATACACCCACACACAACCAGGCAGTGCTTGTTCTAGTTATTAACTTGAGGAATATATTCAGTCTGGGATTATAAATCTTGGAAATAATAGTGAGTTCTATTAAGCTCCTAATAAGATAATACTCCTTGCTGAGGATCAAAACACTGAAAATCAATGTGGAAGTCCTCAGGGCAAAATAAAAACAGATATTAGTCACCCTTTTCAGACATCTTTGAGAGGAAGAGATGCAGAATCCTTAGTGCAGAATTCCTTAAGAAGGAAGCCAAAGGATGATACCAGCCAGGCACCACTGATATTGTCAAAACCACAAAGCTGGTTTTTGCCAGACCACATGTGCAAGGGGAAGCCATCAGCACACTTACTCTGTTGACATTAGTAACAACGGTCAAGAAATAACAGAAGATCATAACAAGAGATAAAAGGGATGAAAATGTAGGGGAAGAGGAAACCATGGAGTATTTAAGATGGCAGTGATGTGCAGAACTGCTTTAACACTTGGTGTTACAAGGCTGGGATGCTGTGAGTTATTTGAGGTTATATCTGAAATTCAAAGAAAGGCATACCTCTTTCCTGGCAATCTCTATGAGAAAAAGAGAATTACCAACCAGAGGGAACCCACTTGATTATCTGTTTGTCTTCTGGTGGAGCAGAATCAAACACAGTATCAAGACCCTGCTGTATAAGTAGCTACCACTATAAAAATAACGTTTCCTAAAACAACACGTTTTTCTTTTAGCCCTTATTTAAACCTTTGTGTCATAAAATGCATAAATTCCTTCTCTTTAATAGTTTTATTCCTCTGGTTGTTGTCATTATTTCTTAGTCTATTGTTTGTGAGTGGTTGGAACAGGAAAAGGGCAGAAGCCAGARAAAACAAGTCACAGGGGTGGCTGGTAAGCAGGCACAATTTCATGTCTGCTTTACTATTTTTCATAGCATCATGAAAGCCAAGTTCGATTAAAAACTAAATTCTTGGAAAGAATATGTCAGGACAAAAGCCAAAATGAATATAATTAAGAAACTGGAACACGAATGGATATGGCTAGAACAGCGGCACATGGAAATGAAAAGAGACATTGTTAGAAAGAAGAGTGAGGACGGCAGAAGATCCATTGGTTCGAGAAGGGAAAGGAACAGCCTGTCACCCTATCTGTGGATACAGAAAGGACCAGAGCAGAGACAAACTGTTTCACAGGATACAGGGCTGGTCACATCCCAACTAACACAGAACAGGGGTTTTAGAAGCAGATATTTTTTGTAGAGCTTTGTAAAGAGAGAAGGCAGTCAACAATGAAGTCAGTGAAGGCACATGCGTAAGATGCTTTCACTTGTCCCTACAGTCCCGCCCTGTAATTTTCTTTTTTGTGATCTAACTGCCAGAGTGCAGCAAACTGGTATCTATCAATCTGCCTGCATTCTGGTGTCAAGAAGAGGCAATAAAGGGAGAGTAGAAATACCAACCTGCCATTAAGACCAGTGCTGGGACAAGAACAATAAGCGCATTGACTAGTTGTTTTATAGAACACGCTGCAAATTAATCCATTTCCTTTTTGACATGTTTATTTGTAATACCTCCTCTTCAGTCAAAGCTGGAATGCAATTATTGTCTTGTCTCAAACAGCGTATTGCTGACCTAGAATTGTTCATAGACAGAATTAAAATGAAGGCCCTCAAAATCTCCTATATGAAGAGAGATTTAAAAGACTGTGACTCTTTACTTTAAAAAGCAGACAAAAAAAAAGGCAATGACAGCAAAATTTAAAATTACTAAATGATTTACAGAAGGTAGATTGGGAGCTTCTCCCTGTCCTACAGTGATCRGGGATATTCATTTAATGTACCAGCTAGCAAGCTGAAATCTGAGGAAAGAAAATTCTTTTTCACACGATGCATAATCTCACTATGGAACCAGTTGCCATGTTAAACCATTTCAGAAACAGGTTTTGAACAGGATTCAAGAAGGTATTAGTCACCAATCAGGATATCAAGAAACCCTGGGTACAGAGTGCTAGCCAGTCTTTAATTATTAGAAATCAAGATGATACCWAGCATGCAAGGGTAGCTATTTCTGCATCTTCCACCCCTACCTGGCCTCCTTGATACCTACCCCTACCTGACCTTTGCTCTTTAGTGAGTGGCTCTGGCTCTTAACCATCTTGTCCGAAACAGGCTATTGGATTAAGGTGGACATCACGCTTCTCTCAGTATAGTGTCTTCACTAGGTGTCTGATTACCAGCTGACTCTCTGAGATTTCAAATCCCATCCTTAGTGTGCAAATACATTATTCTACTCTACACACCACTTCAGTATTTTTGCTTATTTTAATTGGAATACAAATTTAATTTCCACCTGCAAATGACTTCATCCGGTACAACAGGTTGTTGTGGTTTAACCAGAGCCAGCAACTAAGCACCACAGAGCCACTTCGTCCAGGTTGGATGGGGGAGAGAATCGGAAGAGTAAAAGTGAGAAAACTCGTGGGTTGAGATAAAGACAGTTTAACAGGTAAAGCAAAGTCGCTCACGCAAGCAAAGCAAAACAAGGAATTCATTCACTACTTCCCATGGGCAGGCAGGTGTTCAGCCATCTCCAGGAAAGCAGGGCTCCATCACACGTAACGGTTACTTGGGAAGACAAACTTCATCACGCCGAACGTCCCCTCCTTCCTTCTTCTTCCCCCAGCTTTATATACTGAGCATGACATCATATGGTATGGCGTTGGCCAGTTGGGTCAGCTGTCCCGGCTGTGTCCCTTCCCAGCTTCTTGTGCACCTGGCAGAGCATGGGAAGCTGAAAAGTCCTTGACCAGTATAATCACTACTTAGCAACAACTAAAATATCAGTGTGTTATCAACATTATTCTTATACTAAATCCAAAACACGGCACTATACCGACTACTGGGAAGAAAATTAACTCTATCCCAGCTGAAACCAGGACAGTGGTATAAATGGTAACYGAGGGGATTTATTCTCTTGAATGAGGGGTTAGTTTTTAGCGACCTTGCTGTGTCAGGGTAGGCACCCTACTGCCTTCTTCACACGAGTGTGTTGATGCACTGGTTAAAAATATCTCTTCTGTTCTTCTCCCAAGCCTCTCCTGTGCAGAGACTGCCAAACTGAAAGTTAACAGTATGTTGCTAAAACTAAATTAACTTACACTTGTGGCCTAAGAAAGACTGGAAATGGAGTCTTCTCGAGGTAAAGGCTAAGGCAGCAGTCCACCGTGCCACTTCCCTTCCTTCAGCCCCCTCTCCCTCCCGTGCCAGGCCTGGTAACACACTCTCTTCCTCCGCAGAAGGGGAGCTGGAGGCAGAATGGCTGCAAGACGTAGGTTTATCTACGTTGATCTCGGGAGCTGAAGAGGAGGACGGCCAAGCCCTGCTGTCCACTCTGACCCGAACTCAAGCTGCTGCTGTACAGAAGAGGTACAACACCTACACTCAGACCCTGAGGAAGAAGAACAAGCACACAGTCCGGGATGTGCGAGACATCTTTGGCACCAATGACTCTTCTGTAAGTAGCCAGTGCATCCTAGTGAATGCTTTTGAGCTTAATTTTTATGCATTTTGCAAGGAGCTCATCAAAGCTTCTACCCGTTTCTGCTGACAATGTACAGACAACCAGTAGCAGTACCTGACACCAAGTCCAGACTTTTAATGCTGTATTATTTACTACATTTTGACAGGAAAGAAAGAAACCAAATAAAATAGATGGTGCACAGTTTTGCAACTAACCTGTAACATAATGTTGTATCTGTTGCCAGCCTTCCTCCTGCAATCTCCTATCAAGACTAACGTTTACTCCTTTATTTTTTGGAAATTGGTGAGTTACTTTTGGCAGCTATTCAAATTTTTGCTGACTTCTGGGGACACTTGCTATTTACAGCAGTCTCAGTGGTGAAGTAAAACTTCTCTAATGAAGCAACTGGGGTTCAAATATGCATAAACAATTAAACACCTGCCCGCATGATTGCAACTGGTACACTGGCAGTTACATTTCACTTACATAGCAAATGAAAATCTATCAAATGTTCATTTGCTTCATGGCTTCAGAAATGAGCATTGCCTCTGGTGGTTTCATCCCCTTTTCCCTAAGGATTGCTCTAAATGCACCAATTCGTATCCCTACATGTTTTGATTTTGGTGAATGCAGTCAACTGTGTGAGTTTAGTCCAATGCTCAAAGCAACACGCATGACTTTACATATGTCACTCATGATATCTTAAATGGGAGTCGCCAGTAAGCTCACAAGCTCACCTTTGAAATTAATATTAAAGTTCTTGCCATTACAAAACTCCAAGAAACTCTTTTTCTTTACGAAATTGCTTTTCTGTTTGTCCCACCTTCCCTTCAAGGCTTGGCATCCTGGATGAATTTAAAACAAAAAATTGGGAAACAAAATTGTAGCTCCATAGTTATATTAAAATTACAAAGATATAATGGTTGGGGCGTTAACTTATTTGTCTCTATTTTAAGAATCTGGGGTCTTTTGAACCTCTCACACATATCCCACAAATATATCCAGAAGCATCCAGTAGTTTCCTGTGGGCAGACTTCCTTGCATGAGAAATCCTCAGGCATGTTCGCATGAACATTAAAAAGCTGATGGCACTTCTTATTAGATTAGCACACTTCTTCTGTTTCAAGTATCTGTAAACCTTAATGTGCTTAAAATTTTTAAAAATTATAGTAAATCTTGAGTTTCCTAATAAATATCAATCAGCCAACTAAATGTTGTACCCATTCTCTTGGATGGGCACATTATTGATCTGGTTTTGACCTGCTTATTTTTACCTCTGTTTCTCACTCGCTAAAGAAATCAGGAGTTTCAGGGCCATTGCCCTTCAAATCACTGTTTTACTTCCTCTGAAATTCAGCTCACTTGCTAGTTCTGCATTGTGAAAGTCTGAAAGATAAGACTGGAAAAGTAATTAAGACTTCTAATTCTTCTTCCCACAAAAATATGCAGTTCTGCAGGGTGCTTACCTAAATGTTAAACACAGATACACAAACACAGCTGCAGAGCACAACATCACCTCCCTCCAACGGACTGCAAAACAGTATTTCTAAAAGCCTGCGAAGTTCCCAACACCCTTTGGGCATTCCCATTGACCACCGCTCCTATCTCTGCTGCTTATTATGGGATTTAGAAAGTCCATCCTAATTATCAGCTCCTCAGGGACAGACACATCGCAACCCAAGGTGAGGGTTTCCTGAGCCGCCCTTTGTAAGGGGGTGTCAGCTGAAGCAGCCCTTCATGCTCTGCTGCCTCTTTGGGCATGGCACTACAGCTATCGGTGAATCTTTCTGATGAATCAGTTTGGGAAAGTGAGCTGGAATAAAACCCACCCGGCCAAAAAAGAAGGGCAACAGGGAAGGGCAAATCTTTTCAGCACAGCTGCTGAAGAGAGGCTGGTAAAAAGACTGCTTGAAATGACGTGCAGGAGTTTTGCTTTCCCATCCTGCTTATTAGTTGGGAAGGGAAGAAGTAAATGTGTTGCAAACAGCAAAACAGCTCTAATTGCTTCACCTTACTCTACAATCCTCCCCATTAGGAGGATGGACTTAGATCTTCTTCTCGACAATCTAAGCATCACAAGAGCCTAGAGGGATGGGTCACAGGACGGATTACTCTCTTCTGTGGCTAATGATGAGAGAAAAGGTGATTAGCTCACTAGGGTCACCTGAGATGAGATTTAGGGGACCACTGAAGAGGCATAGGTAGTTGTCATCCAGAGGGGGGAAAAAACAAAAAAAGATAGATTTGCCCTAGTTTCTTTTCTCTGTTCTGAAAAAAACTACTTGTTAGATGTTTTACTATTACTGCCCAGTGGCCAGTGTTTGTGTGTGTCAACACAGAGCAAAGGGTGCTTTTCCCTCATCCTGCCTTGAGGTCCATCCCCTCAGGGCAGGAGTGTTCCCCCAACAGCCCAAGTGGACTGAAAGGAAAGGAAATGAAGCCATATTTACTTTTTGGGGAAAATTTTGGCGGGTTGTGGTTTGTTCTTTTTTTTCTGCTGGCAACCCTGGAAAGGTACCGTCATCCCAGGGACAAAATGCAGCACCTGCGGTACCTGGCCCCTCCGAGAGTGATGCCTCGGTGGAGCAGCCTGCCCCAGCTGAGGTGTCTCTGCTCTGCTTCAGACAGGCCTACACACAGCAGGCTCGACTTACAGCCGCACTATGGAGATTTAAGTTGGATGGTTTATTAATCACAGTGGCCTGATTTTTGTTACTGCTGATAACCCGCTGCTTCCATCAGCTATCAGCTTCCAGCAGCTATCAGCTCTGCTATTGATAAAAGCCTAGAAAAATCAAGAGCAGAATACAGACTGGGGGGGGGGGGACACATTGATTTTATTATTGGAGGGAGGAAATGAAGCATCATGATCGTTAACAGCCCAACCCTGCACGTTTTGATCCGCTAAAACTCCTCAAGAGTTTTAGGAGCATTTTACTTGAGCAATGCATGAGAAAATAATGTCCTAATTAAAGAATAATCACTAACTAACCCAGAGCTATTTGCATGAAAAGGCTTTTGTGATGACAGTGCTCGGAAATACAAATATATCCAAAGAATGGGCAACTTGTGTCCTGACCAGAGCTATAAGGCTATCCTCCTTTGCCTTTATTTCCCTTAGCTGCAGAGCTGACAATAGAATTTGGTCGCTTTGGTGCTTCAATGATTTGGTTTTATATCTTCTACGATTAGGGTAGCTACTAAAGAGCTACCTACCTCATCTCCATCTTTTCCTTGCTCCTCTGGTTTCCTCTTCCCACTGGAAATTCCTGTGTACATTGTGCCACTAAACGCTGGGCTCATTTTTAGTATTGCATAATGAGAACTGTCTAATGAATCACTTTCAGTCAGAAATCAGGATATGAGAAGTCTTGCCTTCCCTTGGAGCCCCAGCCGAATGAATAAAGCTGTCCCGGTTTAGTTAAGGACACAATTTGACCTTGGCCTTTCACATTCATTAATATATGAGCTTCCAAAGTTTTTTAATCTTCTTTTTTACTAAAGAAACAGTCTGGATCTTTAAAATTCATGCATTAAAAAGGTTTTATTCCTAATCTTCCCTTTCTTTGTAGCATGTTATCCCAAGATTAAAAAAAGGGTGGGAGGAGGGGTTGTGGGTCCTGTTTGGAAGAGATTTTCACAAAAGAGATGGAGATTTGGCTTCTTTATACACTCCCCCTGTGGAGACTGTGAAATGAGACCAAGAATACGATGTTTTATCTACCCTTGATATTGTACATGGTTCATGTTATTCAGTTGCCACAAGCTAGAGCAGGCTACAGGCTCTTGCAAGCAGTGGTGGGTGCGAGGCAGAGTTGTGCTCTAGCTCCCCTCTGCCAGCTCCACCGTGCTTAACAGAACCTGGCTACTGCAGCTGCTTCACTATTCATTTCATCTGTGTAACAAGGCTGGAAGGATCTTCTCCTTAATGAACTTGACTCATTGTAAATCTATTCTGAATACTGTTCGCAGGGTCAGACATTTTGAGCAGTGAAAGTAGAGAAGCCAGTTGCTAATGTTTACCATTAATTTCTCCATCTGGATCTTAAGCAGCAGAATAACTACTTTTATGTTTGATTTTCCCAAACTGCTGAGGCAAGTTTAACCATCCCCTCCACTTCCATACTCCCACCTGAAATTTATCTCACTTTTTTATGTCCTGAAGCCTTTTGTGTAAATGTTATGGGATTTTATCATAAAAGCATCCTACAGTTCTCCTTTTAAAAAAATCAATGGTCCTTACAGTCTTCTGGCAAAGGAAGTCCATGTGACTCAAATCCTGTTTCCTATCAAGTTTGCGGGCCATTGAATGGACTCTCTCAGGAGACATTTTATTCATGTTACATTTGACTTTGTTACCCAAATAGCTCCGAGGATAAGATTGAATAAAACAACTGCAACATTATTTCAGGCTTCCAATTGGAAGAGCTGCCTGCCTTTTAAATATCTGACATTTTTTAGCAGCCCGAATGCTGTTCCTGTGCATTGGCTACAAATGGGGAAGACAAAATTTCTGCCTTGAGGCATTGCTGCTTGTTGGTAAACAGCCGATTTCCCAATTTAAAGAGCAATTTGAAGAGCAGCTGTTGTGGGCCCATCAGGGCCCTCAGCTGAAGGTTCAGCTGGAAAGCTGGGGGCCTGCTCCATCAGGCTCGGGGATGAGGCAGCAGGTTGGGAAATGGAGGGCTCCAAGATGCAAAGGACAGCAGGAAAAATACAAGGCTGGTTTGGGGCATATTTATTTTCACTGAGTACCCTCCAGAGCATTTTTTAAATTCTTGACCTATTTTCTTTACCCAAGAACATGCAGATGAGCTGCTACTGCCCCATGTACACACACACACTCAGATTTGTCTTATGATGACTCCTAAAACTGCTGAGAACAAGGGCAAAACTCAGCTGCCGAGAGGAGGTTGTGCTTGAAAGTCACCCCCTGGGCTTCAGAGCCCCTTTTCTGCTGTGCCACACACGCTTCCTCCATTTTCACACAGTGCAGAATGATTTCTGGAGCAGAAAGAAATGAAGTTGACAACAGAAAAGGTCTTTTTTTTGCCAAAACTGTTTTTGCAGTTCACTGATAAAGTGTTAGTATATAACCTATGGGAGCACATCCATCCATTAATAATTTGCTGGTGCACAAATCCCAAAAGGCAGTGGACAACCTGATTTCTGACAGGTGCTTGGGAGCAGTGGATGTTCGGCGTGTGTCAGAGAATGCTCAAAAAGATTTGTGGCCAAAGTGATGAAAAGCAGGATGGATTGCAATTTGACGAGGACCTTTCGCTTAGTACAACTACATACAGCAATTTACTTAGCTAATTTCAGTCATTATATAGGACAAGACTTATTAGCTACAGCGAGCTGCAATATTACTGACCTCAACATGATCCAAATCTGTGCAGCCTGAGGAAGATTAATTCTCAGGCTCGGCTATGAAAAATGTACTCTGGCGAATCACAACAGGTTGTTTAAACTTGGCAAAAGAGTGTAAACTGGGAATGATACGCTGTTGCTTGAACTGTAGCAGTTTCTGTCCATAGACGTTTACCTTCACTGCAGTCTGATCATTTTTCCTTGCCTATCAGCCCACATTTGAGACAGTTCCAGTGTCACCAGTTCCTTCTAATGGTATCCAGCTTCCTGGGCAGAAGCCAGTTTGGAAATCAGTTAGCTGTGAGTATGCAAACATGTAACCAGTGTTCGCTTCCTCCTAGGAAAATGATAGCCAGAAAGATCCTTTTGTGGTTCTGAGGTTAGTTCCCTCTTCTATGTTGGGGCCGTGCTGCATATATATTCTTAAAATCATTGTCAGCTTATTGTCATGCAGGAACCAAAGTTTCCCGTTCAAGACCGGTGTTGTACAGACACAGACTGCTGCCCTTGAGGTATCGGTGTCTAAAAAGTACTGATCGTTGCAAGGCTGGGAATGTAAAAATAACCTCTAAACAATACGGTGCAGAATTTGTCCAAAATATGTCAGCAGTGTATTTTCTTGTTGCAAATCATGACAAGAAAGATGCATATTTCCTTCACATTTCTTCTCCAGTACTGCAGAAATGGTAGTATTAGAAATTTAGCATTTTTCTGGTTCTGCCCTATTATTCTGATCTACTAATGGTGTTATTTTGGACATCCCTTAAACACTTCACCTTGACAGTGACTGGCAGTGCCAATTAAAAAGATAGCTCTGCTCTACTCAGTGTCTGGATAACTGTCAGCAGCCTTCCACGGGAATGTCCATCTTTTATTTTGAGAGCTCTTCCCATCACCATTGTTCAGGGTTAACTAAAGGGATATCAATACCCGAGTTTCAAAACTGGTCGCTTAGATGTTTGCCTCTGGATATAGTGCCACAGACATTTTCCTTCATTGCAAAACCCGTTCATTTCCCTGCTCTGCTGACACCTCTGCTCCGCAAGCAGTTGCGCTAGAACAGATGGGGAACCAAATTGCCAGGGACGCTCTGCATGGTCTGTGGTCCCAGGTCCAAGGGTGGAAAGAGAGATGGAAAACATCTTAAAACAGCTTGGCCATTAGGTAACATCTAAGGCCACAGTTCAGACACCACTTAATAACACACTTAGCTTTTTCATCCCAGACTTGCAGAACAAAGACTGTCAAAACAAAGGGTGTTGCAAAAAATGTTTAAGTCCCTGTATCTGTAAATTCAATGACTCAAAAATCATGGGGCATGCACATGTTTCTAAAACATGTAATGCTTTTTAATTCACTTTCTGATTTCCATGGCTTTTGAATGCACTTGGGTCATGTTAGTAAACTCTTCTCTGCAGTCCTGGGGGCTGAAATCTTACTTCACTTCCAATGAAAATTATGATTCTGTTCCAATTGCGTGAGTCTAGGAGCTGGACCTTAATGGAAAATGTAAAATCGTCCTGAGACGTGAGATCGGTCATGAAAGTTGGCAACACTGGAACTCATGCATGTTATCACACTTTGGACTCCATGACAATAGGGTATTTCTGTACTTGATTGTACTGATTTCAAAAATTTTCCTTTGACATCCACTAATTCCAGCAGGTGACTAAATTTTGGAGTAGAACTATAAGTCCTTTCACAATATCTACCAGAAATTCCAGGCGATATAGTCTTTTTCAAACTGGAAGATTGTACATTGTGTCTTGTTTTGGTGCTACACACCTAAACGAGCAACTGTGAGAAATATATGTATGTGAGCATATAAAATATATGCACAATGTCTTATGATTGTAAATAAGTCAACAGTGACCTAAGAAACTCTGTCAACAGCATTTTTCTGTCAGGAACTTTTATTTTTAATTGTTCATTAGACAAGTGCCAACACAGTTTGCTGGCTGGGGTAGACAAGGATGGAGTACAAAAACTTGATAATTCCTGATAAACAGGAAGTTCCAGCTTGACTATCTTTCTCACGAAAAGCAACAAGTTAAATAATCTAAAATGAAAATAGGGATTTTATTTCTAAGGGGTTATTTCCTCCAGACAAAACAGGAACATGCTGTGGTTTACACTGAAATTCCTCTTTGAAGCACTTCCTTTATTACTTTCTCAAGATTTTTGTCATCTTGGTTCAATTTTTTAATGTCTTTGTATTAAATGCAAGCATACATTCAGCATTCATATATAATTTCCCTCATTTTCAGCTAATAGCTGTCTAGACTGCGGACTAGATAAAGGCAGCCCATCCGTAACAGAAGAGCTCTCCTACGAGTTCTCTTTCTCAGAATCCATTACAGTCCTTCCAAAAACCCCAGAATGGCCGAAAAACCAGAGGTTCAAAAAGGAAGACTCTGCTTTGCCTGTAAGTTTTTTCTTGACATATTTTCTCAGCTGTTTTCTTTAACCCAGTAATTTCCTGCTTTATATCCCCAGCACATTGGAGTCCGTTAAGATACATTAGCTGTCCTTTGCTATGTGTGCTTTATAGAGACTGCCCGCTGTGCCTGCCTACCGCTTGTGACTGATTCCCAGAGAGGCACCAAAGCTAAACTGGATAACCAAGCCTGGTTTTTACTTGTACCCATCACAGATGAATACGCATGACTCAATCCACAAATATTGCATCATCCACACATTTTTCACATAGAAATAAAAACCAGTTACTGGCACTGAAACTAACAATCATTTTCATTACTGGTCTGCTTTCTGACTTTATTCCCCCACAGATTATCTGTCTTTGTTAACATATGGATTTAAAATTGCTTCACAGATGAAAGGGGGAAAGCAAGCCTTAGTCTTGCAGCAGTACTGATTGTCTCCAGTCAGTATTCAGTGCAATTACGCTGTAGGAGATACTACATGAATGGTTAAAGGAAAGTTTATCATATCATCCAACCAGACATACCCTGAGCAGTTGTGCCATTATCTGGAATTATTTCTTGAAGTCAAGGAAGTCAGTTTTCTATTGCCGTCAGCCCTCACAACTTCCATTACTGAAAACTGGAGCATTAGGTTTGTGCTTCAGCTATCACCTTTTTAGTGAAATGTATGAAATAGCTATAAATTATTTGGAATAATGTTATGATGTCCTGAGGTCCTGAACTAATCTGAAATAGTTGCTATCCACACAGACATTGAATTCTCTGAGAATTATCCATTTCTCCATCTCAGGCACCACCAAGGAAGAAGAACCTGAGATGCAGAAGTAAGCCTCCCTGTTGAAAGGAGGGATAAGACACCAAGTAGATTACAACTGGTGTGAAATCCCTGTGCTTTAGTGTGTCTGGGTTTTTTTTTATGGTTAGGATAACTTGGTGTCCTGTGGAGTGTAAGGATATCTCTGCATTCATCATGATTTTGGCAAACCAAAGGTTCATCCTCGCTCCTTGTAATAGCAAACCTAGGACGCCAGCCTTCACTACAACACACACACACACACACACAAATTGTTCTCTGCAACAGCTCGGACCATTTCCAGTTGATAAAGCAGGGAAACTGGTGACAAACAGGGAAGATGCCACATTGATGTGGCATGCGTAATTGATTAGTATTAGAAAAGGCCAGTTTTGTGCTGGAGATGAACTATTCTGCATACAGGACATAATTTTGTGTGCTCGGAAGAGTACAAGAGAAATATGCCAGGTCATCACAGACAGAGACTTTCTGAATGAAGTCAACAATCGTAGCTGTTGATGTTGGTATTTCTCTTACTTCATATGCTGCCACTCATGGTATTTGTTTTTTCCCATAATGGCTCAGACTGTAATGGGTCCTAGCAAAAAAATCACCTCCTGCTCTGTTACACAGAGCGACCAGTCACCTACATGCTGAAGGACTGCCCATCCTTCCTCAAGGTGGGCCAACAGGGCCAGACTGAAGTCTACACAACATCATACTTTCTCCAGGGCAGGTCTGACACATTAGTATAACCAAGTTCATGGATGGCATATACCAAGCTGCACAGAGAGAGATTAGATATCATAAAATAGCGTGTCCCCTGCAGCTCCCAGAAGAGCCAACTCAACATCACTGTCTGCACAGGGTTATGTGCAATTTCCCCAGTGTGGGCCCATGATCAGTGTGACTTAGTTGAAGATATTACAGAACTAAGAGTCAGTAAGCATTTCAGGCCCATCTTAGTACACTGTATAGTTCCACATAGAAACAACATGTCACACAATATCAGACATGATCCTTAGCCAAAATGCTAGTAATCTAATTTTAGGATAGCACAGCCTCCTTCAGTGCTGCATATTGTGACTCTGCTGTTTGTAAGAAAAATCACTGGAAAATTGTGACACAAAACAGAAGAAAGAGGCCCAGCCCCAAACCTTGTGTTAACACTGCATCACATTATAGTGACCCTAGGAGTCAACCAGCCACCATGGAAAATCATTGTAGCTACCTTTTGCAATCGGTTTTGGAGTGTTTGTCATTTTTTCTTGGAAAACATACTTTTTCCCCTCAGAAAATACATGTATAATGTGTGATTTTTTCCTATTTTCAAGATTATTTATTGTGCTTTGACTGCTTTTGGACTTTTTGCATCACTGGAATCAAAATGCATAGATATCCTTTAGTATTTTACGTGTCTTCAGACATGAAGCTTCTACCCTCCATGTAGCTTTTGTTATATTATTAAGTCTCGGCATAAGAGTAACAGTGGAATTGCTGCATTCTGGGGAGGGAAGACTCTGGCCTAAAATGCCCCAGAGAGCATGTAAATTAGTTATTCCATCCCCTGCGCTCTTTCTCGCCCAATTACAATTAACCTCTACTGAAGGACCATGTGCAATGTGATTTAGGAAGTCCTGACCTACATGATCTAGATGTCCTTTGTCCTCTCTTACTTTTGAAATCTGGTGTAAGTTTAATTCTTTTTTTGTTTGCTTTTTTCTTAAGCTGTTTGACTGGCTTCATCTAAAGATGGGTTAAACYGACTGAGTCCAAATTTATTTAAAAAAGGGAGGACTGGGCTGAAATCTCCAGAAGCAAAACATTAAAGGCTGGGTTTCCACTCACTTCCCTAAAGGGAGGAGATGATTTGTAATGCTATTTATTTATACCTCTGACTAACAATTACTGTTTAAATTACAATTAAATTAAAAAAACATACAATACCAAAGATCCACAGTTCTTTGAAAAGCATGTTTTTTACTATAACTTTGTTATTATGTCTAACAATTATGTCAAAAACTGATGGGTATTTGTTCTTTTTGACATTTGTACAAATGCTTCTGACATGATGCAACATTCCTGGCTCTGGTCCATGACACTGCAGTTTCTGAAATATGTAGACATCTTCACATGCCCTCAAATTACTAAGTATCATTTAGTTCAAGCCTACTTGAATAAATTCTTTCTTAGCTGCTGGGAGTTCTGTTTCTAAGCCTAAATGCTTCTTGAGTAATAAAAAGTACCAGTGAATTGGCAGGTTGGCATCAGGATTAAGTGATTTTGCTTCTGGGCTTTTCCTTAGATCTTTAGTTTATAAGACCTCATAAATTTAAACTCTCCTATAAGACCTCAAAATTTAATCATTAATTAATGATTAATTAATTAATTTTTAATTAATTAATATGCAAAGCAGGCATGGATTCATTACACACACACACKATTGATATACAACCGTATCCATGATGAAATGTGTCAGCTACTTCAACAGCATTCAAAGACGCTCTGGGGGAGGCAGAAGCAGAGCAAAATGTTATATCCTGCTGAAACTGGGCAGAAGTTTAAGGGGTAGCACGTAGCTCATTTGTCGCAGCTGGAGTACAGGCACTGAGGTTTAACACCTCTGCTCCAGCACCGCTTACCAGTCAAACTGCAAGGGAACATGATGAGCAATGTTTCAGATGGATGCAAGTTACGTCAACATACCAGCCCAATGTATAGGGTTGTAGTTCAGCTCTTCCATGTTATCTATCTACCCTAATATGACTTCCTATCACATACGGGCATCTCTTTCAAAACAAAAATTCACRTCCTGTAATTTTTGTGCAAATAATGATGCGACTCATCTCTACTGTAGAAATTCATTGTTCGGAAAAGCCGGTTTGGACTGACAGAGGTTGGAGACCTCTCTCCTGAAGACATGAAGAAGATCCGCTACCTCTCCCTGATTGAGCTAACGGCCTTCTACGACGCACTGGGGGTGGAGCTGAAGAGGAACCGTGCAGAGAGGGTGCGGGGACGAGGTACCGTGCTGTGGCATTCCCATGACGGCCACCTGGGCACTGCTCAGCATTGCAAAGAAGACGCGTACGAGGTTGTGTTTCCTCTTTTTCACATTTGTTGTTATTATTTTTAAGAAAATGGTCTCTTTGGAGTCCCCCTCACCATACTGCTGGAGAATGATCAAAAGAAGGTTCCTGGAATAAAAGTGCCCCTCATCTTCCAAAAAGTGAGTATAACTCAGCCTGCTCGACCACCAAGATTCGCATTTCCATCATTTGCATTGACACTCAAAGCAGACATCAGATAAAAAGAAGATGTAGACTTTACAGACTTGAAGGTGTCTACAGGTTGTCTGTCTGTATGTTGTGGTTTGAAAACCTTCTGACAAGGAGACAAAATTTGCTCCTTTTATGTGTTTTATCTGCAGTGGGGACCTCTTTCCATTTTTGTAATTATATGGTACTGTACAGGAAACTTTGGGAAACAAATGTCTGGCTTTCTATTTCCCTTTCTCATTAAATTAGAGACCCACGCCAAACTGTGTGTCTGTGCAGAAGTGGCAGAGACGAGTTGTCTTAGGAGTTTTAATTTCACGTGAATTCAAACCRTAGGTATTACTTAGCTATTATTTCCAGATTGGAAGTGGTACCTTCTCATTGAGGTTTGTATGACAAGACAACACAATTTATATAAGTCATTTGACAGTACAATGACATTCAGCGGATGTCTTGGAGACAGGTGCACAGACACAAGCACACATGCAATTACACAGGTTTACATGGACTTGAAACTACAACAAATTTCCCTGTAAATACTGACCAAAGGGGAAGTGGTGTGGAGTGTCAGGGGAAAGACTGACATGACTTGAATATTTACATGACTTTGCAATCAGCTCCACAGCTGCCCTGTCAAGATCCCATGGGAAATTAGAAGGATCCAACAGCTAGGGCAGGAAGCAGAGCTGGTGGTGAAAATCCAGAGCTATGATAAATGCTAGGAATATTTTTTCCCCTCATTCTAAATTATGTTAAATCAAAAGATATTTATTTTTTTATAAAGAATTAGAGTGGAAAGCCTATTCCTCTATTCACAGAAATTTCAAAATAAAATATCCTGGGATCATTTTCTAATCTGAGTTCTCAGTTCCCAGAAATGTATGTTATCTATAGACCTTTCCATTGTGCTCCTCGGGGAAAGACTTAAACATTTCTGAGAGGTTAATTTTCCCTCAAAACACCATTGTGTTTTACCCAGTGTATCTGCCCTTTTATTAATACATTTATGTGTTAATTGTTCTATAGCAGTGCCAAGTCTCAAATCAAGGACAGAGGGACCTATTGCATTATCAGTTTTCCATACTCTGCATACCCCATATTTCAGGGTCAGGAATATGGCGAACAAATTAGGAATGTTTATTTACATGAGCTGGCTTGTTTTCATTAGCAGATTACATAGAAGTGTATCTTCTTCAAATTAGTTTCAAGGTTACCTAGACTGAAAAAAAAAAATAGTATTTTTAAGTGCTTCTGAGTATTTTCCTGGGTTTTGTTGGGTTTTTTCAGCTGCTGCTCAAGCTTGAGGAAACAGGTCTAGAAACCGAAGGAATTCTACGAGTGCCTGGATCTGCCTCCAGAGTCAAGGTACACACTCGTGCCAGTTTTCTGTCTCCTGGACCACAGACTCTATGTAAAAAAACACAGCACACACAAATTCACACTGCACATAAATACTGATGTGTGTAGCTCAGCATTTCTATTCCTACCATTGAAAGGTCAGATTGGTTCCTGGGAACCAATAAATCACAGAACATGTCATCTATTGCTTTGCATTTGTTAATATTCTATATAAAGCACAGACTTGACATTGAATGCAGTTTTTCTCCACTAAACATTGAGGGATCCTTTCCGTTTATCTCTGTCGTCCAAAATTGCTGTGATCTTATCTCTGTTTTAATTTATTTCAGAAATCCAGAGTTGCTATACTGAGCGAACTTCAGATAAAGATCTTATTCTATGTCATTTTAACCTTTGTGTCATTTTATTTCTCATTTATCTTCTGTGATCTTACAATTTCATTTTCCAAGTGAGAGAAATTTGGCCTGCATTCACCGTTTGGCAGCCTCAAATACTGCATTTTCACAGGCTATTTGCGGACTATGAACACAGGATAGTTGGTACTCAATAACCTGACATTGTGGTGCAGTAATGCTTGCAATTGTTTCTCCAGACTAACTTGATTCCAGGAGCTGGAAGCCTTTGGCAGAGGCAAATGAGGAGAACAAGTTTTTTCTGGGCTTAGTCGTGTATACCTCTTTCCCAGATTTTTTTTCCTAAGTTTTGGGGKTTTTTTTTATCTGGTTTAAACAACTTCTTATAGTGGATCCCACCCCCACTTTCTCATCCTCAAGAAATCTTGTCTGGCTTTCTGAGGCAGGAAGTTGTGGCAGCCACACGAAGAGTAATGCTGGGATTGCTGAACGTTGATGGGCTGGGGATCATAAAAACAACTGTGCAAGAAAAAAGTGACATTACATGAAACATATCGAAGATAGGCAGAAGCATCCCAGCTCCCTTTGACTCTGTGGATTGATAAAAGCTCTCAGCACCTTGCAAAGTGCCACATCTTGCAGAAGGAAGCTCCTAATTTGGCCTGTGCTTTCCACCTTCCTCATTTTTTCATACAAATACTTAAAGTATTATTTCACATAATCTCAATTTTTTTCCAACCTCTCAGGGGACATTACACAGCAGGGCTGCGCTCTACCTAATTAAATTGCTTTCATATTCTTTGCATATACTGTATTGTGTCATGTTCACTACTTATTCACAACCTATATCTAAGGATCTGCTATGAGATATGACTTTATATGTAACTCTCCTATACTGGGTGGTAAGTTAAACTGCCCATAAGAAAGCTTTAAACTATTTGAATTTTGGCTTCATTTAAATCTGTCCAACAAGCCAACCAGCAAGAGAGAGATTTTTTCAAAGCAGATCCAGATTTCCTCCTTCAAAGCCTTCATACATTATTACAACATTAGGATTTGAGGGCATTCCAATTTTATTTCAGTCTTGTTTGGAGAAAGAAAAGGCATATGGAAGTGATTAAAGGTTAGTTTTATATAAAACAAAGAATAGAAGAAATAAATACAAGTTCTCCTCTGTCTGTAATCTGGTTTGTAACAAAAGCTCCAGTGAACCAAAAATGCACGATAGTCTACTGTAGGATTAGTCATGTTTAAAAAAATTGCAAAAAACTTTTTTAGAAGTACTTAGGTGCATATATATATGTATATAGAGGGGGGGTGAGTGTATAAAATATACATATATGTTTGCTTGTGTGGATATATATAAAAATGTTTATGTTTCAAAAATCTTGCTTTCTATTTCTATGGCTTTTTCCTGGTTCTCAGCAGAAAAATGTGGAGTAGTTTTTCTCTCCCCTTGTGATTTTGATGAGGTGAGGATTTCTGTTCCACATTTCCCAGTCAGTTACCAGGAGACAATTTAATCCAGGTGTTTGTATGGACTATGTGCAAAGGATGTGAATACAGAAGAAGCTGAGATAGCCCAGATTACAACCAGTAAAACGTGCTAGTAAAAATGAGATTGTAACATTATATACCAAATCCTGAATGACTTTCTATTTCCTCTTGTGCCAACCATTCCACTTCATTATGTGTGACTATATTTGATATGTAATTTCCTTCCATTCATGTGAGACATGGTAAACAGAATTCATTTTTTAAAGTATTTCTGTCTGAATGGACTAAACTTCTTTGTGTAATATTGAAGTACATTTGACAAAAACACGATCCGAAACCTGAATATTAGCTACAGATTTGTTACAAATGGTCTCACAAAAAGCAGCAACAAACTTCCTATGGATAAGGCAGTGTTTGGCCAGTAATAATTGTGAAAGCTGCATTATTTATGGATATCCTTATATTACAATAGCATCCTTCAATCTTATTAATCCAACAACATTTTTGAGGAGCTTGCATTTTCGAAACAGTGATCTGGGTTTGAAGCCAAATTCTGTTCCTACTAGGAACCTTACTGAATATTTCCATTCACACATGTGTGTGAAACATTGATTAGTTACCCTCCAGAACAAAATAGACTTCTGTTATAGAGCAAGATGCTGACATTGGGGAACAAGAGGATTAAATGGGCACCCAAAAGGGTATAAACAATTCTGTCTTAGATCTCTCTTGTGATTTTTCAGGGGTTTTTTTGGCATGTATTAAGTGGAGGTTTTCTGAAAGTAATGGTTTGATACCTTTACCTTTCTATGAAGTGATCAAATCTAATTATAGCTATCCTAAAAGAAAACATCCTTCTAAAGACAGGAAGACCTGAAGTTAAAGCCATTTGCTCAAGGCCCATGGACTCAGACGCCAACAGATTGTCTAGCAAGTTCACTGGCAGTGAGGAAGAAATGCCACTCCTTTGTGATTTAAGGGTCAAAACCTCTGGAGAGTGTTTTAAACAAAAAGAACAGCTGTGCTAAAAATTCTGTTTAACTGAATTTTCTGTTTCTAGTTCTAAGACATTGAACAAAATTGTCTTGCTTTAAAATGGTTCAAATGGGTCACTGGCAGAAATCTAGCTATGGCAAACCAAATTTAGCCTGGGTTGCAAAATATCCCCAGGAATCTGATCTGTTACCCTGCTCTGAACTCTGCATGGCTGTACTTAGACTGCTACTGGTTTAGGGCTACTTTAATTCAACCACGGTGTAAACCTGCCTGTTGTTTGTAATGGGATTTCTGAAGTGATCTCAAACTTCCAGGTCAGAAGCAATGATTAAAGGTCAGATGTTCCTTTTATCTTTCAGAATCTCCATCAAGAACTTGAGGCAAAATTTTATGAAGACACTTTTGACTGGGACCAAGTACGAAATAATGATGCAGCAGGACTGCTCAAAATGTTTATAAGAGAACTCCCAAGCCCACTCTTCACAGTAGAATATCTGCCTGCTTTCATCACGCTAGTGGAAAGTAGGTGGAAAAGGAGTTAGTATGGACTATCTAGATAAAACGTAATAGTAGACATTACATTTTTTTCTCTCTCTGAAGCAGAGATAAAAAAAAGGCCCAGTGCATTGCCTAAACATTTAAACTTTCTGCAAGCTTTCCTTTTCAAATGGAAAAAAGTCTCTGCATTTAGCTAATAGCATAGACTCGTTGTGTGAGTGACACAACTGTTTAATGTGAGATTTGAAATCTGTGAGCAAATGCTGGCTGAGCAATGACTTTCATATATAGACTCTGATTCACACAAAATGTAGATTTCACAAATGAAAATTTCTGCAAGGTAAATTCAGGTCACTGCCCTTTAGCTGATATTCTGTTGGATCTATTTTATTTTTCTTTGGGTTTATGCTGAGGTCAGAATATTCGTACAAAGATATATGTGATCACTTCAGGCAGCTGGGTTTTGTTTTCAGTGTACATACACCCTCTCATTCTCAGTACATTTTGTTCATTTCTCTTCCAGGAAGAACGCAGTAGTACCTTGCAATACCTACTGACTTCATTGTAAATTCACTTGAGCTAGGACAGAGTGAAACTATCAGGATGGTGAATTTATTAGGCAAATTGGTACAGAAAACTTAGAACGTTTATATAAGGTTGGAGTCAAGTTTTCAGTGTCTCCATGAGGTAGTTGTTTAAAGGGCACAAGGAGGTGGTCCGTTCCTGTCACCTTCACGTACCTGAGTGTGCTCCTTGTGAGTCCCAGACTTCATGCAGTTACGATCAGCAATTGGAGAAGACTGAACATGAGGTGTCTGTGCAGAATAAAGTGACCTTATGGCCTCCAACAGATACACTGTCCACAACACTTACTCTTTTTTTCCCCAAATCTCTCTCTCACCCTGAGTGGAAGCAAATGACAGAGTTATTCTTCCCATCTTCTCCACCCCAGCTCTTCTAGTGAGCATTGCACAGTATCAATATATAGCAATTGCTGAAAACATGATGGTATTTTGTAACTGACAAGGGGCTCTACATTTATCTAGAGTGCTAGACATGGGACAAATACTTTTTAAGTCATAAGCAATCAATCTCCACTCCAATGGCACAAGCATTCAGCAAATTACTCAATAACAACAGTCTGAAAATTTTCTGAAAAGAGATATCCATTTCAGTTTGAAATGGGGAAAATACTTGATCCATATACAACATATTCTGACCACGATATCAAAGAGAAACTGGCTAGTACTGAAAAATACTGGCTTCTTGCTACTTAGACAGAATTTTATAAAGCCTTGTCTCCCCCTGTCACAAAGACCCAAGATGATGAGGAAAAATCCACTCATTACAATTGGTTTTATATTTGAGGAAAAGATTATTGTTAATAAATATCTAAGCATACTAGTCTCAAACAGGCAGTGGTTGCTGTGTTTCTAGAACTGCTGACCAACAAGGATTTTAGAACAAACCAATTGTAATTAGGATTTCAAAACCTTAATTATTCATATTCTTAGAAATCTCCAAGATCAAGTTACAGCTACAAGCTTTACATCTGTTGATCATGCTGCTGCCTGAAGCCAATAGAGACACAGCCAAGGTAAAAGTTCTTTGTTTGCTATCACCTGCCATCTGTGGTGCCTTTGACTTTTAAATGAGACACGTTTTTTTCCTAACAGTCAGTTGATCAGATGCTGCACCGTGAAAATATTCATCTGTGGTTTTTGTCATTTCCTTGAAAAGATGTTCCAATTCCCTGTCTGTCATTTATCTTACAAGTAATTAAGAAATAGTTGCTGGAGATATCCAACTGCTGGTGTCAGTAAATGGCTCCCAGGCATCATTTATTCTGGAGCACTCACTTCAAAGAGGCATGTTCCTTGCATAGTTTGGGAAAGGAAGGTCCACTTCCTGGGTTTTCTGTATAACTGGAATTCTCCGGGATGAAGTTAAACGAGAAGCTGCCCCCCAGGAGCTCGCCTAGTGCACTCCCAGGTCTGAAGGGCTTCCAGGGCACCGGACCAGACTGGAGGAGGTAGTCCGAAGTAAAAACCCCTGAAACGTACATCTGTAGCATGGATGTCAGGGCCTCAGCCTCAGCTGTTTTGCCTTACAAACCCACACCCACACCTGTGTACTACTTCCTCATACAGCCACGGTGGCTACAAGCATTTTGGGTGTTTGGGAGCTCCCAGATCCAGCTGCAGCTATGTCCTGACCCTAAGAGACACTGGCTGTGTTTTTGGACTTGTTTCCACATAAAGGAAACCTGGGTGAACAAGCTGACTGGGAGCCCCCAGACATTTCATCAGGACCCTGCAGGTCCCCCACCTCTGAAAGTCTCCCACTTGTCAGTTTAGATATAGCTTTATGAGTCCAAGTGCCTTCTTTACCTGTATTTATTTATACAATAACAAGGGACAAGAATAACAACCCTCTTTAAAGCATTTGGAGGTCTACTAGTGCTCTGTGAAGAATGAGGGTTATTTATTTCTTCTACCAAAGTCCATATCAATATAGAGCAGTATATGTAAAACACATGCTAGATGAGTAGTCTTAATTATTACTAGGCTTTTATATGAAAATAGAAGTGATGACAAAATTGAATGCATCTCTACTTGCTATCTATAATGAGATTTTAGAAATTTCTCCAACACAGTTTCTGTTTTGCAATTCCTGAGTTTGTAAAAATCTTTTAATTGCAAGTGGTTTTAATGGTACGGTGTTGCAAAAGGACTCATTGGCAGACCCCAGCTCTAACGACAGCTGCAATCCATCCTATTCAGTCGCTCAAGCAAAATTCTGAATAAACTGCCCAAAAGGGAAATGAGTTTCCTTTGACTTGGCCATGCATGTGCAGAAGTGACATCAACGAACAACCACTGAGCGCTTCTTGCTTTCATTATCCCAAAATAAAAGTTTGGGGGTTACTGGCAGAAATTCCTCAGATTATATCATATASGGGACTGGTGCACATTTGAAGAGAGGCTGATCACCCTGATGACTCCGATATAAAAAGCCTTAACCAGATACATCAAAATGGACACCTTGAAATCTATGAAGAATTCAACTATTCCATTGCAACGCCTTTCTATCTTTCCTCTACTACAGGATTCAGAGCCTTAGTGCAGACACTGTACTTGATTTATAGATTTGGGATTATGCTCTAAATGATAGATAATTTATTAATGTGCATTTTGATAACATTAGCTATTCCTCTGTGATTGATACAGGTGGTTGTGCCAGCAAATATCAGAGTAATCAAAATTAGAATGCAAAAAACCCTAAATTTCATCTCCAAGTGCAAATATAGCAGCTTTCRAGCCAGACATGTTGTGCATTTGACAATGCTGCATTTAAGAAGTAAACTATTTTGTAAGACTCAGTATAACAAGTGTTGTTTTTTCCAGGCCTTTCTTCAGTTCCTGAAGAAGGTGGTTGCTAATGAAGGGAAAAATAAAATGAATTTGTGGAATGTTTCTATGATTGTTGCACCAAACCTCTTCATCTACAAAGGGAAACGTGCAAACCAACAAGCAATGCAAGCAGCCGCCACCACAGCGCACATTGTGCGGCTTTTAATTCGGTACCAGGACATCCTGTGGACAGTGAGTAATGCCGGTTTCCTCTTTATGGCTCCAGTACATAGAAGTATTTTGGTATATGCAGCAGCTCTGAGGAAATCAGAGTAAATTGACCTTCCTAGAAGAAACAGTTAGCTGTTCTTTGGAAACTGGCTGGAGTCTTCTATACCTAGAATGAGATAGGGTGACAGATACCTCTGGAGGGAGATTTACCTCACCTAAGACATCCATTTTAGCACAAATTGCCCTCTGCAGGCATCTATTCCACACCATTGCTTATACAGAAGAATGCATAGAGGCACGGTTTAATCTAGATGGGTAGGTGAGATACCTAAACTTGAATGAGATTAAATGACTGTTTAAAGTCTAGTCCATAATAATATGGGCCAAAAGTGCGTACTGCTTGCTGGACTTCTGAAGGTTGGCATAAAGATCACGACAGTCTCAGCTGGTTTCCTCATAACAGTGGGAGGGTATGATGGGGATTGCAAAGACTACCTCCTAATAAAGTTCCTACAACAGCAAACATCACTAACAAGTTTCATATGGTATGAAAGATGATCTACAGTTTCACCAAAGGAATAACTGTGGGTTGTTAGAGGGAGCTACTAATTGCATGTATCTTCTGGGAATAAATAGAGCTTCTGCTGCCTAAAATTTGGTGCCTTTCTAAAGCCCCAACACCAATTTTATGGGGGAAAAAATTACACTATATTCTCAGCTCCAGTTTCCTCCCTTTAGGTCCCATGCTTCCTGATTTCCCAAGTGAGAAAAATGAATGAGGCAGCAATGAACAACAGCAAGAGGCAGCTGATGTTTGACAAAGGAGTGAGAAAACTTCTGAGGAGAAAGACCATGGAACGGGAAAGACCCGAAAGACCAGAGGTGTGATAAAAATATATCATTTTCAAGCAGCTTTAACCAGTCTCCATCCTTTCTTATCTCATAAAAGCTTCTGGGGGTGGGGAGGAAATTTTACCGTACAAAATAAGCTGATTTAGGAGCTATGTTGAAAGATGTGCTTTCCAGTCCACCATCCTGATAAGACAAAGCTTTTGGGATTGATTGAGAAAAGGTGAGGAAGGCAGAATGATTTCTTGCAACCCAAATTATAAGCTGTTATAAACACGTGCTGGTTTTGTACCTGTTTTATAAGAAAATGTCATATGTGGACTGTCCCTGACAGCAATGATCTGTAGATATTCAACAAATGCATGGATCTCTAGTTTAGTAGTAGGATGGGCCATATTAGGATTAATTGCACTTACCCATGCCCTAGTCGAGGCCATTCGATATTCTCCTTGCAAGTTTTAGTTTTACAGTTTTGCACTATCTTCCTAAGCAGAGAGAAAATCCAGTTTGCCTAACATGGACACCAAAACTGGGTCTAAATTTTAAGCGCCTAATGAAGTAGTTTGTGTTGTTATTCCCCATAAAGTCAGAGGAGAGAGGTGGATACTTCTGAGGATTTCCAGAGCTCCAGGTACAGTTCAGACTTAGGAAAATCTGATACAAAAATCTTCCTTTGGAGGTCTTAAAGCCACCAACTTTTCTCCACTGCTTGGATATGGAGTTTTGGAACTTACTTGAGGTATGCTACTTCATTAGCATTGTAACTTATGTATTAGGTGTAACACATAATTTGGGCAACAAAGGATGTTGTGTACACATGCACAACATATATAGTCCCTATAGCAGCTTATATGTAGTATTTCCATGTAGTAACTACCTTTAATAACCTGGAGAGAAAGTCCTTAGACTCTTCCATGGAGGTTTAAAAGAATGGAGGTTGGTGAATTGTAAGAGGAGTAATCAAGGAACTGGTCAAGGACTCTGTAGTTATTGAAGAAAAGTCTTGAAGAACAGAAGAAAAGACAAATTAGGAAGGAGTGATATTAGGAGATTATAAGAAAGAGAATAAGGCACCTAATATGGACAACAGAGAAAATGCAGAAGGGAACATCTGGGAAAAAATCAGAAAGAAAAAGGATATGTATGAATCATGAATCCATGTTAATTCAGCTTTTTGGAGAATTCATTTGCCAGCATTGACTGAAATGTGTTGTGGGTAGGACACACATTTGTGCTGCAGATGGAAACATAGATGTTTGTTTAAAATGGCAGTATAGACTCCTGTGCTGCAAAACTGTATTCGCCCTGGAACAAATACAGTGAGAGCTTCTAAGGAGAGTCAATTACTGCAGTCATTGCACCGTTGGGAAGGCAAGTTCATTGATCGTAGTAATGGGCTTTGCATCTAATAAAAACGAGACTAGCCATGGCAGGTAGCTGAAATATGAAGGGTAAATTGGAGGCAAACTCTGTTTGGATAACTGCGTTGAATTTTGAGAGTACTTAACACAATCCCCGGGTCTCAGATGTTCTAAATTACACAGGGACAGAGACTGGAGAGACTATTGTACTCTGCTCAGCATGGTATTAACTGGATTAGAACTGGAATGCAAACCTTGCTAATTGAGTTATCCGCCATTAATCATGGAGGAGTGCATAAACCTCATAGATAATTGTTTGAACCCTACATAAGGTCAAATTTCAAATTAACAGAAACCATATGGTACTTTGATATTTTATTGTATATAAGCTATTTTACTATATATAAGCTTCGATCGAGTCGAAGCTATAGGAAGTGGAAACAGAGAACTGGATCTTCTTGCCTCAGGAGAATTTAATCTTTAAAAGGAAGATCAGATATTCCGAGTAATTTTTGTGTACTTTTAAATAAGCAGTTGGTTCACTGACTAATGTTAACAGAAATAACTTAAAACATCTCAAATAACAACTTGACTCAATATTACTGCAAGCAATTAAAATTCAAAGGCTGCACTTTATTCTGCATGCATTTATGTGATGCTTACCAAGGAGTTTGTGTCTTTGTGTTGTATCTTATTACACTGTATCTATAAATTTGTTTGTGTGACTGTAAATTTGTTTTTTGAATAATTAAGTGAATCCAGGACAGTGATTTTTACAAGCAATCTCAAAAGAGTTGCAGAACTGCTTCTGAACGGAGCTACAGCAGTATTTGCCTTAGACTTACTCTACTGAATATTGATTTTAGGGAGCTGTCACTTTTCCCCCATACCTGCAATCTGACATACCCGAGGGGGTGATAAGAGTTTATGCTCCACTGCATTCAAAAGTCTCTATGGCAATTCAACTCAACAGCCAAACAAAAGCCAAAGACATCCTGGCTCGATTCCACTGTGAAAACAGGTGGGTAAATCAGAACATTTTGTTTTTCCTGAGCAATAATGTCAGAATCATTAATGAATAGATTGTCCCCTTTTCAAAGACTCATTGTGTTACAAGAACTCTTCTTCTAATCTAAAATTGCTAATTTTTGGTTACGTTGGTCACAGAAATTTTAGCAACTGATTTTATTGTTTATATTTTACTTAATAATTGGCTCCTATACAGAATCAATCCGGCCTCTGTTATACCACTACTAAAAGCATACGTTTTATAGACTTGCCGCAGAGAACCCAGAGGGATTGTCTTACATCTGCCCATAAAACGTTAATGTTTTTATTTCTGTAAGGTAATAATTATTAACAGTTATGGGAAATGGTAAATTGTATCTGAAAATCTTTTCTGCAAAGTCTTCCCATTTTACCACATAATTCTCTTTCAATAAATAATAACAACAAAAAAATATAATAGAAGGCTTAGTTAACTGTGACACAGTAATCTACCTCTGTAGCAGATTCACTATTCTGCAGTGCTCCGTTTGGTGGAAGTCCTTGCTTTTGATAAGTAAGTTCACAGGGGCAAAAATATCAATTTTTAGCTTAATAAAGATGGTGGTTGCTAAGGCAGTGGTTATAACAGAAAGACAAACTGAAGGTTTTTTCTATCCTAGCCGCAGTTCATCACAGAACATGAGAGGCCAGATCCAAAGTTTACATGAAATTGGAGGAAATATAGGTAGGTGTCATTTTTGAAAATTCAATTCTGAATGTCCTTAGCCTCCTAAAACGCCTCAGGGCACTGCTGTTTTCACACAGCTGGGTCTCTCCTGCCTTCCAGTCCATCTGCAGGAAAGGAGTCTGACCCAAAAGCTGTTAAAATCAATGTCACGATTCCTTCCGACTCCAGAAGGGGCACCGCRCGGGAGATGGTGACCTGATGGCTGGATATCAGCAGGACTCCTGACGGCCTTGCCAAATTCATCTGACCTTTTGCTTACCTCTCTCACTCTCATAATTGAGCATTTTTCCATGGTTAAGAGATCCTTAGTCTTCCTCTCGTGAGCACATTCCACCTTGCTGTCAAGCCTTTTCCCAAGACCTATTTCTTCCTCGCTGTATTTAAGTGCTAACCTCCTCCAAATAAAAAACACAGAATTGAGAATTCAGCCCCTGTATGTATGGGTGTACTTTACTCATACTAATCCATGTGCTCTATTTAGATTGTAAATTCCTTGCAGTAGGRATTTTGTCTTCTTCCGTGTTTTGTGCTGTGACATTTTTGTAATAACGACAGAGGCTTGCCATGCAAGTTCCTGGCCTAAAGGTCAAAAATCAGATTTTAATTTGATATTACACAGTCCTGACTTTCTCTATTCATACTAAAATTCCTGATACTATGTTGGAGACTTTTGTCAACTGTCTGATTAGATTATTCCTTAATTCTTCTAGATCCAGCTCTAAACTGTTTCTATAAAGTTATTACAAAACAACACAGACTTGCTTCAGCAACAGTCAAGAAGCAAAGTCTTTGTTACTGAAGATATACTCATACAAAGCTGAATTTGATTAGGGATTTGTTTTGTCTGGCTAAACAGGATGACCAACTGCTGCTAAAACAGGACAAGACCCTAAAGGCCTTTGTGAAACAATTCCAAGTATTCTCACCAGGCTCTTTCAAAAATCTGGACATTTAATTTGCATCTTCACTTAAAATTATTTTAATAGTCCTAGATCTTTCAGGGTACCTTAGTCCACTAATTATGCATTAATTCATTTATATTGCTTTCACTTGAATAAAATCATTAGGACTCCAGTGACCTTATAAGTAATTGTAGAAAAATTTTACTATAATCCTTCGTGTCACAGCCATGTAACCTCACCAGTTAAATGGCTTCATCACCCAGTGTAAATGCAATATAGCCCAACAAATCAACTTCACTCAAAAATTTATTGCCTTATTACTCAATTAAGAGGCACGAAATGACTCTTTCTGTGGCAAAGGCAGCAGGGACTCCCCAACCACCCAACTCCTAGTCCCAGTCACCACCTAACGAAACCCTCAAACGGCCAGACTTCAGAGGACTCTTTTCTTTTTTTAACCAGAAAAACAGCAACTGCCAAAACCTTGATATAGTCTCTATATTTCTTTGCAAGATCCTAGCTGGATGGCAACACATGGTTTACAGAGGTTTACAGGTTTACTTTTTCTGCATTTAAAAATAGTGTAGAAACAAAGTCATAGAGTTGTAATTCCAAGCCCAGTAAATCCAAAGAAATAAAAAACACCATACTGTGGCACTTAAAGTAACAGTGGTGTTAATGCTTCTAAAGAAACCATAATATTTGTTCACCATTTGACTAAATGCCYTGTCCGTAAGTCAGTGTAATGCAGAACATCCTCCCTGGAAGTGAAAGTGAATTCATGACTCTCATGACGAGTAAAATCACTGGCAAATTTACCAAAGTCCCTGTCCGTATCCAGGCAAGATGTCAGCTGGACACACCAAACTAGGCTTGCTATGTGCAAGTCGTAAATACATTCAAGGACATTTTAACACAGCCCTGTCCCATTTCCTAATGTGCTCAAAACATCCTATGATTCATGGCTGTCGATTTCTGTTTCAGGTCAGCACTGTTTGGATCCGGATGCATACATGTTAGATGTTTACCGTGCAAATCCTCAGGCAGAATGGGTGATAAAACCAAAAGCAAGCTGAAGCAGAAGGCTGTGGTGTACTGGACAAAAGCCAAATGGACAACAGCAAAGCCTGTCATTTTAAGAAGCTCTTGGCAGAGAGGAAACAAAATGGTAGCTACAGGATATCATTCCTTCCTACTGTACTGTCCAACCGATGTTCGCCATGTACTACTTTTGGTATAAGCATTATCACTCCAGCTTCTGGACCATCTGAAAATATCACATCAGTTATGCTTTCATGTGGATTACACTTGTGCCAGTTGGCCCAGGAGTTAAGGAGTACAGACCAAGGTACGGAGGCACAGAAAACAACCTGTTGCATATGGAGTTGTTCGTTTCCTGACCTGGTGTTAGAACATGAATTTTTGGAAAGGAGAGAATCCAGTGGCATCCATGGATGTATGAAACACTACCAACCACAGCGTAACACAGAAGCATCACAGAGACATTCGAGAAGAGAAGATATCTGTCAAGCGTGGCAGAGAGGAGCYCAACCTGCAGCGGTGCCAAGATGTAGCTGTGTGACAAAATCAAACCTTTCTGCTGAAAGTAAACCTGTACAGTGTGCATTACTGCAAAGTTTATGTCTCTCAGTCACTCCTCAGGAGTACCTGATGCTGGGGGAGGGAGGGAGGCAGGAGGAAGAACTACTGTATAGACAGCTATACTGCTTTATGTATGTACCACTGTATATATTACTACCAGTCTTCCAAAATCGTGTCTGGATCACATTACTGTATGCAGTTGTAGCACCACAAACCATTTTGTCCTTTCTTCCCCTGTCACACACGCAAGCTTCGGGAGACAAATGCTAGGTGAGAAGGGGCATATTCCCCTGGCTCCATCTTTTACTTGATACTCTCAGATTTAAGTCTGTGTAATGCCATAATATGAGATGTGTTAACGGTGCCACTTACAGCCATCACCTTTTTTGTTAAACATTATAGTTTCTTAATTTGTAACCTAATTATTTTTTTTTTGTTTATTTTAGCTTTCATATATAAGYAACTTTTGTACTATTCAGCTGCATTGAGAAGAGAGATCTTTGTCCGGATCTTGTATAATACAGCATGGAGAAGAAAAAGAGCTTCCAATGAGCAGAGGGATTTAATACTTATTTAACATTTACACATTAGGGCCTTAAAACCATAGCCAAACTAGGCCCAGTTGTGCTGGGGGTTTTACAAATACATAGCAAATTGCAGCTCCTTTTAGGGATGGCATGCAGTCTATGGAAACACACAGGTTGACAAGAGAACAGTGGGCTGCAACTGCATTGGGAATGTTAGACAGTATGTCTAGTTTGTAGCCAGTCACAAAGGTGAGCACCATTCTTCACCTAATCCTCTGGTTTTGGGCTATACTTTATAGAACTAGGGCATGTTTGTTGAGTAGGGAAATCACAAGTCTCTGGAAAACCGCAAGTATTTTTTTCACCTTTGTCTTACACAAAAAACGGGAACTAATGCCTTCAACTGCACTGCAATGTCTCCGTCATTGGATGACGATATTGCACAGAGTTCACCCACAGTCTGACCAGTGGGTTTTGTTCCTGATCTGGACACACAAATGAGGCAGAAGCTGGTGCTCTGTTTACCAGGTAGCAATGTAAAAGCGTTCTGAACCAAGTCCTCCAGGTGAAGATAAAGTATGCTGTCCTGCAGAGAAACCTGTAACTTGTGATGCTCTGCTGAAGCTGTGTGATGAAGATTTTCACATTCTAGAAACCCCACTTCTGGTTCAAAGTTAATCGTGTTCTCCAGTAGTTAACTTCATTGTTAGCGTTCAGTAAAAGCAATCAACATTGAATCAGTAATTTTACCAGCAACAAATAATGTCTACAGAGGGCAGACCCCATCTGTCTTTCTTACCTTCTTGAGATAAAAAATGATAACATTTAGCAACATTATTCTTTCATTTTCCTTAAAACGGTGGAATTTTTAACTTTCCAATTTTTTYTTTTCTTAACACTAATGGATGCACAGTTGCAGCCAGCTTAAGACCAGGACAGTTGTATAAAATACGCTGCTTATATTGACAACTATTTAATTTTAAGAATACGAGAGAGAGTAGATCTGTGGTTTGTTCATAGGGCTAAGCATAAACGTTTTGTCAAGTGCTTTGGTTCCCGACTCCCTTTAGTTCCCTCTGTGGCAACAGACAACTCTTTCTACTACGCTGCCATTTTCTTTTAGCTGTAAAACAGGACTAGTACTTCCTTATAAAGGCAACATGAGAATTACTTGAGTTAAATTCTGCTCTCAGATGCAGCCAGACAATTCCCTGAGCAGAACAGGAGTTATTCATCTAGGAAGGACAAACTCAGCAAAGGAATTTTATGTGCAAAGTGCTTTGAATACGAAGAGCATCATATAAATGCTAAGCATCATTGTATTTATAGCCAACGAAAGAGCTTTTATGACTATACAGAAAGCCTAAACATTAACTAAAGAATTCGTAATGTCGTAGCAAATGAGATAACTTTCTACAGTACTTTCAGAYAAATACATTTGACCTCCTCCATCTTGCCCACTCACTTCACTCTGTGTTCTCAATGGCTGTGCAAGGGAAAGTACAGAACACCCCTGTGCTCACACTGTAACTTGCTCAGCATGTTCTGGACCCTGAAGTGAGGACTTCATCCAAATTATTTCCGAAATAGATCTCACTGTATTCCGTAYAGGACAGAAGGGTTTTTTGGAAGACTTTCACCTTTTACCACTTTGCAACTTAGGAAAGCCAAATCTGATGTAATTAAATCCATCCTGTAAACACTTGTTTTACACTAAAATTGCCTATAACTTTATAAGACATGCATATTAGCAGATGAACTAGATTTCTACGTACAGTGCCCAGACTACTACCGCATGGCCAAATACCTGCTGTCTCTGAAACAGAATAGCAAAATTCTTTTTTGATACAAATGGACCTAATGACCCGTGTGTACTGTGGTTAATACTGTTACACATTAAATCGTTTTGTGTTGTTGCAGTACACTAACTTGATTTAATATGCAGCAGACAAACTGAACAATCTCTACAACATTTTTTGAGTATGAGGTCTCAACTTATATTTCAAAATGCTGGTGGAGGCACCTGGAATTTTGTTCCTCCTAACAGCAGTTAAAGTCAAAACCAAGTTATGATAGGATTGTCACCTAACAAAAAGCAACATATGTGGAAAGCTATTAATAAGGAAGTGGTAGCAAGCAGGGAGAAACTTACTCAGCAGACTCCAAAGATGCCTCAAGCATTTACATACTCCATGGTTCTACAAAGACAGCATTTTGCATATCAACACAGAGAGAGAGAGTATTGCAAGAAGTAGGTATTGGAAACAGACTGGAATGCTCTAATCTGTTTATGCAGCTAATGTCATTAGAATGTGTGCATGTGTGCAAATATGTCTATGTCTATGTATAATATTAACTACCTCACTCTGCATTTTCCAGGAAAAGTTTTTTGGCTTAGAGGTTTAATATTACAAAACTTTCTATTATTAACTTCACCTTGCTACTAGTCTTTCACATTGATAAGATGTTTCTCCTTCTAAGGGGCAAAATTTGGAAATTACTAAAAAATATATATTAAAAGACATATCTCAGGATATGGATGAAATTTTATCCAAACCATGTTGCCTCAATTACTGTTTGTAAAGTGAACCTTATGAGATCAGATCTTGGGGTTAATAGATAACAAATACAAACATACTGTGTTTCAGTTTTTATTTTTCAACGGCTTTCCATTAATGTGTGTCCTCTCTGGAAAATAATACGATGCCACTAATCAAAGCAAAATGTTTGTATGTACGCTTCCCTTACAATCCTCATTATGTTATGTGTTTTGTTGAAGTAAGCCCCCACGTAAGTGTATTTGTACAGCAGAATGTGTCCATTGTATTGTATCCATGTCAAAAATAAAAACAATACCAACAAAGAAAGCTCTTCAAATCTAAACACATGGTTTTCGGATAGAAGCAGGTGACAGAAATTGCAAATAGCAGTGGTGAATCTGTCTTAAAAGCAACTCTGTAGTTACAGCACCTGACCAGCTAGCTACACGAAGGACCACATTCTGCCATGCTTGCTCAAGTGGAACAGTTCTTTGGTCCAGGAGATCTTCTCTTGGACTACCTCAATGCAAGGTACAAAATGACACTGCTTGGAATCCTGCCTCACTGAAACCAATGACAAACTGCTTTGAGGTCTCATTTGAGCCAGTAGTTTTTAAAATTTCATACATTTCTATGTATGAAATACATAGCGCAAAACTGACTTTAGAACTAATTGTAAAAATGCATAGTAAAAGCTAAACAAAACTGTAAGGAGCAAACAAAAATACTACTAGTTCAAAGGGAAAAAGGAGATAGAAGTGACTTGTAAAGAACTATGTTTATTATAGATGCATCTTCAAGTACGAGCAGTTGTCACTGCTCAATGATCCAGCCAGTTGACGAATGGATGTCCTTACTTGAGTCAGACAGAGTGCGTGTCCCCCAAACCTGGCTCAAGTGCAACTACTGGAAGTCTCATTTTAGAAACAGACGCAGGCACAGTAGAAAAAGGTAAAGACAGAACTGCTGACTGACCTGTGAATTAGGAATCACAGAGCACCAAAGGTGCTTCCCTGTGTCCTGTAAGAAATACTGTTTTCCCAAGGAAGATGCATTAGTTGCCAAAATAGTTCTTCCCAAGCCAGACCCAAATYGTTTCTTCAGCAACACAACATTTCATATGCGTCTCTGTGCTGTGCAGTTAACTGCTTGTCCTGCAGCTGATTACAGGAAAGCATAAACAGGAACATAATCCTCCTAGACAATGTGGCTATAATGGGAGTCAGAGGCACTGGATATTAAGGTAGAAGGAAAAGGGATTGGAGCTACCATGTAAAGTATAAATAAGAAAATTCTATTCATTAGACTCTGAATCTGAGACCTTCAAAATTATGCCTTTAGTCTCTTGCTCCCTCTGCTGGACTCTATCCACTTGTACTTTTCACTTCTTAGCCTTCTGGCTCTTTTTCTTCTAACTGAAATGTATGGACAACTAAGCTACACAAAATAATGCACAGTTTATTGTAGTTTTATTACGTGGTCCAAAATTGTTACCTTTTTTATAAAATGACCAACACACAATAAAATGAAATACTGTCAAGTAATCGAAAGAAAACATACTGTAAACACTGATTAATAAAAATTCCCAAAAGAAAAATACCCAATTAATGCCATTAACATTGTAGTAGAGGTATTTGTTGTTTAAAACCATTCAGTTAAAATGCAGACATAGAGCTTCTGGCTAAAAAAAATATATGACCTGAGTTGGAAAACAACCAGAAAATCAAAGAGATGCAGGCTCTCACCAATTCTTCTTTTCATTACGAAATGAGAATGAAAAATAACAGATCAACAAAAAAACCCTCTCTCAGTCCAGACAGGCTTTGCTGCAGTTCAGTGCTCAGCCCCAGGGCAGGAATGAGGAAAGACTCCACGCAGGTCAAAAGCTCTGCTGAAGTCAAACAATTCTGCCTGTTGGCCCTTGGTCAACACGAGGTTCCTCAAACAGCCATGGAAGGAGCTCTTGCTCATGAGGCAGTTTTGCTTCACATCAGCTGAAAAACAAATGTGAAATGTGTAGAATCTATTTCCAGTGAACTGAAACAATACAAAGATCCAGGTTATTATTCAACTGCTTCACCTCCCTCCCAAACGAGAGAAAAAAACAACACCCGAGGAGCACCAAGTTCCATTCATGTTTGTATGATCTAGGACATCCCCGTCATGGACAGCCACTGCTGCCTTCAAGCGTAAGCCATGCACTGGGTTAACTTGTGCAGAGTTTGCAGAAATAATTTGTCCCAGGGGACAAGAGAGGGGAAAAGAGAGGAGAAAGCCACTCTACAAAGATGTCTTCCAAGTTAAAATTGAAACTGGCAGAATATGAAGCAACAGCTGAGCTGTACACAGTCATGGACTCCATCGGCAAACTAAAACATGAGGTTGGTAGAGAGTCCAACTCTTTTTTTCCATACAACCTGTGAAACAATTCATTCCACTTCTGCAGTACTCAACTAAACTGAAGAATTTATCTTCTCTAGGAACCCTAATCTTTACAGATGGAGCACTGAAAGAACAAGTAGTATCACATTACCCTATTTAAAAAAAAAAAAAAAAAAAAAAAAGGTTCACAAGATGCTGATAAGGCCACTTTGGTATTCAAGGAAGACTAAATATTAATCAAGATCTGGTTAATTAGCATTAATACATTTTTCATAAAGCACCAAAACCTTGTCCAGCAGAAGACTCTGTAACATTTCTAGCTATTATCCCTAAAGCTTTCCAAATATTTAAAAGCCGAGTTTGCCCTTCAGACCTCATCACCCTGTTTTCACACAAATGGAAATATCTGAACTGAAACTGCAACAGCTGTTTCAGAGACAAATGTATATGGGCATTTTATGCTATGTTTAAAAGCGTAAGATATTCAAAACCACAAAAACCTACTCACTCTCAGTACTGATTTGTTCATTAAAAAGCACGCTTGCAAAAAGGCCAAATTCATGATGTTCGAAATTCAATCCTCTTAATGAATAGTCTTGGCTCAAATTATGAACTAATGAGTTGCACAACTTAATTGAAAAGTAATTAAATTATATATTTTTTGTGTTATTGCCTTTTTAGACTACCATTGTAGTATGACTGACAGACTTCAGAAGGGGACTTGCACAGAACAAGGGAAATATATGTTCATCTGCAGCAGCTTGACTTCTGCCTGCAGAGCCCCTGACACAAAACATTAGCAAAAATAAAGCCGAGAAGTGCACTATAGAAACCTTACTTAGATGAATGTGAAGGGAAGCCTTAATATGAATTTGACTGCAAGAGAACCACACCTCAACATACACAGGCAGGGATGTTGCAAAGTCTGAGAGAGACTGTGAAAGACAAACCATGTGGAGGAAATCCGCCTCGGAAACTAAGGTGCAGGTTTGTGTATGAAAGTGATGTGAGTTCACTTGATCTTGCCAACACACTCAACAGCTAAATGCAGTCCTCCACAAAGACAGTATACACAAATATTAATAAGCTGTGATCTCAGCAACAATGTGGAAAATGGTAACTATGATTTATAACTCAATTATGAACTTTATGAGTCAGAGAGAGAGAGAGGGAAAGAGGGAGGGAAGGAGAGAGCGCATGTGTTAAGAGTCATTCTTATGAGAGAGTGAGAGCAGGAGGAAGAGAAGGGAAGAGAAATATTATTGTACCTACCAGGATAGCCTCCAACATAAATGGGATTGTTTGTATCTGCAGATGTTGACTGGATGTAGGGATTATCAGTTTGAACCAAATTCCCATCAATTATCAGTGAAATGCGATGTTTGCTTTTATTTGCTTGAAGCTTGTGCCATTTTCCATCACACAAACTATTTGTGCCTCTTGGTTCATATGTAGCCGTTATTCTGCCAGCTCCATTGTTGACATGGAATAAAACCTGTATAAACAGTCAGATGCCAATAAAGATATAAAGTAAGAATACATGAACTAATTTGCCTAGATAAAAGCACAATCATGCTGGTGCAGAGATTTCCGTTTTAATAAATGTTTGGTAATTATGCAAAGCTAATGTTTACTTTGATGGATAGAGTGTGTCCTTATTGAAGTATCTTTAAAATCTAAAAGACTTAGATCTATCCATGCAATGGGGTCCATCGGGTTAGCTTGGTATACTTCACTTGGGATTTCAATGTTTCTTACAAATACAAATCAAGTCATTTTCTCACAGAAGCTGAGACTTCAAATCTGAAAGAAGATCCACTGTATCTAACTGAAGAGAAAGAGAATGGACTGAAAGCACTTGTCATTGCCATTACATGTACTGATTTATTTCATGTATTTATTTTTCAAAGCAGTAGACATTTCCTCAACTCTGTGGTGAGGATTAATATGTAAATATTAATTGAGAAAGTATGTCCCACAGAAACAGTGATATTTAACACTGTCTCTAGCTAGGAAGTTTTGAATAAAAAATGAGCCATTTCTGAGAAAAGGAAATACTTAAATGCAATCAAGTATACATTTTTTATGCAGGAGATGAGTGGAGAACTGTGTATTGATTGTTAAAACGTTTATGGAACATAATGGCCAGCTGAAGTAGAGAGTGAGTTATTCATGAATATTGAAGAAGAGATTACAAAACAGGGTGCTTTTTACATGCAATAATATGTTTATCAAGGACAAGCATAGCTCTATAGCAGAAAAAGTATTAAGCTACAAGAAAGGTGTATATTTGGTCTAACATACAAGTAGTACAGGAGGTCACAGTGGCTGCAGACTAACATAAATTACATTAATTAAAAAGGCAAAAAAGTTGCCAGTGACTTCTGCTGATCTCACATTTTATCACATGATGATGATGAGAAACCTTGAGACTGAAAGTCTGTCCCGAACTAGTTCTGTGGGGATTTGGTTCAAACATTTTGCCTCCATCACATTTCACTGGTATCTATTTAGTGCTACCCAACCGTTCGAGCCTCCCAGTTTTAAGCAAGCCTTGTGAAATGAGTGTGCCAGCACAAGGCAGCCTACCTTGCCATTTACAATCTCCAGTCCAATGGCATCAACCTTAGCACTGCTGACCCCGAGGAGAACGCCATGCACCGCTGTCGTACGAAACTCCAGTGTGATGTTCACGTCAGACCGGACTTTGTAACCTTCCCTGACTGAAAAGAAGTTATAAGCTTCTAACAGAAGACTTGTAACCCACAGTACAAAGTAGAATACATACACTGTCATTAAAAGTCCCCTACATCTTTTGTCTCCATACCCTTTAACAGACCTTAACTTAACATCATGAACATGGATATTCTTAGCTGAAGAAAGAGGCAGTTCATTTCTTTCCCAGTGCTAGAATCATTAGCGGAAGATAGCCCTTTGCAGAAATAGCCACTTTTGGATGTACGGAGTAAAGGGACTCAGTTAGAAATACATATGCAGGGCATGCATTCTTTGTGTGAAAAGTCAATTAATTACACAAAGTTCCAGCAAGACCTAAAAAGAGTACGTTTTCGTTAACACTAATTCAGTAAGGTACTGCTTTCATTTAATGACACTTACCAAGAGCAGCAAAGCCACTCCCATCAAAGAAAGTACCGTCCTGCACTGTTACATAGCATTTATTCACAGCAAAGATGGAGACAGGGCTCTCATTGTCCAGCTGTTTGCTATTAATCGTCATGCTACCAATGCAGGCAGGAATACTGTGAGTCACCTAAGCATATTGAAATATAAGAGTTAATGTGTAATACAGACTGCTGCAATGGTCTCTTAGTGATTCACCTGATGTTATTGTAAATAAAAAATTCCCTGAACAAAACACTGCAGGATCTAAGATATTTATGGAATTACATTTCTATTATTACATATACTTATATAAGGTTACAAACGTGTATGTCTTAGAGTCAAAATAAATATTGTTCAGAAACCCAGTATACACTCTCTATAACATAGAGAAAGAATTGTATTTGCTTGAATGTGAGCAGGGATACGCCCAACGGTTAAAGACATTCCAAACATGCTTCAGCAAATTAACAAGTAAATCAAGATTTTGTATGACATTTTGCAAGTATAGATTACCAGAGTTCTATCCAGCAAAAAGATTCATCAGAATTTCTCACTATTACTATTTTCAGCACTTGCAGATTCAAAGTATTAAAATATTTGTTAGCCCATTATCAATTAAAAAGTACGGGTGAAGAAAGTACGCCCAGGAAACATTGTCATCACCGGAATCCTCCCCGAGATAATGGGCTGCAAAACGAGGAAGGCAACAAAAATGTACCCTCTAAAAGCATGTGTAAAAGGTATGTTTTAATCTCAGACAGCTAGACCCAGCCTTTCAGAGATATTTAAGGCACCTAATTCCTATCTGAATGCAATAGGACTTAGGTACCAAAACGTCCGAGATTCTAGGTCATATTTTTATCTTATACTATGAAACACAGGAATTTATATTCTTTATCCATTTTTAACAGAGAGATTGATAGAAGAAAAAGATCTATTAAGAGCTATTACTAAAACACAAGCATATAAGCTTTAGTTAGAGTCACTAAGCCATAGAAAGCTGGAAAGATTTATCTGGTAAAAGGTCATTACTTTCTTTGTTGTTTCTTTCCCTAAATACTCTTTTTTACCCCTGTCAGAGACAGGATACTGAATTAGATGGGTTCGATGCAGTATACACATTCTAGCATGGCAAAATGTCAGAGACACCCCACCACCCCAAACCTTCTTACATTCCCAAGATTCTTTGGCACGTAGTCTAAGGGGAGTCCTCCCACATATAGCTTCCCCTCCACATCCAAAGTGCTACCATCTCCCAGAGCATTGACTGCTACCAATTCTTGTCCATCCACAATGATTATACCTTTTCTTTTTACATATTCTGTCTTTATCTGGAAAAAACGAGAGCATGCAAACATGAATCAGTAAGCTGAATCAGTTACCTAGTCATCATTTGCCATAGAAGTAAGCAAGACAATTTTTTAGCGGTTAGATCGCTTTGACATACTGTACTGAGGCATCCTCTTGGAATTCATTGTGAGGCTGAGACCATTTCAGAATGCAACTGAGCAGCTAAACTGCTTTCTTGCCTCCCCAAGGGCTCACAACGATTGCATGTTGTCCTGCATAAGTTTTTCAGTGTCTTAACAATTGTTATTTAAAACCACTAGTTTATTGCCTTAGGATATGAGTACATCACCGAGTTTGAAGAGGCAAGTACTGTGCTGGTCTTCTGCAATTATTGTGCTGCCCACCAGCTGAGCCATCTTAGCTCTCTGAAGCACACACTCCTACGCTGTAAATTTATGATGGGCAGTGCTGCATTTGCTATGACCAAAAAGCTTTCCAGTTCTGTCCATCTTGTTCATTTATGCCCCTATGCCTTCCTTGCACTAAAGCAATTACTCACATGCAGATGAGAGACTTTATTTGAAGTCAGCTAGCCATTTATTCTTCCCTGGTTACTTTTAGCCCCTCTCAGAATCTTGACCAGGTTCAACATGAGGTTTCACAAACATTCAGGTTGGTAAGGGGATAAAAAGTGGTACAGCAGGGTGATATGAGCAGATGGCAGAGAATGGAAAGAAGTGCTTCTTTTGGCAGCAATGCATATTAGCTTCACTTGATTGTAGAGCTACTGCAACAATCACCCCCAGCTGTGAAGTGGTGACTCAGCCTTAATCTCTGAAAAAAGGTTCAAGCTCATGTTTTTATGTCCTGGGTAGTAAAGGTAGCTCAGCTCTCATATGGAATCTATTCATCTCTTAAAAAGTGGATAGTGTGAGTATGAGTTTTATGTGAGTATATTTAATTTTAAACATGCAGCTGTAAATCCTGGAGGGTTCTTTCTTTCAGGGTAGGCAGCAGAGCTTAACTGTGATATCGCTCCCTGTTCACATTTGCTTTCTTTATTTTAAGTTTTTGCTCGTTTTTCTTCTGCTGATTATATATGAAAAGCAAAAATAACACTCCGCTGATTCCCAAGGCACCTAGGAGAGGTGGCGGCTTTGTGCCATTAATCACTTTGTCCCACAGAAGCCATTTCCTGGAGTTAAGGCTTTACATATGGACAAGGGAAGGAAAGCTTACCAGGATGAATATTGCCATCCTCACCCGCCTTAAGGAAAAGTAACATGGTCAGAGTTGCTTTTAAAACTCCTGCAGACATGACAGTCATTTCTCACAAAGAAAGCTAGAGCCAGCAGCAGGTGGGTTGCTCAGAGGAACTGGGCCAATAGAGGCTGACACAGAGCCTTTGTACAGAAGGCCCTGAACGCTACGTAACACCTGAAAGCTGTAGCCATAATTTCTCCTCAAACTCTCCTTATCCTAAATCCCCCCCGTCCAGCCTCCATTCACTCCAAATGTCTACCTTTCTCATGTTGCATCAACCAAGGAAAGGAAAGAGAGTGCTTCCCTGTTAGCACTAGCTGCTATGACATGCTCAGGTATTGAGCGATAAGTAGGAGAAAAGAGAAACTCTGCACTCACAAATCTCTTTCACCCTGTCACATGCTCAGTTGTAGTTCTTTGGTGACAGCGCATGGAAAGCTCTCTGTGGAAAAAGTCAAAGTTTCTAGACCTCTCTGTCAGGTTCTTCTCTGGTGAAGATGACCATCGTTACATAGTTGCTGAACTGTTTTATTTCTAAATAATCTGAGATACTTGACAGCAGTTGGATGCTGGAATTGATGCACAATTAATAAGAATTTAAAAAGGAAATAATTATACTCAAACACAAGTTATCTGAATCGTTTCATGATTGGGTTAAAACCTGTTTGCCTTTGCAACACAGAAAGCGTACAGGAAAAGCAGGGAAAAACCATCCCAGTAACTCCAAGGAAGAGAAAATGGATTGGTGACACAAGATTGGTGACTACCTACCGTATGCCATTTTCCATCACTGATAACAGCAGGGTGAAAAGCTACTGCTTTTCCTTTGCCTAGATCAAATGAGAAATAGAGCTGTCCTCCATGAAGCTGTAGGGCTGCATAATCAACCTGGTTCTGGTGAGCCATGTAGTAAATCAGGCCACTGGAGGCAAAGGTTCTGAGATTCAGCTGGACAGAAAGTCTAGACAATAAAAATTCAGTGTTACTGAAATATAGTTCTTCTGCACTGATAAAAAGCTTTTCTGGAGGCAGTGAACAGTCTCGACCAATTTATTATTATGAAAGGAAATGTATTATTACAAAGGCCAGAAAAGTAGAATTTGCATTGATTCTAAAGAAAGCATGCCCCAAAACATATTTCATAATAGAAATCAGTGCTGTACCTGTCAGAGACAGAAAAAGTGCTTGTCACAGAGTGAGCTGGGCTTTAAGAGGGACAGGCTCAGCTGTTTGCAACGTTAGGCTTGCCTGTTGCCCCAAGAAAGGAACGAATTCCAGGATAATGTGATGGCATCCACTACTATCAGCCAGGCTTGCTGGGATATAGTGGGCAGACTGAGAACAGAGGGAGGCTTAAAAGGTAGAGGAGCCAATTGAGACATTTATTATGGAGGTTCAGACTACATAGTATCAATCCTCTGCAATGTCCTTATGTTCAATGGTCACAACAGAAGGGCTAGAAGCAAAAAAGACTCTTTTCTCAATGCCTGCAGAGGCTTCCTGAGTTGAAAGAAGCATACACAAGTGGCTTGCAGGCTGTTTTAGGGACCTTGTTGGGACCCTCTCAAACAAATAAGAGTGGTAGAGAGGCTATCACACATTAAGTTTCAACAGAACGATTCTTCTCAGTAGTCTTAGCTCCTTCAGTGACCTGGGGAGTGAAGCAGACAGGGAAGGTGCAATTGCAGAAAATCCAGAGGAGAGGGTGAGATGTTATCTGCATCAGTCAAAGGAGCAGGGACCAGCTGAGCTCTGTATGTGGAAAACAGAAATCAAAATACTTACTGAAGGTACGGTAGGGCTCTTAAGTTTGAGGGGAAAAAAATGCAGAACTCTGACCATGAGTTAAACTCATGACCACAAACCTGGGAAAGACACATTAATTACATTGCAGTGGTTGTGATACCTTCTTCCATGAGGAACCCACAGAAACGTGAAGCGAGGGTTGTGTTCAAAGCTGGTAATGCAGTGATCGTTCATGAAAACCATCACCGCGCTTTCTGTAGCTCAATACAAGACAACACACTGTGTGCATGTGTGATTCAGGATATACTTACCTCTTCCTGACAGTAGACTGATTGACAAGCAGTGTCAAGTGGCTGCCTTTGGCAAGTCCAAACTGATGGGCACCTTGAACATGATCAGGTAGCTCATCTTTTGCACAAACTACCTGTTAATGAAAGGACTTTATTAAGAATAATAGTATTCGGGTGCTGACCAGCAAGTGCTGAATGGCAATGTGCCTATGCAGAACTTCATAAGGAAGAAAACTGAGTCACATGATAACCACAAAGTATACAGCAACATCAATTAGCTAAACTCCCAATCATTCTGAGCTATCTTTAGAACTAATTCTTTTTGAGCCTAATGATTAAGCTATGTCTCATGGACAGCACTGGTCTTTTCTACTGAGAAATGTTTGTAGTTTCAGAAGTATTCATTCACCATTTGTCTTAATTGATAGCCCTTTTGATAACAAATGCTGGAAGGCAGAGTACAATTTCTGTACAGTGTGAAAATCTATTGGACTTGGTAGAAATATTTTCCCATTTAGCGAGGATGCACATTTTTGTTATGATTTGGAGGATGGAGAGCTGAGTAACAGAGTATGAGCCAAAGCTATACTCTAGCTCTAAGAAAGACAGCTTATTTCTTTTTATAGCCACAGTTGTAYGAAATGTATAAAATCCTGCTTTCTGTTGCCACAGAAAAATGATTTTGGGATGCTTTGGAAACACTTCATTATAAAGACGTGCAGCTGCAGAAGGAGAGAAGTAATGCTGCCTTCTCTCTTGGGAACAGGGACCGTGTGAGAGGAAACAGGTGCCATGCAAGCTGCATTCACACACTGTGTGTCTCTGGAATGGTTTGTGCCTCCTCTTTGACACAGAGCAGAGACTGCATGTGTGTGACCAGGAAAATGTGAATGCTGATTTGCACAGCTAATGCAAATCTCAGCACAGAGCCACTTTAGCAGGAACACACTGAAGATAATAGTTACCTTCAAGTCCTTCTGCTGGGGGATTATCACTCCACTTTTTCTTTTCTTTTTTAGTGTTGCTGCCTGAACAATGATAAAACTAACTACATTTCCCTTCCAAAAGGCCAGCAGCCTGCTACAAAGGTTTATATCACAGTTTTTCTATGAGAAATAATAATTTCAAATCCACATTCATTGAACCATTCCATACCATAGAAGAAGCAAATATACACAGTTCATACTTTGAAAATTCTCCACAAAGCTAAAATGCCTCTTGCTGCTGAACACTTTCCTAGAAGAGGCAATAGAGCTTTGCTGTAATACATACTTTTTTTGTATCTGTAAGAGGCCTCAGGGGAACTGGTAAAGCCTGAAGTTCAGGTTGAATCTCAATGTCTTCTGGCTGTATGGCTGGTTTAGGCTTCTCTAACAAAAAGCAGCTGTCCATATCCACATGTTCATACTTCATGGAAGTAGTGAAATACAAAAGCCTGTGTTTTAAAAAACCTACATTTTAAGAGGTGAAATCCTAAATCCCTACATTTCCCAAGCACAAGGAGAGTATTTTACAGGGTCTTTCACTAGTAACAAGAGAAGGGGAAATAAGTGGCATGATGGGACAAAAAGATTGAGAAGTGGCAAAAAATCTGTCCACAGAACAATATTAATAGACACTATTCTTGGAAAACCATTCTGTCTGTGAATGCAGATGAAACTAGAGTAAAGAAAGTTGCATTTTGTGCAGCGTCTCTATACATTATTAAAGACATTTTTGATGCTATTTGGAAACGTAGCTGGTAATATCCATTTTCTGCCTGTTATAACACCCAGATTATCAGTATCATGCTTGTCTTATGTTAAAAACCAGGCAAATGGACGATGTCATGGAAGAGATTGCAAGCTACAATTAATAATTGTTTTCCACAATACACAGTTTTCCAAAACAGTTAGCCCTCTGACTTACTCCTTATTAAAAATAAGATTGCTGATACAGCCATGAAAGGAGCCTGCCGTTTTTAGCCCTAAGATGCCCTCTCTTGCTGGAATGCCACCAGCATAGAAGTTGGAAATATTCATGGGGCTCATTTCTGCTGATGAACCAAGCCTCAATTCTGCAGGGTTACTTTCATCCACCTGTACAGTTATGATCCTGAAAAAGATAAAGTGGGGAAAACATTCAACAAGGGCCTTAGACATTCATTTTCAAATGAAAAGCATTCCTTTCAGCCTCAGAAATGTCCTGTTCTAAGAAATAAAGATTCCATCACTTCGATAATCCTTTCAATGTCTTAAAACTCGAAGACCTTCTTTAGATAATTTTTAACATGTAGAGTTTTGTCAAATATCTTTCTAAATTATTTTGATAGGTATCTTTCCAAATTATTTTGATAGCTGTATTTTTTTCTAATACTAGTTAGTATACTTTACTCAAGTGGTCCAAGCTGCCTAGAGATTTTGAGAGCTTTTAACCACAGCTTCATCAGTGGCTGTATGCTGTATACAATTACCATGTAAATCAGAACACCTCCATTAACATCAGAAAAACACAGCCCTGATTATTCCACCCAATGAGCTAGCAAAGGCAGTTCCTCAGAGAGCGCAGTGAACTGACAACAGCATACAATAATTAAACAGGTAGTACTCTTCGCAGTCACATGTACCTCTTATTCCGGATTAGGATGACAGAGTGTTCTTGTCCATCACTGTATGTTCCATTAGCAGACTGAAGAATTACTTTTCTAGTACTTGCTCTATCTCCAGCATTAACATGCACTGCAAGATGACCATCGATCAGCATGATGGAAAAGAAGGGCTGTGGATTTAATCAGAAGATTAATTTTTAACCATAACTCAATTTCCTGTCACTCATTCAGTGTTTAAATAGAATATACTTTGGAAAAATTTACCTCCAACTTTGCTGTAAACAAACTTTTAAATGAAACTCAGAGACTAGTAGGCATGTATTGGTATCTCTCAGAGTGCACAGCCTTCTAATAGAAAACATGAAAGCTGGAAATTTCTCTGGTCATGATAAAAATTCAGGTTAAAACGCAGGAGTTTTTTTATACCACCACCACCCCCACTCCTCCCCTCAGAGAAGGAAATAAGAAGGGGCAGGTATTCATATTAAGACTTTGTCCTTGGCTTCCAGGAGCTCCAACAAAGCAGTCCACCAGATATGARATAGCTGTTCATCTCAAATCCTTCAATAACTACTTCTGACTAAAAGAATTGGAAAGTAATACTCTGTGTGCATTTCATGTGCAGTTTTCCTCCTTGTTGTAAAAGCATTCTGGGTCCTAGTAACCATAATAGGTCTCTGCTAACTGATCCTTCACCTCTCCTCTGCTACAATTAATATGCTCTGTTCCCCACCTAGCCTCTGTATTTTGGACTTCCTAAGCCAAATAAATGTTTCTTTCTCATTCTTTGCAAGTTACAGTCATAAAAACCTGACTTGATATTACAAAATAAAAATGGCAAAAATAAAAGCAAAAAATCTTTGTTTTCAGTACTTACCAAATGTGCTTGTCTACGTCGTCGCTTTTCCAGTCCCCTGCTGAGTCCAGCAAGGATGATGCCACTGCTGTTCTTTGTAGCAAAAGTTGCCATCAGTTCTGATTCTGGGCTTAAGGACTTAGGTACCAACTCAATATATCCGTTGTTCAAGATGTTCACACTCTGAATAGGCTGTTTTACRAGGAAGAGAAATATTTACTGACTTTGTCCCTACATAGTGCTCAGTAAGAAAAAAAAATTCAAGTATAGATTAGATTATCTTAGAATTTTTCAAGATAAACCCATTTCAACTCACTATATTCTTTCACAAACATTACTATTCATTGTTTGATAACAATAAATATCAGGTCACAAAACCTAAAAGTCTCCTACCTCCAATACACAGCCTTTTCTTACTCCATATGAATTTCTAAGCAAGTCAAAGGTTGAACGGGATATTTCCAGATTCTTGATACATCCCACATACATTCTACTATTAAGACCTTTCCTGAAACACAAAACAAGGCTTTTTTTCCAAGCAGTAGTATTGGAATCGCCTGGAAGAAAAGATTAAGTTCTCTTCAATAAGAAAAAGAAAGATCTGTTTTAAAGAATGCAGTTAGCCCAGTGTAAGTGAAAACAGAGGTAATTCAGGTTTTACTCTTAGCAGATAKTAATTCTGATGTTAAAAGGAGTCAGATAACATTGTCCCCAAGTGGAAACATACAAGTGTGTAGTGCTGTGGTGCCAAAACTTTTTTTTGGCATTTTCCAAAATTTTAAGGTGAATCTTCAGCTGAAATGTAATTACTTTTGTGTGTGAGGGTAACTGCAGCTCTCTACTACCTAGCAATTCCTTTTCATTTCTTAAGTCTGGAGGACCCCTAATGTGGTTCCAGGTTTAAGTCAGAGAAATTTAAGGCTGTCCTGCCATAATCCCTTACAGGCTGCTATGCCAGCTAAGATTAACAAATCTGCATGTCTGCAATAACTGCACAAAGATCAATATTGTCCTGGAATTTACCTTATTGTCAAGAGCATGCAACCAGTTTAATTAGATTCTTCTTTTGCCATGTTTATCCTTTCAAAGTAAAGTCACTGGAAGAAATGTGACTTTACCCGTTCAGGTACAAAAAGCATAAATTAGAGACATGCTATAAAATATATATTTGTAATGTTTTTTGTTGATCTATTCACAATTGTTTCTCCTCTGTTCCAAGTTTCAAAACTGAATTACAAGAATTCCTTTCCTAAGTAGAACTTTTATCCTGAAGCGCAGTTTTTCCCATAAATGCCAGCTGGAAAACACAAGGCTCACACAGGTAGAGATCAAAGGAGCATCGTTCCAGGCACCAGTGCTGAATGCTTGCCTCAGTGACACAAAGAGCAGGTGGCTGCTGTGGCAGCTGCCGTTGTGGAAATCACCCATGGACCGGAAAAACAGAAGCTTGTCTGATCTGAACTGCRATGTCAGACCTACCACTGAAAAGCACCTGTCGTGGTTTAACCCCAGGTGGCAACCAAGCACCACACAGCCGCTCGCTGACCGTCCCCGCCCCCCCGGTGGGATGGGGGAAAGAATCTGAAGAACAAAACTAAGAAAACTCATGGGTTGAGATAAGAACTCAATAATAATTGAAATAAAATAAAATAACAACAACAACAATAATAATAAATTGTAATGAAAACAACAAGAGAGAGAGAGAGGAACAAAACCCAGGAAAAACAAGTGATGCAACCGCTCACCACTCGCTGAYTGACGCCCAGCCAGTCCCCGAGCAGCAATCGCTGCTCCCTGGTCAACTCCCCCCAGTTTATACACTGAGCATGACGTCATATGGTATGGAATATCCTTTTGGCCAGTTTGGATCAGTTGTCCTGGCTATGCCCCCCCTCCCAGCTTCTTGTGCATCTGGCAGAGCATGGGAAGCTGAAAAGTCCTGGACTTCGTGTAAGCACTTCTTAGCGATAACTAAAACAGTGTGTTATCAACATTATTCGCATACTAAATCCAAAACACAGCACTATACCAGCTACTASGAAGAAAATTAACTCTATCCCAGCCGAAACCAGGACAGCACCATATTGAGTTTGAAGGCAAAGGACAGATAATTCTATGGTATACATGGCCATAAACAAGACTTCACTGATTTTCATTAATTTCAGTGGAGATAGCCGAGTTTGTTAAAGTCTTTCTCTCTACTTACAAGAGTCTTGGCAAAGGCGGAAAAGCGAGAGGACACTTTACCTCACAGTCCTCGATCTTGGCAGCCCACCAATGAAGATTGGGTCCTTATCAGAGCGGTTCAGGTCTGAGGCAACCCCAGGAGATTCTCCTTGCTTGGTTTCTTTATAGTTAAGGTTATATGCATCCATGACTGCCAAAATTCCTGCAAAGAAAAGAGAGTAAAGATCTGGAGAAGGACACAGAGACACATTCTTCCATTTTGGCAATCTTGTCTCTAATAAAGGAAAATGTATTCATGGACTCAAACATGTATGGACAATCTTCTTATTTTTAGAATGAGTAATTTATTGTACTTCCAGCTATTCTGTTAATCTCATTCATTCTTCTCTGACAAAACCAAATCTGGGGAACTCTACAGGAAAATATATATATGTTATAGTTATTAACACTTATTATTTGTAATGCATTACTTCCCAAACTCAGGCCCCAAATACTGTTGTACTAGGTACTATTAAAACACAGAACAGAAAACGTGATCCCTGATATACAGACTTGGAAAAAGATCTTTCACTCTTTAAAGACCATTGATATGCTTTTGTCTGGCAGCTTCTGCACTACATGCTCTTTATAAGATGTGCCAAACCAAGCACAAGATTTACACTGCTCTCCTTCTAAAAGCAAAGTAACATAGGTGTGGCTGCTAAAGAAACTGCATTGGAAGTGAACAAATTTGGTTGCAGTGATGCTCCCTGTGGCTATCTTAGATATTTGTATTTGTAAATGTGCAGACACGTGTTTTTTTCAGTCTGTAGCCTACCTTGTTTCTTGTTCCGACTGAATGAAATTTTATACCATGTTCCATTGTTGTAACGATTTTCTGTTGTAAGAGCAAGAGGTCCTGAACCTAGATCAACAGTCAGTCTCACTTTGCCATCAACAAGCTCAAGGGACAAGAAATCTCTCTGGGAGGAAAAAACCAAAACAAACAAACAAAATCAAACAACAGATTAAATTCCTGGAAATAAAATATTCCAAAAGGATGCACCTTGGCAGGTTTGGGCTACTGTGTGAAAAAGGTTTGGTAAGTCTTGTACCTAGACTATTTGTTAGGCCCAAGACATTTATCTTTGCTATGTTTAGGAAAATGAAGTTACATGTACCTCACAAGGATGTCATTTTGTTTTGTTTTGTTTTGTCATTTGTTTTATTTTTACTTAAATGCATCATCAGGCTTGATTACTAGCAGAGGAAGGTTTAAATAACAAATGTCACATTTGCTTTTTTTGGATGAAGTTGGGAGTAATTTGATTTGACTGTTAGCATAACAATCAAACACTACAATGTTCTTCCTGCAAGAAGCAAAGAACTTCTTCACACAGTAAAAAAGACTGTCTGAATTGTATTAAAAGTGCCCCCTCTGCACTGTAAAACTTAAGTCAGTTATCATTGAGCAATGTATTCAGGCAGTGAGTACATAACAAAGCAAATGAATAATGCAGTGACTCTAAACCAATCTGTATCTAAACAAAGCTTTGTCCTCCTTCAGGAAAAGAAAACCACTAGCTAAGAATTCGGTAAACTGCATATGATAATGAAGGTCTGGAAATGGGTCTAGGTTATAGTGCTTTTGCAGGGAGTTTTATTTAATTTATTTCAGTTTACTGAATTCCCATCTTATGGATTTAATTCAATATGTCTATTCAATATTATATTGTCCTTCTGCAAGCTCAGTTCCAAAAGATTTTACATTCTGCAAAGGTTCCTCCAACTGAACAAAACTAGTTTGTTGTCCCTGCTGTTTCTTTTTCTTGCCTTTAGTTAAATAATCATTAATTTTAGTCTAGCAATAAAACAAATAATGGAGAATTATTTTCATTGCTTAATTTTGCCCTTAGTATATGTGAATATTTGCTCTAAAGAGTATCTCTAGGGTTCCTGTCTTTGCTCCTTTGGCTTATGATGTCAATCACAGGTGATAATCTATACAAAGATAATAACTTGTTTTAATATACATAAGCTGAAAAATAACAAAGAAGGAAACCATCAAGTGATCTAAACATAGTTTTTGACAGCTTAAGAATCTGATCCATTCTCTTACAGTGCCATTTGAAGCAAGATACAGAAGAAGCCCATTAGGCGAAAAGGTACTGAAAAATATTATTATCTGAGTCACTGTCGAGCGGAGTGCCTTCTCCACAACTGAGTAGCCGCTGCCATCAAAATGGAATGAAGTGTCCTCATCCTGTGGGCTACGGAAGTAGAAAACAGAGTTAAAAACGTTAACCGAAGATTTGTGGTTTTCCAGTCATTTTTATATAAAATATAAGAAAAGTTAGATCAGTTAATGCAGCTCCCAGGCAGTATGAGTAGAAAGTGTGGAAAGAGACTTGAATCTTGGTGTTATGAATAACTGAAGGATTCCAGCCAAAGGCCACTTTCATTACAGAATCTCACAATACATGATGTAGCCATGGGGAAGGATGTATACTGTTCTTCCCTAATGTATGAAAAACCCCAATGATTTCTTAAGGGAAAAAATAATTGTTACTACATAAACCCTCTTACTTAAAACATGTCATCCATTTAGCAAAATGCTTTGCATAAGTGCACTTACAATAAGTGTTCTATAAGCCCCTTTCCCTGCAATATAATACTTGTAAAAAATATCTCATACAATCAAGCAGCACCCTCTGCTGTTTCTACATGAAACATTCTGCAAAAAGGAATATGGTCAAGTATATTTATTTTCAATTTCTTAAACACAAAAATAGTACAGTCTGCAATCCTCTTTCACAATGATTACAAGAATGGTAGCAAGCTCTGTGGCTACAGTTTTGCTATGGATTTTTTTTTTAATAAGAGTGCTTTACACTGTTTCTTATTCTAGGAAAGACTAAATTTGTCTTGCTGGAAATTACTGGAAAGCAAACATTCCAAAATAGTTTGGTCCAGTGGCAGTCTCTACTTTCAATGCACAAAATAGACCACAGCAGTATAACTCCTCTGAAAAAGTGATTAATAAGTGGTAAAATTCTATACGATGAAATTATTTGACACCACTGGCACATTCAGATTAGCGTGTTCAGAACTGTAAGTTAATGATCAATGGAACGCTGCAGTCTGAGTTCATTATTTTTAGCTAGCACAGAAATAGATATTACAGATGTAAATTACTCTAGATATGTTACAAAAAAGAGAGTGAGACAAAATACCTTCCAAAACAGCCATTGCACTTGCCCTCTCTTTCCATGTAGTTCCAAAGACCGATAGATTTGCCATTCAGGGATGCCTCTCCCATGCACCCTTTAAAATGGGTCACCTTAACAGCAGGCGATTTCTGTAATAAGAAATAATTCATGAATACAATTAATGTTAAGTACTCCGAAAATGACGCAGCCAAATTTTTGCTTGATTGTTTTCCTTGAATTTTAATTTTATTAGATATAAATCATAATAAAAGAACAACACGTTTTAGTATAACTATTAACAATTATCATTTAAATAATAATAGATTAGTTTTGCAGCAAGAAAAAAGTAAAATAATGATGTCCTTGACCTACTTACATGCCTCACGGCATGAATAACAGCAGCAAACTAAAAGAAGCCATGGAAGAAGGAAATKAAAAACAAATTCATTGTGTAATGTCTATGCATCATGCATGCACACACTTTATGCAAAAATTTCCAGGGAAAATTAACTTCAGGATACTAGAACATCCCTCTAGTATTTTTGCTTTATGTTCAGAGTACCTGGCATTTCTTGATGAAGTAACCAATTCATGCAATTATTTCTAAGTCAAAAGTATATCTCACACATGACAAAAACGTTTTACAGAATGCGGATCTCAGAATTTAACCTTGATTTGCCCTCCAAGTCCTCCAAAAAACATTAGGGTTGATTTGTTAACATCCAGTATGCTGGCTGTCCCCGGAGAGGTTGCAGATTTAGATGAAGGCTTCTGATTGGAGTTCATTTCCTCTATGCTGAGTGTTCCTGTTTTTCCAAACCTGCCAAGTACAAATACTAGTAAATAGTTTTAGAAATCACCAGGCTTAATCAACACATGCTATTGGCTTCTCTTTGTAAGGACAAGAAAAATCTTGTCACTGGAAAACTCAGAAGATGGTTTGTGTTGTTTATGCCAAGTTCACTCACTAAGTAGCTGGACATTTCTACAATACAGCCATCTCATTCAAAAAATAATAATAATCAATTTTCTTATCCAACATTTATGCCATTCTCATTTTAATTACCTGGTTGCATGTATTCTGTGCCATTTGTTGTTGTCAATTTGAAAATCAGGATATTCCACTCTTGTTGATCCAGAGCCCAAATCCCAAAGAAGAGCTACCTTACCACGTCGCATCTCCACCGCAAGGAAGTCTGTCTGAAAAACAGCAAGGCTTATTCTAATACATGGCATTGAACATGTAGTTTCTCTTTTGTGTATTTTGACATGTAACATTGAGAAAGTCTTTCCAGATTCATGTCCCTACCTCCCATATTACAGGAGCTGACTTTTGGCAAAATCAGTCCCAGTAAGTTTTTACTCATTTTTACTTTTAATGAAACCAAAAATCTCAGCTTATATACAAGTAGGTGAATGTTTTCTTTATAGATATATAAAAACATGTGATGTACACACACGTAGACATATAGAAATATGCACTTCTGAGTGTATGTGAAGTGACCTACCAGTCTGCAAAAAAGTACTATCACGTGATAGTGTGCCACAAGGAGTTAGCAGCTGTGCATTTATTAGGATTACAGAGGGCAGGAAGAGGAAGGCTATGTGACAGTAAGCCATCATGCTCCTTTTCAAGTGGGTGGGTGCACCATGCTCATGAGGGCCAAATTCAAGTACTTTCTCTGTGATACCAGGCAAATCGCTTGATATACTCCAGCATGCTATTGGAAAGCATCACATAGAGCGTTACACTCCATGAGGTTAACGCACAGCATGGGAAAAGGAAGGGGGAGTTTCATGACATGGCCAAGAGGCAATGCTAAGGAATCGGGTGCTTTTATTCTTTACCTTTGAGGATCTCTGGAATCATCTAAGGCACAAAAATATTTCCACCCCAAGTGAACACATTTGTCTGCAAGGGGCCTCACTTGGATACTTAGTTTGAAGTCAAGTAGGAAAAAACATATATATAGTCATTTAAGACATTTGACTACCATCACCTTCAGTAAATGCCAGAAACTTACCTTTCCATTGCTACCCAGGTAGAAAAGGAGGTTATCTGATTCAGCAGTTTTCACATTGAGTGTTAAGGTGTTGTAATTCGTAGATGAAATTTGGGGTTGGTAGGCACGAATGCAATCTCTGTCTGCTGATACTGCAACTTTAATCTGGGGGGGAAAGGAGAAAATGGAATCTAAACAAGTCTCAGTGTACACCGCACATATTTCTGGAATATGTAGTTAGCTTCTGACCAACAAATGCAAGACATTTGCTGAGATACTTTCATGCAATCTAAGTATCGCTACCTGGGTTAGATCTTAGCAATCTCCTAGGTATCCTAGGAGTCTCCTAGGAATCTCCTACTAGACAAAGAGATTCACAAATAGAAAAGAATGAAATCTGTCATAATTCACTCGTTCAATTAGGAGATTTGAAGCCAGTAAGTTAAATTATTCAAATACCTCAGAAAATAACAATAAATCTTGGGTCAGAAGCCCACACATCAGTAAAAGCCACTGTCATAATATCAGAAAATAAAGATACAGAAATTCAAATCCTTTCTAATAAAAAAAAAAAAAAAGGAAACCATTTCTAGTCTATGTTGAGTGAAAAAATTTTTAAAAAAAATTTAAAAGGCAGTCAGTCTGCAATAATTCTGATTATTTCAAAGTTTTACAACACAGTTTACATGATTATTCAAAAAAACATTTGTGAATATATTACAAGTTAAACTTTTTTAAGATTGAATACAGAAATTCATATTCCTGTTGTCATACGACTAACTCCTCTGAACACTGCTAGTATACTGATAGGACATTGATTCAAGCTAAATGCAGCCAAACTCCAAGGAGCTTGGTAGTGTAATGACTTTCTGTCATTACCCATTTTAACAACAGAAAACCCTTAACTTCATCAACTTCATTGAATATGCCTGTAACAACTAAATACATAAAGCACACATGTGCATACACGTATGGACACAGGTATATAAAGTTTCTCCCCTCCAGTAAAAGTTTACAAACCAACAGAACGAACTCTCAAAATTGGAAAAGAGGATTTTGCTAATACTTCTTTTCACCCTGCCAGGAACCTCTGTAGTTTATGACACTTCAGAAAATACTATTCCCTCTTTTCTGCAGTGGATTCATTAAGCTTCAGTAGACTGTGATAGAGAAGCAATAACCATACAATTAAGGAGATTTGCAGAAAGAACCAAAAACCTTTTATTTTTTAAAACAAAACCTCCCTAAACCTTACAATAGCATACCCACACTAAAGCGAAAGGCATACCAAAAATTACTGAGTGCAAAGTCATTTTCATATTCCCCTCACAGTTTAATTAGGTCCATAATACTGTTGATTCACTTTTATTGTCTTTAAGGGGGGTGCAGAGATTTAAAAACAAGTATATTATTTGTCTTAAAGTATTCTGGATGCACGGCAGCTTCTTACAAGGAAGAACATGTGGACATGGCAGGGCATAGATGGCAAATTTATTGATAGAATCAACACTCTTGTTAAAAAATTTGTAATGATACTTGATGTTACATGGAGGCACTCCACGTCAATCTCTAAACAAGCTTAGAAATTAACATCTTGTCCTAAAACGAATGGCAGCACCATCCTCTCACTTGTCTCTTTCTCACCAAATTATCTCTCTGATTGCTTTCTGACATATTGTATTTCGTTATTTTTATAGAAAACATGGAAATAGTAAATAAATTACTGCCTTGCTGTTCTGTCACGCTCGCAAATCATAGAATCCTTAAGGTTGGAAAAGACCTCTAAGATCATCGAGTCCAACCGTCAACCCAGCACCCATGCCCACTAAACCATGTCCTGAAGTACCACATCCACACGTTTTTTGAACGCCTCCAGTGATGGTGACTCCACCACTTCCCTGGGCAGCCTCTTCCAATGCTTGACTACCCTTTCGGTGAAGAAATTCTTCCTAATATCCAATCTAAACCTTCCCAGGCACAACTTGAGGCCATTTCCTCTCGTCCTATCGATAGTTACTTGGGAGAAGAGACCAACACCCACTTCACTACAGCCTCCTTTCAGGTAGTTGTAGAGAGCGATAAGGTCTCCCCTCAGACTCCTTTTCTCCAGGCTAAACAGTTCCCTCAGCTGCTCCTCATAAGACTTGTTCTCCAGACCCTTCACCAGCCTCGTTGCCCTTCTCTGGACGCGCTCCAGCACCTCAATGTYCTTCTTRTAGCGAGGGGCCCAAAACCGAACACAGTATTCGAGGTGCGGCCTCACCAGTGCCAAGTACAGGGGCACGATCACCTCCCTAGTCCTGCTGGCCACACTATTCCTGATACAGGCCAGGATGCTGTTGGCCTTCTTGGCCACCTGGGCACACTGCTGGCTCATGTTCAGCTGGCTGTTGACCAGCACCCCCAGGTCCTTTTCCTCTGAGCAGTTTTCCAGCCACTCCTCCCCAAGCCTGTAGCGTTGCCTGGGGTTGTTGTGACCCAAGCGCAGGACCCTTCTTGAAGCTTGTGCAGTTGGCCTCGGCCCATTGATCCAAAATGCAATAACAAACTTGAAGCTAAAACTATAAAACATACCAACAGTCCTGCCAGTATGGTTTTAGCATCAGTCAATGCTCTTGGACTTAAGCGAGACCCCAGAACAACCAGGTACTTTGACAGTAAATTTTAGGCTCTTTACCTCAAAGAACTTCCCTGCTAAAAATGAAAGTGAAGACAGTTAAATCGGGGATGGTGGAACTTACAGACGCTGCCTGCTTGCGGGCCTGGCTGATGAGCTCTTTAATTTCAGACAGGTTTCTGTTCAGGTTCTCCTCTATCATTTTCAAAGGTTTCAGCCTATCCAATAGAAGACTTGCTTGTGCTTCGACTTCTTTAACTTGTTTTTCAGCTGTGATTGCTGCCAAAACATAAATGAAACGTTAAGGCAGGTTGAAAGAGAAACATACTGTTCATCGCTAAAATACTTAGCCAAAGTGGCCTGTTTCTGATCATTTTGTTTTCAGCAATTTTAAATATCAGTAACGAATAGGTATACTTAAGAGTATCCCATGTGACTCCTCTAGAGGTCTTTTAAAAAGTTAGAACCTTTTTATTGAATTAGGAAGAAAATTTCAGTCCATCACACTCATATTTAATGCCTATTAAAATTGAATATTAGTACTGCTTCTGCAAGCAGTGACATTTCTAAAGAGCAATGAAGCAGCAAACTTACCAGCTTTTGATGAATCAGTTATAAGTTCACTAGTTTTCCTCAATGTGTCGTTAACTCGGGACAATGTAGAAGTAGTATTCAGCAGCTTTTGACTGAAAACCCCAAAGTGATTTAAACCCATCACAGCACTGGTGTTTGCAGACACAGCCAGCTCTTTCACCTCAAGCATGTATTTCCTTGTATCTGAAACACAGTTCCCAGGTTAAAAAAAATTCACAGCTTTCATACATACTTGGGAGTAATCAATGCCTGGCTTCATGACAACACAGTTACAAACATAGTCAAAACACTAGAATGCTGTCAGTTACGTTCCTTTCATAGTAAGAGTTATATTTTTGCTTGTATTCTTCAGTCTGTGAGGGAAGCTCCAAACCAAGACCTACTGTGATCTAACTTTGCTTAACTGTTGAACATGTCATGGCTTACAAAATGGGAAGTTTACCTTCTGTGAAATTGGAGTGCCAGGAAGCTCCTCTTGCCCAGTTATTAGTTTGGAAAATGGCTACAGCTATGGCCTTGAACCAAAACCATGGTAAACACTCCCAAGCTGGTGATACAGATATGGATATAGCTATTGATGTAGTTACATTTGTTCATACACACACACACACACACAGAGGTATATAATAATAAAATATATTATACACATATATAAATAATAGAATTTGCAGCAATTTGAATTAAGGCTCGTCAGTTTAGATTTTCAAGTCTTTTGATCAAAAGACTTAGAATCATAGAATAGAATCATAGAATAGTTTGGGTTGGAAGGGACCTTTAAAGGTCATCTAGTCCAACCCCCCTGCCATGAGCAGGGACATCTTCAACTAGATCAGGTTGCTCAGAGCCCCGTCCAAGCTGACCTTGAATGCTTCCAGGGATGGGGCATCTACCACCTCTCTGGGCAACCTGTTCCAGTGTTTCACCACCCTCATCATAAAAAATTTCTTCCTTATATCTAGTCTAAATCTACCCTCCTTTAGTTTAAAGCCATCACCCCTTTTCCTGTCACTACAGACCCTACTAAAAAGTCTGTCCCTATCTTCCTTATAAGCCCCCTTTAAGTATTGAAAGGCTGCAATAAGGTCTCCCTGGAGCCTTCTCTTCTCCAGACTGAATAACTCCAACTCTCTCAGCCTTTCTTCACAGGAGACGCGTTCCATCCCCCTGATCGTTTTCGTGGCCCTCCTCTGGACCCGCTCCAACAGGTCCAGAGTGGTGATTCTTTCTTGTGCTGAGGGCTCCAGAGCTGGACGCAGTACTTCAGGTGGGGTCTCACCAGAGCAGAGTAGAGAGGCAGGATCACCTCCCTCGACCTGCTGGCCACGCTGCTTTTGATGCAGCCCAGGATACCGTTGGCCTTCTGGGCTGCGAGCACTCATTGCCGGCTCATGTCCAGCTTTTCATCCACCAGTACCCCCAAGTCCTTCTCGGTAGGGCTGCTCTCAATCCCTTCATCCCCCAGCCTGCATTGATACCGGGGCTGCCCCGACCCAGGTGCAGGACCCTGCACTTGGCCTTGTTGAACCTCATGAGGTTCACACGGGCCCACTTCCCGAGCTTGTCCAGGTCCCTCTGGATGGCATCCCATCCCTCAGGTGTGTCAACTGCACCGCTCAGCTTGGTGTCATCTGCAAACCTGCTGAGCGTGCCCTCGATCCCACTGTCTATGTCGTTGATGAAGATATTAAACCAAGTTTTGAATTCTAGGAAAACCGTTTTATTTTTCATGACCGGCTCTGAATACAATACAGACACAGAATGCAGTGATGGGGAACTTGATTCAGCCTATCCCAACAGGAAGATTATGTGAATTAATCAGACTCATAGTGTTTAAGTTCCCTGAATGAGTGTTGGCACCCAGAGTCACTAGCCTGAGACTTATATTTTGAATCCTACAGAAAGCTGGTGAGGCAAGAAGGTCTATTACACCCTTTGCTTTGGGCTACGATCACTTATATAGTGAGTGCACCACTCCCAATCTCAGCCTGTCCCTTACGCCCCCTGTGCCTGGAATAGTGGGAAGATGCTGCAGCTGGCACAAAAGGCCTGATTTAGGTCTGCAGGGATCCTTCTTCAGCACCAGTAACCTATACAGAGAGCAACACCACCATGAATCTCTACCCAGATTAAAAAAAAAAAAAAAAAAACCACACCAACAAAACTGAAATCAAACAATGTTAAGCTGAGAGTTAAGGAGAACAGGCATATGATTTTAATAATGCCTTAATTTTCAATGTGTAGCTTTATGTTAGCATCCTGCAATTAATAGCCAGTGTAACTTTATCATTAATATCAATCTTTAGTGTGAGTTAAGAGCCTGAGTTGTAAAATGGGTATTTTAAAGCTTTGGACTTAGCATTCTAATCTGGACATACAGTACAATCCAACAACCCAGGCAGGAGGTCTTTATGAGTGTTTTTCTACCTTAAAAAAAAAACCCATTATTAAGGTTGGCAAAGTATTTCAGACTTTCTTATTCACAACTTCAAAGACATTTTCTCTATTAGTTTCCATGAACTCTAGGTCTTGTCTTTATCCAAAACAATGACTTTTCTTTTTAAACGGAATTCTTTTGTTTCGGAAAAGCACAGAAAGAACATTTTAATCCGTTAAATGAAGTCAGCATTTACAACAAGAAAACACTTAGATGCAGATGATAAGATTCACAGCACAGTATAAACAATTTTGAAACAGGCTATCAAAGAAAGCAAAACCTCACAGTTCCATATAGAAGTTTCTCTCCATGTGGAATTAAATATTGTAGGACTTCACTCTTTTCTCATATCAGTGTAATTATATTGCTTTCAGAGCCCCTCCTGATTTACAGCAGTGTGAAATGGGAATCAGACTACAGATCTTATATGATAACCCAGTTATGTTTCATAGGTTTACTAAAAAAATGGAAAATATTCCTTGTAAGGGAGGAGGCTAAATGAGTCTCCAGTATAGCTTATTGCTAGGTCTCTGCAATCAGACAATGAACAGGATTTTATTACAACTGTACTAGACAGTTCTGTAATAAGGAGAATGTCAATATAAATTTCACTTACCATTAGGCAATGCTCTTAGGGTCAACAGGGAATCATTAAGCTGGCTCACAATTTCATTAGTGCTTTCCTGAATCTTTTCTACCTTTTTGTTCAACCCATTCAATCCAAATAAAAGGCCTGTTAGAAGAAATAACTGTGATTTTTCTATGCATAAACAAATACCATACAACCCACACAAACCCTATGTGTAGGGATAACAAGCATTCACTTATTTAATCAATGGAACTTTTTAGGTTTTTTTCAACAGAAACAGCATTTTACAAACAGGAATGCAAAATAAATGCAGTATGCACAGAGAAGCTCCTGTGGGCACTGTTCCATTCAAAGTTACCCTTTTTGGCCAACTCTATCAGACTGAATTGGTAGAAACATAGTCAGGAAAAGGCTATAAATTAAAATGATTCCATGATTGTGAACTTTTATAATTTTTATGATGTTCACTTTTTGTGATATCTGACAGGAACCAGTGTTTTTCTTTTATTTATTTGTGATCTGTTTGCAGAATCCTCTCACTAGAAATAAATATATGTAGAACAGAAGGAACAAAAATGGTACGTATTCTGTCCATCTGAATTACAAAAAATGTATAAATATTTGTAAAGCCATTGATATTAAAAGCAAAGACCATTTTGTTGCAGTTTATCTCTGTGAAACATTCACTGTCTGTCCAATTTTGTCCAWAATTTCCCTCAGGGCCAGTCTCTGCTCCTACACAAAGTCTGTGTTCAAAATGCTTTTGAACTTCCATGGTGCAGACTTCAATGCCTTGCTGGTATCTTTAGAGTAATAAAAAAACAAAAGGGATTTTGGAATTTATAGAGGGACTCTGAGCCAAAAGGCACTTTGTACGGACAAAAAAAGTTCAGCTTGATACTGTATTTCAGCTGTGTAGAAGGAACAAGTGAAAATGATTATGATTTTAGCATATCATCCTACATACTTGTGTAATCCATGACTTATTAGATAAAATTGGATTAATGGATTTCTTCAAGAATGATGTTTGTTCTACATCTACTGCACAATCCCTAATGATTTAATTCATAACATTTGGAAAAACAGCCATTTAAAGAAAGCATTGCTTGGAGGTAAATGAGGTATAGTGAGGGCCAATTTTTTAAATGTTTACAGAGAAAAATTATATTCTTACCCACAAAAGTAAAATACTACATGACTCCATAATACATTAATGTTAATTGTATGAAAATACATATATAGTCACATATAGTCACATGCATAGTCACATTTTACCTTAGCTTATGTTCATTTAAAACAAACAAACAAACCCACACAAAAGAACACATTAAAAAAACAAACAAACAAACAAACAAAAAAAAAMCACGAAACAGGATATAGGAAAAGAAACAGAAGCAGAAATGTGAACTCTAAGAACTGACCGTCATTTTTTTTCTTTAGATTTTTAGCTTCATTCTGAAATTTGGAGCTAAGCAGTAGAGCTTCTTTTCCAAGAAGACTGAGAGATTCCTCTGGCTGAAAAACACAGACATCAGTTGCCACATATGAAAAACAGAAATTCAACTGAAAACATTTAAATATCTGCGGATGTCTACTTCAAGTTACTGAACATTCTCGTTATTTATGAGATATTCTATTTATTACCTTATTAAACATCAATTAAAAAAATACAAATTGCAATCATTTGTCCAAGAATGTGACACTGAACCTCTTTGTGAGTTAATAAAAAAGATGACTATGAAATAAAACCTACCAAATTCCAGTTTGAACACTGCTACTGATTCAGTGTTGCCTTTTGGAACACCAGTAATTCTAGTTCTAGGCCTAAGTTAAAATGCCCAGCACTGAGCACTTTAAAGCGAGATATCTCAAAATCCCAGTTTTTAAAGTGTTCTTTTAATCCATTTCTCCAGCTGGAAAATCTGGAAAAGTACCTTGAAGGATTCATGCTGTACAAAGCTTTAATAAGACAGAGTGCTATAAAATAACATACAAGCTCACAAAACAATGCCAACTATTTTGATCACTATCATATAAATGCATTGTCACATATTTGTTTCTCTAGGCATAAGGTGCATGACACTTGTAAAACATAGCCCATTCCTTCCTTGGGTTTACAATTAGGAAAAGCAGAAAGAGATAAAAGGGGGGAAATAGAATAATATGAAAGTAATAAGGTCAGACTGATAACTGGCCAGGTCTTTTTAATCTACTGTTTCAATAACAACCTGATAATCTTGCAAGGCAGAGGGATGGCAGATGAGACACAAACATACATTTTATTATGAAATGTCCTTAACTAAGCAAAATAGTTGTGGTTGGGAATACCTAGATAGAAATGGAAGAGGGACAGGCCAAATAAGGAGATGGTTGAATAATTCCAAAGGCAGAAGGGAGTGCCAGAGATTTGGGAACTTAAGTCCTACAGGAATGCATGTCAGATGATTGATATAAACACTCATAGAATCAAGTCCAGTCCAGCTAACCATGCATTAGACGTTAAAAAAAACCAAGCAAATAAAAATGGTAAAATGGTACTGTGACAGAGAGAAAAGCAAGGTAAACAGAACGTGAAATCTGGTACCATTACTGCCTTGGAGTACAAATTCAGGATACAGTATATACTAGTTGGTAGGACATACACACCTCCATCAAGACGACTCAAATTTCAGCAAGTGCAAAAACAATTAGAACATATATTCCAAAGTGAGAAAGGGAAAAACGTTAATTAAAATACTAATATGGATACTTACTAAATCCAAGGGGCCATTCACAACTCTAGATGCATCATCTGCCAAACTCTCTGTTCTTTCAATCACACTTTTAACGCTGGAGTGGGTGTAGACAGCAGCAGTTGTGTTCAGAGTCACATTTCTTACTTTAGAGAGGCCACTAAATAGACAATTAACAAGTAATTCTGTTTTCATGACAGTATCTTAATCAAGCATTAAGTTCCATGTCTTCAGTTACAACATGCACATCTTTCTAGAATACACGATGCACTCCAAAAAAATGAGCACACCTTGCCTTATGTTGCGTAAGAGGCTTTAAGTTCATTATTTTGAAATGAAAAAAACAGTTCAAAGAAGGTTTTAATCTGGTTGGGTTTTTGGTTTTTTTTTTTATGTTATTCCTTGTTGTTCTGTTTTGTTCCTTTTTGTTTATGGTCAGTTTTTCAATTCATAAAGCCGCTTAGTCACTTGGAACAAACAAATCACATCGCCTAAACAGAACAGAAAAGAAACAGGTTCCTCAAAAGCAAAGTAGAGAAATACAGAATCTAGGAGGAAATTATAAGCTTCTGAAAGCTATTCTGTATTAAATTTTGCTGTATTGAATTTATCTGGCTGCGGTGAAGTCAGCAGAGTTGCTCAGTGTTACTCAGAGCAAAATTTTCTCTTTTCAGAAACTTAAAATACATGTAAATTTTCCAATCTGATATGATTTAACTTTTAACACATATCTGCTGACTTTAAAAGACAAACCAGCAAGAATCCTAGAAGGATTCCTGGGATAGAAGACTAATTTCCATTGAATTAACTGGAATGAATTCCCAACTTTCAAATTCTAGGAGTGCATTTGAGCGGATTTGTGATTGCAACCCACTCATTTCCTCAAGATGCTTTGAAAGCAACAATAACAGAGGCATAGTAGGAATAGCTTCTTGATGAGATTCAGAGATATATTGTCAAGAAGTATTCATACACAGACCAGAAGCTTTTCAAGCCATACCATGATATATTCACTGAGCATTTAATAATTTACTAGTTACTGTGTAAGTCAGCTACATGAAATGTGAGACTAATAAACCTCCTCCATATCATTTAATAAAGGCACACTGCATTAAAAGTAAAAAGCACTTGAAATGAAATGGGGAATAAAAATTGATCTTAGAATCATAGAATCATTTGGGTTGGAAGGGACCTTTACAGATCATCTAGTCCAACTCCCCTCCGTGGGCAGGGAATTCCTTTAGTGGATTAAGCTACCATCTATTTAAATTAAATCTGACACTACTGTAAAACTCTCTCGATTTCATATTTCTTGAGTTTATCACCTCTCTAGTGCCTCTGCAAGTCTTTGGAACTGGGTGGCATGGTCCTCGGCTCTGTATACCAGGTCAAGCACTCCTCTCACAGACATGTGCATCACCAGCTCATCCACGTGGTGTCGCAGTTTGGTGCTCCATAGGTCTAACCCATCCTGGTGGACCTCCAGGTTCTGCACAACAAAATGGTTTCCTCTTTTTTTTCAATAGCAAAATACACCTGATAGTGTCAAAGAGGATGTTAAAACTTAAGAACTTACAGATGTAGAGTTCTTTACATCTTGGGCAAGAGCAGCAGCAGCATTCACTAGGCCCTTCCCTTCTTTAATGAGCATGGTTGAGACTTCTTCACCTTCCTTTATATTTAGTTTTTTGTCCTATAGCATAAATATAGTGTTTTATAGTAGTTTGTAAAGTCAGCTAGTGCAGATGAGTTCATGTAACACATAATCATCTTTTGGTTTTCAAACAGGGGTCTGGTTTCCTTTGAGTTTTTAAGGTATCACATATATTAACATGTTTAAACATGTACAATTTTATTAAAGTCTAAAAAGCAGCTTTTAAACACAAGTTCATATTTGATAGTTCTTATGCAACAACACTGATTGTCCAGCCTTACATTTAACTCTGCCAGGTTGCTAGAGATAAGAGGGAACAAGCGATTGGTYTCATTGATGTTTGCGAGCACCTCATTCACCAGGTCCTGGGCATCTTGCAGTCTGTTGTTGTGCTTTGATAAGAGCTGGCTTGCATCCTTTTTTAGTTCAGCAAGCTCCTGCTGGGGTTTAAGATACTCTTTCTGAACCTGGATCAACAAATTTTCTGCAGCTCTGACAAAGAGAGGAATCAGAAAATAAATAAAAGGCAAAGGAGAAACTTAGGCATGGATTTCTTGAGGAGAAAATGGGGTCATGTGAAATTAATTTAAATGCATCTTCTTACAAAAGTCTGCAATTCTTTTCTATAATAGCATACATACACATGGTAGCTTAGTTACTTGTCTTACCACACAAAAAGATGACTGCCTGGGAGAGAGGGCAGTAATACAGTTCATAAACTTTGTATGTGGTGCCTAGAGGGGAAAAGGGTTAGTATAAATTGCATTTGCTTGGACTTAATTTTGGACATCCCCCACATCAAAATCKCTAAGAAACATTCCTCTGGGATTGCTCTATAACTTAATTGTAGTGATTCATATTTTGAATGTAAGATCAAAACATCAATTATGAGGATTGGCACCGGAAAGAAACTAGTAACCAGAACTAAGAGACATATACCCAAGAGTCCTGAAAAGTTTAAATATCAAATAAAAATAAATAGCTTCATTAAAATGAACACTGAAATGAGCAATCTCTGCACTTATCTTTTTTAATCGGTAACAGACGTTATCTGGGAAATGTAAAATCCCCCCGAATTTGTTAGTTGTTAATTGCTTCAGCTGTTCTATTTGGGAATATTTGCATCTCCATTTGAACATTTTCCAGTATTGAATAATTGAACTGAAAATGATCCTGAAATTCTGTTCCCTTTGTTCTTTTTCATTTCAGCACATAAGCTGCACACTGCAACTCCTGTAATGATGCTTTTACATAAATGTTTGTCTCTTAATCTGATTTCAAATCATATAGATCTTTAGCCAAAGCAAAAGAAAYCTAGTTTATTACAGTTATACACAGCAAAACATGTTCCATCTTCCTAATTGAACAGCAGATGTGCATTTGCATGTATTTCCTAAAACTAATAATTCACAGTCCTTACACTCAGAAGCCATAGCCTTAAAAAAGTTACAAGAATGAAAGTATTTTAACAAGACAGTAACGGCTTCTATTTCAGTGTAGAATAAAAAGGTTATATTCCAAATTGTTTGGGAACTTTGCCTTACACAGCACATGTGCTGAGACCTTAGTTACGAATGTTGCTTAACAGTATGTCATCACAAGCTCAGTCCACTGTGAGCCATGTGGTAACTTCTGCTCCCTGAAAAATGGACTGGCAAGCTGGTTATTTAAATCACTTTTGAATTTACAGCTGCACTGGATGATAAATTCTGCAGAGCAAACAATCTTATAAATCTTACTAACTCTCTTCTTCGATCTGCCAAAGGACTTATCGGAGAACTTTCAGAAATTTCAAGAGAGCCTATAATTGAAAAAGTTAATTTACAAATGCCTTGTATAACAGCTCAAAAGCTGATGTTGAAAATCACAACATTCTGTTACTATGCAACAGGACATTTTGAGACATTTTTGTAAGTGCAATAAAAGCTATTTGAAGTTCCTAATAAATATAAGAATAAATGGTACATTTCTAGTCTGTTTTCACATCCATTTAGCTTCTATACAATTTAAGATTCAGCACAAGGACAAGCACAGGAGTCTGTGGAACGGAATCAGACATGCTACCAACACAAACATTCTATCCTGCCTAATCCAAAGCACTTAATAAAGAAAAGTCAAATTTTCAGAAATATTCCACTCTGGTCTAAATCTTTGTCCCTTGAAGCCCATGTTAACATTCTTACAGCTTTTGGTGGGCTAGGGCAATACTTAGTATTTCTGAAGCTGGAACAAAAATTTTGCTGACTGTTGGAACAGTCAATGTTTTATACTGCCAAGTCTGGCAATAAGCACTAATAATGAATAAAAAGGCCATTTTAAAATAGTCTTTAACTGGCTACAAATCAAGAGAATGGAATACAGTCCTAAACAGTGGCTCAGAATGCTGAAACAAATGCCTTGGTTCCATTTGCAAATCTATGTGATACATATTCCAGTGACAATAAATTGTCATGTCCTTCAGCAGACCTGACATGACCTGGGCTTGCAATTGACTGAGACAGTTCTATGATGACTCCCAGTTAAAAGCAACAAGGAAATGTGTATTAGGGCCAGATCTAAAACAAACTGAAACCAGTGAGTCTTCTCACTTATCGAAAGGGAATTTTGTATCACATCCAAATAACAGGCTTTGGCTATATTAGTATCACGTGGGATGTCCAAATATCTTCAAATCATGTAACTCCAAATTCAGAGTTCATATAGCTCTACCTGGGCTAGTTATCCATCACACGGCCTCTTATTATGGCACAATGTTTCTCCAGATATCTCTCCAAAAAGCAGTATTGCATAGTATAGACATATGCGAAATAAAGTTTTCAGTAGAACAGGCTTACTTTAGGACACTRGTAGCATTATGGTCCTGTTGAACAAAATCTTTCTTGCGCAATGCATCCAAAAGGGCAGAAATATCATCCTGCAGGCTCTGAGATGTAGCATTTGACAGCGGGAGATCCAGGCCCAGTGTTTCATTTAGTGACATAGCAACTTCAGCAAGTACTAAGTAGGAGAGTAAACAATTTAGTCATACCATTAAAAAAAGAATATATGTGAACCCTCTGTGAAAACTGCAGCACTTTCCACGTAAATAGTTCTTTAAGAGTTGCGAAGGAAATACCCTTCTAAATTCTGCAAAGAAGTGGAAATATCTTAAAAGCAGGATACCTTTGATGGTTGTATGTACTGTGTCAATAAATCCTATCAGTTCTTGACTTTTATTCCTGGTTTCCTGAGTCATTGTGTCAAGCTGCCAAGCTTTTTTCAAAAATCTAGACGACTAGAATAAAATAAGAGATAATCTTTGACAGTTCTAAAACACTGATTAATTCATGACATTTGTCTATGGTTTTTACACTTTTTTCCCCAATATTGAGAATACTTTGTGAGAGGAAACAATGTTTTTTGATAAGGTAGACCTAGCTGATTCATAAATCTCTGATGCTTCCATGCTTGCAGATGCCTTAATTATGTTGACAGTTCCTGCCTCTGATATCAGTGAAGAACTGTGTTATCAAGTATTTTCATAACCAATAAGATCATAATTACCAAAGCTATTTCTTTAACAAAGTAAACATTACTTATTTTTTTAGCTACAACTAATGTATCTTAAGAAAATCACTCTTCTGGATACATCACTATTAGCAATAACAACACTGTTAGTGCAAGCACCTAGTTAGATCATGTATACATGGTCAGAAAGTTATAGGTACATATGGTCAGTAAATGAGATCTAATGGCTGAAGTACTATTGTCAATTTTCTAAGTACAATTCTTCTTGTGTTAAAACTGAATAAAGAATACAAATGTCTACTTTTCATGTGGATTTGCAACAGATTTATTTCTGCTGAGATCATTTTAAACACAATACTATAGGTATCAAAGACTTTTTGGTGAATATTCAGCTATGACATAATTTTGAGTAAGCTCCACATGTTAAAACCAGTGAGAAGAAAGTGTCTCCCTTTCTCTAGTTTTAGGGCCTTAAATGATCACAGTGCAAAAAGCTTCTGAACTTTAACAGAAACCATGTAAATCGCCTGTATAATATCATAAAACATTGTAGTTTGCAGAAGAATTACCCAGACCAATTAACTCCCCTCCTCATAAAAACTACAGAATGGACTGAATTCCTTCATTGAATTCTATAGATTTAGAATAATTTCTAAACAGCTCTCTGGCATTTATGTACCATGCCATGAAATCTCAAAGGATTTCTCCAGAAAGGCTAAGAAGAAAGAAGCCAGCACCTACCTCTTCATGCAGCTGATCAATTCCTCCTGATAAACTCAGAAGACTTTCTTTTGCTGTAGCTAATGAGTAAGTTGGATCTTCTCTAGGAACTATAGACCCCTATAAAAAACAAGAAGAAACCACACACTGTAATTTAATGACTTTGTTGTGTGTCCAGAAAAGTTCTGGAAAGAAAATAACTATGCACACTACTTAAATTATTTATATGTTTTAAATTACTGATTTGCAAAGCACGTAAGATGACATAAAGGAATAACATACATACAGTTCATGCAACAAAATGTGTCATTTCTTTAAATAAGGAAACAAGGATCCAGCCATGTCATACTTTCAATCGAGTAATAAGAAGGAAGCATAATTTCTACTTTCCTGATTCTCCATTTCACCACAGTCTGAGCTGCTGAAATAAGCTACTTTGAGAAGTTCCAAGGCCCATCAAATTAAATACTTCCATCCAGTCCCACAGCTGCTACTGTTTCGGCAGCTGGTCTTGTCAAAAAAGCTGCATCTAAGGGTATATCTGTGAGGACGACCCTGCAGAGCTCTATGTTTCCACGTTAAAACCCAGTGCATGGCACTCAGGAGTTGAGGATTTTGATCCACCACACATGGCAAGGTAACACAAGCAGCCCTGCAGATCCTCTCACCAATAAGAGAGAGGGTAATAGGCTGTATTTGGCTTCAAGGTCACCTCAAAACTACTCTATATAGCAATAAATAGGCCATTGTACCCAAGTGTATCATATTTGATACAGTCAAGGCCCGCAACAGAATACCACTTCTCTAAAGATGCAAATAAACTTAAGGCATCTCTTGCAAAGAGGGCAAGTTTGGGAAAGGTTATTTTTAGATTTCAGATGTTTCAGAGCCAACCATTGTAAATACCATAATAAGTATCATTTTGTCCAACTTTTAAAAGAAGTAATACACAGGATTATCCAACAGCCTTGTGTCAAATGGAAATTTCAAAGTCTTTTCCTCAGCATGAGGAAAGAACAAGTGAAAGAGAAACAGAAGCTGAAGCTCTTGAGCCTCCTGGGATAAAGCACAGCAAGGTTTCTTTAAAAGCCCAGTTCAAAAACCCAGAATGGGACAGCAAGTATGTCTAGGTATGTCAGGAGGAGTAAAGCAGGAGGCTTTAACTAGAAGAACAGAACTACTGAAGTCCTCAGATGGACTAGAGATTCAGAAGCAATGAGGAATAGACAATCTGATTTGATAACTTTCTCATTATTGAAAGACCCACACCTAATGCATAGAAAAGAGGAAATACTCGAGTTCCKGAGTAATCAGCATGAGGCAAAGACATAATACAGTGCAGGGGACAGCCCTTCAGGGAAGATCTGTAATTCACATAAATAAACTTAGGAATTTTCTGGCTTCCAGCTAGAGTTACTTTAGTACAAGGCAAAAGGGAAGGTAATCTTTGATTAGCCAGAAAGAGGGGAATACCTGCCTCCAAACAGAAAAACTATGAGACTACCAACTTACCGTCATGATCAAGTTGTTTAAAGAACATCGTGGCTTTACATAAACAGAAATGACATCATAGTCACAAGTGGTTTTATATCACTTTTAGCATCCCACTTCCAACAGAGTGACAGCTGGCTTTGATTTCATTTTAATATAAAAAAATGTATGTACTAAAGGAGAAACTTAAACTGCTTTTATTTTTACGTAAGATTTGACTTTGTTTTATAATTAAGTTGCTAAATAAGAGCTACACATTGAATAATGTTTATAGTCCCAGAAGATCATGCTCCTATACAAACACAAAACAATTACAGAAAGCAAGTCAAATGTATCCTTAAAGTATTACAATAATTCAGTACATTTATGCCTTATGACATAAAGGAAGGGATGCATAACTGAAGCTTTATAACTAAAAGGTTAGCAACTAAAACTAAAGGGTAAGAGTATCTCTGCTGAAGCATAAACATGTAATTTAATCAAGTTTGCCTTCAGATATTGTAATTATTAACATTTTGAAGTACATTGATTGGAATTCAGTCTGCCTTACATCTTAAATAGAAGAAATTTTAATTCAAACTCTTAATTTGCCAAATTCAGCAGCATAAGAAGGCTCATGTTATTTTGATTTTGTTGTGATATGGTAGAATACAAATAAGATAGCTTTGTTTCCGTCTTAGAGCTTGTCTTGCTTGACTTATTGCTGAGCAGACTCTTATCAATAAATGTGCATATTTTAGTGGTCATGAAGTAGGGAGGATTCTGTTTATTTCTGGCTTTGTGCAGAGACGACATGAACTTAATCCTCAGCAACAATAAACGACCTTCTAGAACCACAAAACGTGGTATTTCATGCTTTGTTTAAGGGGGAGAGGAGATGGAAGGAAAGCTTGCCACAAGCAGCCTGAAAGTGTCTAACACTGAAACATTCTACCTGGCTTTTTTGTCCTGAAATGGAGGACAGAGTAAGGCACTTGGGACTGCCACACAACCAAAAGGAAAGCAAACCACTGCATCCCAGGCAGCCTATGGACAAGCAGCCTACCACTCTAGAGGAGGACTCCAGGGGACTCTTGGGGAACAGCCTCGAGATCTATGCCTCGGCAGCTCTTTAGCAAAGGGACCAACAAGGGAAAAGACCTGGCCTGATGTTTCTACTTCACTGCTGAAAATTATTCCCCTTGCTTTCAGTAGGTCTGGGTCAGTCTTAGGGATGCACATAATCCAGGTGAGCACATACATATAGCACATTCAATAATCACAGTGCTGACTGAAAAACATATTCATCCATTTATTTAAATGCTAGTACAATGAATGAAAAAAAAGCAATAAAGGCAGCTAAATAACTTAAGGTATATTTCTATACCAAACTTAATGGTCTTAATCTGGTATCACTTACACACATTCAAGCCCTGAACTTCAGGAGGGCTTCTGTTAAATTAYTGGCACACGTGAGTGGCTGCAGTTTTGCTTTAAAGGTGTAACTAAGTATTTCTACTATTTGTACATTCATTTTACCTTCAGATGTCTTGTTGCATTCTCCAACTCTGACAATATCCCATACGGCACACGGGCCACACCAGTGAGGTTTATTGAAAGTATGGCCTTGTTGAGATTATCCAAACTGTTTAACAAAACTCCTGTGCAGTTGTCATCACAAGCTAAATAAACCATTTTAAGAGGAGGAAGCAATATTAGTATTAAAAAGAAGCCACCAATTACTGAAATTTATTTTTATTTACACAGTATGTGCCTTCACCTTTTGAGTTAAAGAGTGATTAAGTACAATAATTTTGAGTATACAGATTTGTAGTATTGCCCTCCCTTTCCTGCCCCCACAGTGGACCTATTCCAAACATACTCTCCTTAGGTTAGCACACATTCAAGCCTTATTGATCCTGCTGGCTATTGAGCTCCTTGCTGTATTATAAGGTTATTGAGCAATTTATAGCTATATTGCTATAAATCCAGGGTGATACCAGTGACACTCAAACAGGTTAGGAAGACAGGAAATTCAAGCCTATAGTGGTGTAATTCCATTTATTCCTTGGGGTTTTTTTCACTTACACAAATCAAAATCTGAGTCCTAAATCCTAATTCACTGTAAAAGCAGATTACTGTACTKGCTGTGTCTTTCTGCTATCCACCCTCTCTTAAGGAATTACATGACTAATTATTGGTGGAATATGACTAATTATTGATGGAGAATGCCTACATACCTGGGATAACTCCAGAAGTATTATTACAGCAACCTCACATCCAAAAAGTCAACGACATAGGAATATAACATTTTCAAATAAATAAAGGTATGCTACAGACAGCAAAAAAGTATTAAAATTATCTTTCTTTAAACTTGTCCATAACACTAAATAAGCCATTTTAAGGACTAACTGCTTGTCTGATGTTACGATCTCTACCATAGTTTCCTCCATGTTCACAGAATGGTTGAGGCTGGAAGGGGCCTCTGGAGATTATCTAGTCCAACCCCCACTGTTTTACAGAGATATTAAGTTGTTAAGATTTCTTTCCTTTCATAGAAAGAATAGGGCCTGACATCATAAAAACATTCAAGGATTAATCATGTGCACATAAGTATCACTGGAATAGACCAAAGCCCATTGGGAAAGTAAACAAATTAAAAACCACCTACAAACACACTCATCTTCAACAAGAAGATGTCTCGGTTCACACTCCTCACAGAGCCGTCCTGTCACACCTTGCTTACAGAGGCACTGGCCAGTTGCACGATCACAATTAACATCAACAGAGCCGCTTGGATTGCACTGACACGGATGGCAGCTGCCACCAGCAAGCTGAGGGTCACCATGATAGCCAAGGGAGCACCTACACAGGGAGGAATAGGACACTGAACATCAGGGGATATTCATCATGAAATTAGAAATTATATTTGAGAATCACTGATAGGTGTTTAATTAATGGCTTCTTAATTAATGGCTTCTTAACAGTGACTAACAAATCCCTCTAAGTCCTTGAGCACTCATTCATATATCTATTTATGAACACTGAATAATCTATTCTGAGTACAAATGTGTCTCATATTAATCAAACTGGCCGTGGGAGTTGGGGATAAATGGGGACATCATGTGTAACTCACCTTTCACAGTACTGTCCTTCATATCCTGGGAGACAAGCATCACAGTGGTAATCCTGAACACCTTTCAGGACACAAGTGGGACTAAAACTGGAGGAAGGATAAACAAATACCATACAAAGACAGAGAACACCTTAAGCCACAGGCTAAATATCGTAAGCAACAGCATCCCCTGCTCAATCTGATGCAGTGCTCTAGAATTTGTACTTCAAATTTTTGTTTCTTAAAAAGTTTGCTTTCCTAATGCAACTCCATTACTGTATAACATGCTAAAGCACCTTATGGGCTTCCTTTTAAAAGAGAAGACAATGAAAAATGGATGCTGCATGATATGGCTATAGTATATTTCTAACTGAGACTTGCATGAGAACATCAGAGTTGCTAGACTCTTATTCTGATTCAATTATCCAAAGGGAAACAACAAATATGCTTTTCAAGCTTCTGGAGAAAAAACAGCCTGCAGAGCATTTTTATTTTCAAAATATGACGTTAACTGTTCCTCTACCAAACAGACAGATATATAAATTTCAAACAAAAGAGTACTCATTCTTACCCTATGACTGATCTCATGAAAAGTTCCTGCATTGACTGGAGATGGCCTGAATCTTTGTAAATACAAAAGCATTGTTTTTCGAATCAATGAAACTAAAACATGTCAGAGCAACTTACTCCATTATCTATAAAACATTCTATATGGCTGATCTACTCTTAGAGAAAAAATTGACTTATCCATCAGTTAATCTTTTTATTWTAAAACCTCACAGAGTTACCACTAGCTGTGAACAACTCAGAATGTAAGCTCCATTTACTAAAATAAGTAGCTTTCAAATGTCTAAAAATTAGGGGCATGTAACGATAACTAACTCCTGTTGTCATAGCATGAGGGGAGTAGGAGGTGGGACATACAGCACAAGAAATCCGGAATGCTAAATCATACATTGGATTTATTAAGTTCTGGTTACCTAACAGGGTTGGCTCTGGGACAGGCACAAAGAGAGCAGTCGTTGACAGATCCAATTACTTTCCCATAGTAGCCTGGGGCACAAGCACTGCAGTAATCACCAACCGTGTTATCTCTGCAGTTCTGATACACAAAATGGAATTCAGACAGTTTAAAACAATAACAAACAGCAAGAGGAACTTTATCTTCCCCCCAGCCAATAAATGTATACAGTTTCCAATAACCATCTCTAAATGTCACTACCCATTGGTCAGCATTCTCCAAGTGGAGGAACCTTTTATGCAAAAATAAGCAGAATGCCAGCATATTTTCTCTTATGTGAATGCCCCCTCAGGTAGGCTGACCTAATTTTTGTTCTAAATTTCCATTAAGGTTTATATATTTCCACTTCTATTAATCCAAATCAGGCCAGGAAATCACAGTACAAAGCAAAAAATCCTCAAAAAAAAAAGAAGCAACTGATGGAAAAATTAAACAGGATGCCTGGATGAAGAATGTAAGTTTCAATGCTTCCGCAAATGCGTTTGAATGCTATAAACCAAGGACCATCCACAGTTAGGATTCACAAACACCACATTTAATTTGTCAACAGTACTGATCAACAGCCAGTGCTATTAATATTAAAACACTGTATCGGTATTATAAGCATAATTTAACTGACTAGTCCCCTAAGTGAATAAAATTCAGCTTCTCCTTTTTATTTTCATTTTTTTCTTTTTTCCCCTTTTTTGATTCATATTCTTGCAAGTGCGTATATTTTAGACGTTAGCTGAAGACAGTAAGCAGTAGCAATGCAGCCTCCTATTGTATGGGAGCAGAAGTCAGAGGTGAAAACCATCTCTTTTGCCTACACTACTCAGCCAGAAATGTCTAAGTAGTCATCTCCACACGTAGATGACTTGCCACCCTTGCAACAAGAAGCTGAGAGGAAGAATGACTAATATTCACTTGTGTGAAAGACCTATGTATTTTGGCCTTGTAGAAATGAGAACCATAATTCTTACTCATAAGATACATACTTCAGGACAAACCTGAGAGCAAAAGAATGGTTTACAAAAGCCTGAAGGACTAACGAAACTCACTTTAAAAACTGACTTCAAGAATGAATTCAGCAGAAGTTGACTTTGAACTAACCAACTCACCACTGGAAAAAAAAAGCAACTGAAAAAACTTTAGGAAAGAATATTGAGCCATGCCAGAGAACAGACTTAATGTGCCTTATTTGGTTAGCTGAGAATTTGCTGTCCACAGGGCTGTCAGCCCACAAGAGAGAGGCAATGTGTTAGTCAGATGTGGCCCCTCTTTGCAACCTTTGGGATAAAATGAGAGAAGCGAGCAAATTAACTTAGCTGAGGCATATCCTTATACTACTTTAGTCTCTGGGAGTTAAAAAAGCCTCACTTAAAGCTGCCCAGAGAATTCTCTTCCTGTGAGACAAAGAATTTGACTTTGACCTAGTCTGTGGTGTGGTATGGCTTACTGCTTCCTTTACTACTACTTTTTTGTGTGACTAAGCAGACATTGGCCAGACCAAGGACAGAAGCCCAAAAAATCTCACAGAAAAACAGATAAACTGAACTGATACACGAGTTATTTTTAAAGTAAAATTTAAAATGAAATAATTAATGATTTTGAAGATGTTAGTGCCCAAAAAGCTTGACAATTTTACTGAATGGACCCTAAGGGAAATACTACTCAAATTTTCCATTTTTTAGAGTTGGGGGGAAATTATACTTTATCCAAATAGCATAGCCATATACTTCTCCCAGAAACTCTTTCCATAGGTTACTGCCATTGTATGCTCAGGTGAAAGCAACAGAAAAATGTATAAATTGTACATACCAAGCACCTTCCAGTTTCAGGATCACAGGTTTCACTGTGGTTGTTGCACTGACATGGCACACAAGGTGTTATCAGAGCGTGAGGCTCTTTTACACTGAGTTCTGTAGGCTTTCCCCTGTAGTATCCTGGAGCACAGCTCTATTTGTAAGGGGAGTAAAATAAAAAAAAAAATGATCATGGCTACCAAAAGTTACAAACAATTTTAAAAGCCATTTAAGTAACTTTTTTTATCATCTCACTACTAGACACACAACAAGGATTCAAGGATTCTGTACCTGACAGGACAATCCAGCATAACCAGCAGGACATCTACATTGCTCTACAAGATGAGCTCTAGCTCTGCCTAGATGCATTTCTTCAAACTTCACTGCAATTTCCATTGAGATATTTGCAATTCTACAAGATATATGCAGAAGAGAGCRTGAACACCTAGAGAAGTCCTAGCATCAAAACTGAGATCCAAACATTTTTATGCTTCAAGGTCAGGGTAATCTCCCATAATCCCCTTTTCCCCATGCAAATATCTAAGTAAAATCTGAGGAGTCTTTACATTTATGGAAATTCAAGACCTACAACAAACAAATCAGAAGTACTTCAAAGAAATATAGGCTGATTCCCACTGGTCTGCAAAGCCTGGCAAACCCACCAGGCAAGGGTATGTATTTCTGCCTCAGAAACTCTAGACAGAAATACATCTGTTTTGTCCCACAGATTTTTGGACAGAGTTAACAAAAAGATAGTTGAGGGCCTGTGAATCAAAAATAGTCCCAAATCTGGAGGTGGAATCACACGTCTTCACAGCTGTGAAGATGTACAGATATTGTTTTCATTGGATGCATCTCTGTTTGTATTGTTAGTTTCCGAACTGACAGACGCAATGACCATATCCCATCTCCTCCCTCTGATTAGTAACCTAGTTCTGTTCAAAATGGCAGTAAAATGCTACCATTCTGAGGTGTGAATATTTTACTACCATTGCCCAGAGTGCATAAAGCTACAGGAGAGATTTGTACCTAGATTGATACAAACTCAAGAACTTAGGAGACCACGTGTTTCAATTGAAAAAACAAACAACATTTCAATAAAAACAAGATGGGAAAGAAATAATTTAGAAAACAACTAACTATATCACCAATCCTGCAGAACACTGCATCAGCCTGGAAGGCTCTGTGCTTCTTTATGGGTTTTTCTATCAAAGTAAGTAGCAGAGACATTTAGTGTTTCAAAGAAAGAATTAAAGAGGGATTCTGCTGCCATTAAAGGTCATAAATGTTTTCTTATCAGAGGAAGAACAAAAGTCATAAATAGGAAATTGGAAATTTCTCTAATTTGACTTAAATCTTTACTGTATAGCTCAGTTGGGACTATTTCTAGGTTAAATTACAGTAAATGCAATACAATAAGTAAATGCAATCAGAGATTGCTTTACCTGCTTTGCTGTAATCCTTGGCCATAAGATGCCTTGATAAGGATGTATTCAACATTGCTTAGCACAGACATGAAGTCAGAACGTAAGACAGGCTCATCAGACACAGAGTTAAAATACTTCCATGAATCCTAGGAAAACATAACACATATTATTAAAACCATGACTGTTCAAGCTTACTTCAAGGTAACACTCTGTTCCTCCTTATGTGTTCTTTCAGAAACGCAGTCACAGTGACTATGTCTAAACTCTAGGTCCCAGAAAAGCCAAAATCTTGCTCCATGTTAGAACAAGACATGGTTTTATATCATTTCTCCTCTCCTTCCCTTCCCTGCACTTCCATAACCAGTTTCTACAGGAAAGCAGTCCAGGCCTCATGGCACAGCTTCTTCCAGCTAGATCTGGAGAATCCAGACAGCCAAAAGACCAGGGCTTCATTTTATGTGCAGTTAGAAACAGTTGCTGTAACTGTGCCCTGCCTCCTGTCAAGAAGAGAGACTAGACCTCACCTCAGCCCCAGTCAGCAGAGAGTCCCAGAGACTAAAGGAGGTCATGGTTACCACCTCTGAAATTGTCCGGTGGGCGCTACTGCAACTTACTGCTCCTGCTAGGCTAAGATTCACATCCCATGCGATGCTCCTGGGCTGTGAGTGTAACATACAGGCTACAAAACTATGAGACTGCCTGAGAGTGGCAATACCTGACTGCCTGTCATTTATCACTGAAATCTGAGTCTGTGTTTGAAAAGCTTGCCACAGCAACACCTTCAGCACTTCCAAAAGAAGAAATGATGGAAAAATGTTATTTGCTGCTATAGCACAATATTCCCAGCCATTTTTTCCCTAAAATAGATGCATTTTAATCCAAGTGCTCTATTTACTCAGCCTATTTGAAATCAGATGTGCATTTTTCAAAGTATTTTATTAAATATATAAAGCTTTTCTGTAAAAGCTCATAGAAAGAAGGAAATATTTCCACACCAATGTTTTAGCTTACCTCCTTCATTTCTACTTCCTTGTCAGTTCTTACTCCGTTTTCTGGAGAAGGGATGTCTACATAGATGACCAACTTGCTGGTGTGACCTCCTTTCATTACAATCTGTGGCTCAAAATTTGAGGTTCCAAAGCCATCTAAAGCGTAAAAAGCTACAGTATATTTCAGCTTCCCTCCATAGGCCATGAGCTGTTTGGATAAAAAATTATTACTTTTATTTATTCCAGGGTTAGAGCTACTAGCTGAAAATATTTTAACATCATCAGAAAGACTTGAAAATTGTCAGTTCTTAGAAGAATTGGCAATAAAACCTGAAAATTGACTTAAACTCAGCAGTTTTTGCACCAAGGTTAAATGCTTATTTCTAAAAAGCAGTCTCAGTTTCTTCTTTTAAGCCCTTTCAAGGTGTGCACTCAATTTTCATTTAATTCTTAAGCAATAGATTCCATGATCTATATACTGAATCTAGTGTCAAGGTTGAAAACTCTTTCAGGTTTCTAAAGTAAAATTGAATACATCACTCTCTTCCCCCCCCATACGATCTCTGAAGAGTAACATGGTAGTTAAATATGGGAATTTACAGGGTCAAGAAAAATCTCATTAGGAAAGGGTAATGTAAGCATATTGTTTGTGCTTGCTATAAATAAGTTCAGTCACTGAATGTTTATAATATTATGACCTACAAGAACAGAACTAACGCAGAAAAATGTGATCAAGGTAAAGTGACTATTACATAATAAAGGAGTGACTACTAGACAATAAAGAAATTATCTACAAAGCATTCTAACTATTTAATGATCTTACCTGGTCTCCCTGAAACTGCTCTGGTAACCTCCAGTAAAATGTTTCTGTATTTAAGTATTTTCTGACTATAGCAGCATCCAGTAAAACGTCAGGAAATTGTGAAAATACTCCTTCCACTGTTCCAGTCAGGTTACTTTGAGCTACTACACGCAGAATGGACTGACCTGGAGCTAAGGTTATCTGCAATACAAAGAACAAAAGATTCATTCAACAAAAATACTGCATCTCAGTTTAATATACTGTTAACAGTTTTAGCTGCTTTGAGATAGTCAATAGTCCATCTTAGAGTAATAAATACCCAAACAAAAAAATTGGGTAACATGTTTGATATTTATTTTTTTAAAAAGTGTTGAGTGAAACACAAGATTTCAGAAATAAGACTATGACCACTTACCATTTGCTTTCTTTTTTGTTCTGCCATATGCCACTGCCTATGTAAGCTAGCCAATTACACTCAGCCTGATTAATGAAATGTACGCACCCTTAGGCACACCAGTGTGGTACCTAACATGAGGATAACACCAAACTGTGACTGTATATTTATGTCACTTTACTTACAGGAATTCTCACATGATCTTCTAGTTCCGAACAAAATGTGGTCATTCCAAAACAGAAGCACGGAGTACAACCTAGTGCATTGTTAGCAGACAGAGCAAAAGTTCCAGGTTTACACTCACTGCATTGTAGACCAAATACATTTTCCTGGAGGAAATAAAAAAAAAAAAAAAAAATCATAACAGCACACTCATTGTCACTTTGCTAGCTGAATGAAAGATGGTTCTTTTTGGAAGAAAAACTAGTTGCTACGTAAACTACATAACAGGAAGTCAATTATTGTATCTATTTGTATCTATTCTGTTTTACTATACAGTACGTTACTTCTTCCATTATTTTCCAATGCTGTTTTTTTTAAAAAAACACACACATAACGTTCAAGCTAAACTCATGTATGTGAATTTCTAGCAAAAATTAGCAGCTATACATTTCCACTCAAGACAGAAAAATTTTCTTTTTTTTTCCCCCCATCTGGAAAAAGGGCTCTCAAAGCCAAAGAAACTGCTCAGTATGAATAGGAATCAGGGGGCCTATTCCCAAGTGTCTGTGTTTGCACTCAGTTCCCAACTTGAGTGCAAAAGTCCAACTTGAAGAAACACCCAAAACTACAGTCAATGCCCACTGGCACCTTTAACCAGAAGACTGGAGAGAAACCTATGAAGGCATACATTTGTTGCCTTGAAGTAAGTCCTCTTCTTGAAAGACTCAGTCTTTCAAGAACACATCCCACCTTTTCAGAAAAAGCTATACTACTGAATCTCTGTATTTAGTGTTTCCTTTTTTTATAGAAGAATGTAAGTTCAGACTTGACTATTAGCAATATATGTGAGTTACTCTAAAGCACTGACTTTAGTTATAGCATAGGAAACAAATTTGAACTTGCAAAATAACCACATTTAAAAAAAAGTGCTGAGATTCTCCATTTTGTATTTATTGGTTTCTTCCTATCATTATCATTTGAATTTTCAAAAGAGCGGGCTATATCATCTGAATCAATGTGCTGTTCCCAAACCTAATAAAACCATGTGTGTATGAGCAGAAAAAATTTCTCTGTATTTCATTTTTTCTATTTGTATAAAGAGGATAAGAATATAATAGCTTTTTCATTGGAGTTTTCTAACATTTAATTAGTTTTTTTAAATGCTTTCACATCTAGGATGGAAGAAGCTGTAGAAATGCTGTCTGTCTATCTCTATACAGAGAATTAAATAATTCATTGCCAAAACAGCATGTAAGGAAATTTACGCTTTTAAGTTAAGAAAAAAACAACTTTTTTTTATCAGAGATTGTCTGCTCAGAAACTTCAAGATATCAGTTAATGTGACCTGCACTCGGAAGTGCAACTCTTGCAGCAAAGTATTCCTAGACTGTGTGAAGGAAGAGTTTTCCTTGGCTTGAGGAACAAACATTTTCTCCGTATTGCTCACTGCATCAGAATACTTTTATCTGTTACTGCTGGTTCTTATCCAAAGTTCTGTGTGTACTGAGAAAAAAGAATTTTAGATAGCAACTAAGAAATAATGCATATGAGTTAAGAACTATTTGCAAGGCAAAATGCAATTGTAGAAAAAAGCAAGTGGGATAAATAAAACATGTAAAAATTGTACCATTAAAAATGGTTCATACGGCATTGTTCTTGGTATTGGAAGGCATTTACATCATACAGAGAAATATAGTGACACTGAAGTCACTAGCACCATTTTCATATATTTAACAAGATTTACAAAAATTTTGTCCCAGAACTCATGGCCAATGCTTTGTCCTATTCAAAAGGAGGCAGACAGAAATCTAGGAGAAAAAGGAAAAGCAAGACAAATGCATCCTCATTCGTTTCTATCTTRCAACGCTAATCCATGAAAAAGAGGAATCTGAATATACCACAAGAATGATGTGGTTACAGAAATTCACTTGATACATAATAAACATATGGATCTTATATTGAGCAAATGTAATCTATTTGAATTTAGGACTACAGTGCATAGTTGTGAAATATGCCAAATCCTGTATAAGACTAGAAAGACACCAAGTCATTTTTCTATCAAATGTACAGTGGCTGTTTTGTAAACTTACCAAGGATTCAGCATTATTCAGCTAGAAATGACTTTTTGTGATTAGGCATACAATGGGTCTTGATCCTGACTTCTTAACACATATCCACATTAAATTCCAGGAATTCTGTCTAAAAGAGAACTACAGTACTGTGCCACAATAATTTTATGACCACAAACTGGAAATAAAATTACCTGGCTATGTAAAACAAAACAAAGGGAGGTAGGAGAGACAAACCATCTAGTATTATGACAGTAATTTCTGAGAACAGAAATAACAATGCCATGTTGGTAACGTTGCTATCTCTTCTGCCTACAGCTGTGTTGTGTCTGTCAAAAGTGCGGAATCTCACCTGGCAGTTTTTAACCCAGCTGACTAATAATAAGACCTGTTTAGTGCTGGCACAGAAAACCCTTTAGGGGTGATTTAGGTGTACTCAGAAATGTCTCAAAGGAAGGACCTCTTTTGAGGTCCTTCCAGCCCTATACCTTCCATGACTTTTATGTAATAAATGACCAGAAAACCCCAATGCCGTCCCAAAAGTGTCTGAATACTTCAGTACCTTGCAGGTACAGATGCCAGTTTCTTCTTCACAACCACAAAGTCCTTCAGTGTCATCACACATCTCTGCTTTGGTTCCACTCAAGTCACAGTCACAGGCAACACAGTCTGGGTAGTCCCTGTAGCCTAATGCACACCTGGAACAGACTTGTCCTCCAAATTCAACTTTGCACTGGCATTGACCCGTCAATACATCACACTGAAGACTGGTTGAACCAGTGACACTACAGTTGCAAGCCTTAGATGAAAAGAAGAAATGTTCATAGACAGCAGATCTTTAAAAACAATTTTGTTACTACAGAAACAGCACAGTAAATTTAGAGTGGCCCTTAAAACTCAACGTTTGTCAACAATTACTATACAATAATAAAAGGGAAGAACTTCCACATAGAAATGGGGTTGTTTAGTTTGTATTTCAACAAAGAACTGCATTCCAGTAAACAGTGGACAGCAAAAAGTAAGCAGCTCTGTTGATTCCCAAATCTGGGTTGGGAATCAAAGGAGTTGAAGGAAGCTGTTGCAGAAAAAGAAATCCAAAAGATATTATTTAAAATACTATGTATTGAGTGCAGCAAGTAAATTAAAATAATGTTATATAAATGTTGGATGAAAGAAATCTCTAAGTACAATAATTTTATAAATACGATAGAAAGAAAAATCTTAATACTGACATTCTTTCAAGATTTCAAGGAGCATCATTAGGGTCTACATCTTGCTCAAGCTTTATTTACTATTTGATGAGGAACCAAGAATCTCATTGCATCCAAAGGTGGCAAGATCAGCACGCACTGCCGCTCTGTACCAAAGCAATACTGTTCCCTGGCAGAGCCTATCCTTCGTGATGCAATCAGTAATATGAACCTGTTATTACAAATATGCAAAGTGGATGTACTTAATTCATCATTCTTTTTTGAAACGGGATGGATCTAATCTTCAGTCTTAATTTCATATCTGTGGTTACTCAAAGTCCAGTTTTGCTCCATGGTTATTTCTAACAGTGCAGGCAAAAGTACATTCCATCTATCATCACCTGACTGTGAGCATTTTCCCTGAGTCTTCTTTCCTCATCATCTCTCTTTGAGATGAAAAGCCTTCTTTGTAAAGCACTCTACATAAAGACCCACAAAATCTATTAGCATCACTATGTATCCTTTAGCATTCTTCACAAGTTTGCTGCTCACCATTAGTACACTCCTTGTATTAAACAGTTTTCACTCTAGCAGCAAGCACGAGGTACCACACTGCCTAGTCTAATACACTTTATGACCAAACAAGTCAACAACTTTGGCTCGCAGATACCATTAAAGGTCTACAGCTCTGAACGTCAAACCCTATTTTAAGAATCATAATAATAGAAATAATTTACATGTGCTTCAATCTCTATCTGTATGTGATAAAGATAAATAAGGACATAAGGTACAATTAACTGTGCTGCAGCACACTTGAAAAGGGCTGTCAGCAAATCAGTTGTACAGCTCTGCTCCATCACTGCACCCAGAAATGGATGCTGAATACCAAGAAAACTGCAAGAAACGGGGCCAGATGAAATGTCCCACCAATGCAGTCTGTGTTGCAAAAACAGACCAGCTGGGTTTCTGATAACATCTCCCCCATTTCATCCATGTAGAGAGCATGCAAGAGCCTTTCCAGGGTTTGCCAGTAGACATTGCACCGGATCTCAACCTGCCACAGCTGACTATTCAGCACAGGGGAGCCTCTGTTGGGACTGTTACCTGCAGATCAGGGTATTGTTTGTTACATCAAGAAAGTAACTAAAATACCATAGAGTGATTCGTGTTAATTACTGTGATGCTGTAACCAGAAAGAATGCTAAGCAACTTAGCAAAAGTGAGCAGTTACATATTTAATAAAATTTGATCATTGGCAACTGCTGTGGAATCACCATATGAAAGGAACACTTCAAGGGAAATGCACAGGGACCAGCACATTTTATTTGCAGGACATTAGGTAAGAATGACAGTAGCTGGTAGCTGACAAAGCAGTGGTTTAAAGACCAGCTGCCAAGTAAGTTGCTATAAATCACTAAGATGGTAAACTCTGAAGAGATATTATAGGACTATTTTATCATCCTTACTCTAAAAAATTAAAGAGAGAAAAAAGAAAACAATTTGGCTGATACTTGTACTTGTCAAGTACTTACTGCATATAATGACAGACCTTGTCAAGTTGACTATATTTGTGGTTTCTCCATTGAAATTACCCATTACATTCATGGAATTCAGAGGCTTTTTAAAATCTCAACATTTATAAAATGAAGATTGGCACAATGCCATACCTGTCAGGAATTTGTTGCATGAACCTAATTGCGTAAATGGTTGCTACTCCTTGGATCTGCACTGAGTTAGCATTTTACTGCTTAATCACAAATATTAAGCTGAGATAATGGGAGTTACCATTTTTCCATTCATGAAATATTAACTACCTTAAACCATTTTAATTTTAAATATTCAGAAAAAAAGTGTGCATTGGCTTTCAAGATAAGCTAGATTTCATTGTTCTTAAAACCATAATATCATCACTCCTTGATTAGCACAGAAACTATGTTCCTTGTTGCCAGTGGTTGTTATAAATCTGTTCTAGTATCACTGTTTAAGCATTTAGAATACACACTTCAAAATTTTGATATGATCTATGCACCTATCCAGAATAGGCACTCTGATTGGTATTTTCAAAGGCAGCTTTCTTAGAAGGTTCCTCAATAAACATTTTACAGTCTGATTTTTTTTTTTTTTTTTTAATGTGAGCGTGTTGCGCTAACACTTTGAGACAGAGAATCAAGATTGAGGTTCTTAAAACAAAAGTCCAATTCTGACATTAGTATAAGGTGAATTGCTTTTAACAGCTATGGCTTTCCAGCCAGCCTACCATACCTTGCAGCCAAGTTTAGGAGACAGTCCCCAGTGATTTTCTTCACAGAGTTCACATTTTGGTCCCCGAGTGTGAGGGGGACAAATGCATTGGCCAGAATCAGCATTACAGTTGTTCTGAGTATGAGCACAGTCACAGGCTGCAAGAGAAATAGGATTGATTATCTTTACCCTTGCTTTAGCTACAGAAAAGAAACTCCAAGACCACTGATAGTCTTACTTTTCTTAATTATACAGTAGTTTATCCATTCCACTAAGAACTCCTTGCCATCCCTAATCACTGAGAAACAAATTATGACCACAGCGACATTTCATCTTTTTATTAAAAGCCCATTATTGCTTCTTGACATAGCCTGTTTGGCGGTTTAAAAAGCAGTGCTGCATTTCCACAGGGGAATCAACAAAGCCAAAGAAAATTATTGTGGAGAAGAGTAAATTTGTAGGAAAAAAAATTCTATTATAGAGAATACAAAACTCAGCAGGAGATATGATAATGTTCTCAAGCAGGTGAAAGGATTAATCTCAGGAATTGGTACTTTTCAAGGATTGCTTAGTGAATAATAAGGATGGATAATTATTTTTATAACAACTAACTGCTGCAGGACTTGTTTATTTAAGAAATTTTAAGAAATGCAATACTATTCTTGCTAAAAAGCAGAAGTCCGGAAAAGTGGTTTTATTAATCGTTTTAATAACATTTACAAAATTGTTGAGAGTAACATGGGTAAAGGTACCTGAGGGATCTTTGATTCTTAGTAAAGGCACAGTATATTATGTTCCAAAACATAATCCTATCACATAATCTCACTGCAGATTTCATATTACTATGATATTTGAGTCATGAAAGAAATGTTTCTGTCAGGTTGGAGAAAAGGGAGGTGTTCCTTTAGCTATACTGTGTTGAAAAGGACATCTTATTAATATCATAAATTAGAGTTTTCGATGGCACGTTCTCCGTTTGGATTAACATTTTCCTCTGTATCATGACTAAAAATTGTACACACCCAGGTGATGATGGGAAAATAGAGCCAATGACATCTTATCAAAGTATAAAATATATTTTTAAGAATTAAATGAAAAAACAAGGTAAAAATCTGTAAGAGTAGTAGCTCTTAGCTTTTACGATTGCAGAAAAAAAGAAGTTTCTATTCCCTCTGAAGGACTGAAGACTTTTCTAAAAAGAGACAAAGGAGCTATTGAGGATGCAATATTTCTCTCATGCAACCTTTTTAAGTTGTTATTTCATAGTCACCACCTTTTATAAGGAACAACACAATAAGCAATCAAAGAAATGTTTTGTTCCCTAGCTTAATCAAAGTATTAGGAGACAATTCTACAGATTTTTCCATATAGTCATCAAAACAACTGACCTTTGCCAGAGTTTAACATACAATATACTGCTGAAAGAAATTCCATACAAACCCTGAAAGGATCATGGATTAGAGCTTACGTGTGCAGCCACCATCCTGGAACGCATGAAAGCCATGAGCACAACGATCACACTTTTCTCCAGCCACTCCTGGTACACAGTGACACTGCCCCTGATGATTGCAGTCCTCGGAGACTGAGCCAAATTGACTGCAGTTGCAGGGAATGCAGCCAAGCCCAGTAAGCAGGCCATAATAACCATTCTGTTGGACAGGAAGTAAATACTTTTGACCTRTATTTCATAAACTTTTGAAAACAATACGATGTACACTCTTATTTTCTCATTTACTTTCCCTACTGTCTGACCTGCATGAATATTGGTCAGCACTGTGTGACTGCTGCCGGAGGACCCCCTGGCTTTCTCTCTTCATCGTTCCCAGCTATATGCAGGTATGTGTTTGGGTGAAAAAGTGAACACTGAAATGCTCTCATGGTCCTCTAATCTCATCAGTGAGATTTTATGTTTTAAAGTCTAAGGTTATCTTAATTTAAAGACTTCTGTGAGGTGAGGGTGGGCTGTGCTGACCAGGCACAGATTTCTGTGAATGTGAATGACCAGAACAAAGCAGGTCAGTGACCTATGGTACATGTGGATTGAAAGGCATTCAGTTGGGCTGGCACAAAGGCAGTAACTGGGCACAGATGTCCTGCTCTGGTCTCTGAGGCAGTTCTACACTTAGCAAAGGCTGGGAACTGCTGTTTTGTATCACCAGTGAATATCTACTTGTTCTTATAACAGGCCTGTCTTTTAGCTGAATCCCTTTTTGGCATTCAGCCATGATGTATTTATTATCACCAACAGCATTCTTCAGATATTCCCACTCAGATTTCACTTTGCAGAAGCACAGCGCTAAGATCCCTTCAGGTTTGTTAGCAGTGTTCAGTTTGTTTTTTCGGTAAGCCAACAAGACTGCATGCTGTCAGTGAGCGCAGCACTAGCCTGAACAGCCCTGTTCAGAAGGGTGCTGAGTCAACTATATAGCTTCACATCTGCAAAGAGCACAGACAGAGCAATTTGTAATCACAAAAGCCTGTGCAGACAAACCTTTGGTCTCCGCTTCAGTAACAGGTCACCTCTCCCCTGAATGTATTTGCTGCTATTCTCTGTATCTGCTCTAATCAATATCCATAGATAAACCGGAAGACCAAGATACAAGAAAATGTAGATATTAGGACCAGGTAAATATTTGCTTACCAAGCACTTATCACATCTTTCTCCGATCACATTTGATTTGCAGTGACAGAAGCCTGTCTCATGATGACAAGTACTCGAATCGGAACCATTCACATGGCACGCACAGGCTTATGTTTAGACAAAAAGAAACCAAACAAAAAAACTTTATTAATGTCTACCTATATGAATATGCATTCACTATTATACAGAATTCCAGATTTGGTATATAATGTGTGTTTCACCTGTTTATATCCCATAGATGTTAATGTACTACAGTAATACCTGTACTACACATTTGGGCTAAAAGATAAAAAAAAAATCACCTCTGTGAATAGATACATTTGAGAAGTTTGTTTCTTCCAGCCCTGTATGTAACATTCAGAAGCCTGAAATATCTACAGCAGGTCACTGTAGGGATGGTGTTAAGTAAGCCAATAAGTTTCAGGAATACGAAGTGTCAGACCCTAGCATAATACATTCCTTCCTCAGGCTAACCCAACCCCATCGTTTTCAACCTGTACTTGCCACCTCACAACTTGAAGGTTGACTCTTTCAGCAAAGGTGCATATCCCCCCGTCCATTCTGCTACATGTACACCACATTTTTGTGTTCTTTAAATTTTGAGAGTAATAATAATAGCTTACCACGACAGCTTTTCTCAATCACTGCATCCCCATAGTACCCATCAGCACACTTTTCACAGTGGTGACCTGCTGTGTTCCCCAGACATTTCAGGCATTGTCCCGTGAAGGTATCACAGTGGCCATCTTCTTGAGGGTTTACATTGCCATTGCATTCACAAGGAGCACACGATTGTCCAGGCATGAGTGGATTTCCATAGTAACCATTAGCACACCTGCACCAGAGATTAAAAACTTTATCAACTGGAACGCGGTCATGTCAAACACTCTCCCCACCAAAGGGAGTATTTCCTATTAAATTTTTATCTAAAGTGTCTCTGTATTACAAGCAAAGACAAAATGGGAAGGAAAATTTTATTAGGAATGTTCTGTATATGTGGTATGAGCAATTCAAGGCAGGTAGGATGATGAACAGTTAGTGATTGCAATGACACAGATATTTTACCCAAAGCTAGTGTACGCACCTTTCACACTGAGAACCAGTATAGCCTGGAAGACATTTGTCACAGACAATTCCACCTCCATCACTCAGCTGGCAAGTAGGACTGAAACTATCAACAATATTTATGGCAGTCAGTATCAATACAGAATAACAAGACTTCTACAAACATTCAATATCCACCCTTCAAGTCCATACACCTTTCTATATAACCATGTAATTGTAATTTTTTCTAGATTAACATTAATGCCTTAAACATTACAAAATGTCAAAATAAAGTTATCCTTTTTAAAAACTCTTCTTGACATTTTTTTTCTTTTAAAGGAAAAGAAGATTTTAAAACTTCCTAAAAACCTGGCCTTGTTTCTAGCAAATCTGTCCAATTTCTGTACCAAGCGCCTCTTTTTCACATGCAACACTTCTGTCCTTCTGTTGTTTTCTGAAACAACATGAAAGATACAGTGATTTTGCTGCCAAGTTCAAGGATAGGTCGAAATATTACTTTTACCCTTCATGTACAAGTTGCACCAGTTCACTCAGCCTGTCTTAGCTTAGTCTATATGTTTGTCTACCTGGGAAAACAATGTTTCTAAGAGATACACTCAAAAGAAGAGGGAGAAAAGAAGTCCTTCTCTCTCTCTTTCAGATTTCATGACATTTTTTCTTCATCTCACTTTCTGATTTTGCTGAAGATGCAAAAGAAAATCTCACATAAGCAGCTTACTTGTTTGCAGCAGAACTCAGAGGACATGCACAGGGCTGGCAGTCCTCAGAAGTTCCTTGGGATGGACTTCCATAGAAGCCAGGCAAGCACTGATCACAGAAAGGTCCTGTTGTGTTGTGTTGACAAGCCTGTGAGACATAGAAAAAAAACTTTTCATATTTACTCTTCACGGTTTTTCAGCCCCTGAGGGATCCCTGCAGGAGTCTGCATGCAGTATAACATACAAGGAGATAGCCATGAAGAACAGAGTAGAACTTTGAAAATAAGTGGGGTTTTTTATGAGTTGTAACAACAAATCCTAATTGTTTCCTTTCTACATTCTAGAATATACTTTACACCATGAAACCAGCCACATTACTTATACACAAACTTAAACATATTTTGCATATTGCACATATTTGCAGGAACAAACTTCTTATATATTTCTTACTGGTGTTTAGCCATTGTATTTCTGTGACCTTTAAATTTCAGAAGAGATCTGAGAGCTAAATTCTCTCTTCAGAAGGTAATGTGTAATTTCCACTGATGTCAGTCATGGAATATGCACATATATCTGAAAACAGGTATTCACCCAAAACATTGTTTAATTTTGTTCTTTTCAGGAGAAGTTTTATTGTCACCTGAAGCAAGCGAAGTTAAGATTTTTATCAGCCATGGTGACATTTTTATTTTAGTTCTGATTATTCCCCACTTGAAATGGTAAACTGAAACAAACCCTTTATTGGAGAACACTTTAATGGAGCCCCCTGAACATATTCTGAAGTAAACAATGAAAAGAAAGAAAAATAAACACTTGGTACCCATAGCTTGAAATTTACCTACACTGTGAACTTGTCTCCCACAGCCAAAATGTTCTCCTAATTCCTAAAAAGATGCTTAAAACACAAACACTTTGAAGGATGACTTACAAAGCAAACACCGTGAATATCACACTCAGTTGCATGCCCATTGCATTTGCAGGGTTGACAAATACCTCCAAAGAGTATTCCATCCACACGGTAGTACCCAGGGAGACAGGACTGAAAAGAAACGGGGAAAAAAGCAGTAGCATTATGTATGTTAAAAGTACACATCAAAACATTTTCAAAGAGCCCACTTCCTACCACACACCATCTGACTCATTCACACTGTGGTAACTGAGTGCTCTTTCAACTCTACTGATGTCACTGCAGCTCTTTTCTTGTGGTTGTTTTTTACTTGCACTGGATCAAGGGGATAAGAATTAACTCCATGAAATTTTGATTTGGCCCTTTGTCCCCTGGAGACACATAAGTTAAGTTTTGTGCAGTTGAATATGTGAAGTTCTTTATTATGGGACAATAAAAAACAGATGTTCTACCTCCTCTGCAGAATCATTAACGATGCTATGGCACAAGCCTTCATACTGAAATTATTTGTCAAAATAATTCCTGCTATTCTGAAGATGGTGCTCTGCCTCCCTAATCTTCTATTCACAGATATATAAGACACCACCTTGCATGACACATTTGACCCTTGTGGGATCTTCCAAAGGCTAGCATTCCTCCCTGCTAAGATTCCTTATTGCCTCCATAAACCTAATGACATAAACTAGAAATAAACTGTACACGATTCAGATCCAGGAAAAGTGCTATTAACAAGTAAGGTAAGCTCAAAACAGCTTCACAGAGCTTTTACAGCTGCTCCCTCTGCAACACTGATGTTCTGAAGTGTATCATCATCTTTTAGTGCCACCAAATAGAATTCAAGAAATAAGTTTAAATCTCATTCAATGTATTTGGAAGAAAATATCTACAGGTTTGTGTACAGTATAGTAGACAGTATTTCATCACAAAACATATACTTTTATGGCAGTATAATTAAAGGCAGCCTGCCTTTAAAACCTAGATCCTTTCAGATAGGAGGTAATTTTGCATACATAAAACACTGTAAGAGGTTACCTCACAGGATATTCCTGTGTAACCTTGAGGACATTCACAGAATTCCACATCTGATGCTGAAGAAAGATCTATAACATTTGTACTTGCAGTATCCAGGGTCACAGAGTCCAGCCTAGGATCAAGCATGAAAACATCACATCATTTGGTTCCCTAAACTTGATTTTGAACAGGATAGTTTGCTTCTAGGGGAGTAACACTGCTGAGTGCTGCTCCCTGGCAGTGACAGCTGAGGAACAGGCACAAATCTCTGCTGTAAAAAGACTGTGATCATAGTGTTACCACTGCATTTGCAATTCTGGGAGTAGATGTGCCCTCCTCCTTTATCATTGTTACTACCATTTTCTCTTCTCCTGTGGAGAGGTTTAAACAAAACCTTCCCCCTCTGTCATGGTATTAGAGGTATATCRGTCGCGCAGCCTTCTATTGCTGTCTGGAAATAAGACAGCTTTATTGTACCATGTCTAAAATACACACATATCGCAGGTGGGCAAGTATTGAGAAACAGCACCAGTTCATTTTTGGTGCACTCAACAGAACAAAGCAAAACCTCTTACTACAAACAATGGCATTTTGCAGCAGAGAAAATCTTCTCAGCCACATGTAAAATGATTTAAATAAATTTTTACAAACATTCCAGAAAGATGAACACACCATCCCTAAATGAACATAAATATCACTACTCCTCAAGGGCACAAAAAGGCACAAAGCAAATCTGGTATCAAGTCCAACATTATTGACATGACATGCTACCAAAGTAGGGAATGAGGAAGAAAGGCTATTGGCGAGGCTAAGGGAATTAAGTAAATAAATGATGAAGCACTGGAACTGATTCCCTTGAGAGGAGTAAGACTTTATTCCTGTATATCTTGGAGAACAGGTAAAACAGAGATCTGTAAGGTCTGATGCAGATACTGCCAAGGCTGACTTGAAACTATGGAATGACCAGTTAAATTCGTTCCAGTCCATTTTTCCTATTAAGCACTCTCTTAGAGATGAGCATCAGTTAACATTTACAAACAGACTTTAAAAGAAATTACAGCCAACGTCTTTACTGGCAGGTGTTCAATAGTCAGGTTTTCAATAGTCAGTGATGGATTAACTTGCCACATACCAAAATAAGCATACTGTTGAGAGTTTCAGAGGTATTTCCCTCTAACAAAGCAGCCATTGTAATAAGGCTTTTATGCAGTATTCCTTTAAAGCAGAAAACAATGTTTCTGCTGTCAGATAGCTTTAAAACAACCAAATGCCCTTTTCCACACATTTCACATGAATGTATTTTGGGGACAAGATCGGTTTTGAGAAAATTCAATAAAATTTTTTTTTCCCTAGAAATTATTAACGTAAAACTTCAGGAATACTGCCACTATGAATAGTGTTTCATATGCACAAAAATAACAGGAGAATATAAATTAACTTGAATATTTTATCTCTCTCACCTGTACATGGCTTTTTTGGCAATGTTGTAGTTGGCCCTGATCAGAAGATGAGTCACGTTTACCAGAACAGTCATCAACCTTTCCCGGTCTATAGCTTTTTTTGTATTGAAGTCTATGAAATTCTCCGATACAAATCTCACTGCATTAGAATACTCTTCATATGGTTGTAATGACAAGCCCGCTGCTCTTGTACTCAAAATCTGCCCATTACCCTGAAATTGGAAGACAGAGAAAACATTTTCCGTATTTGCATACAAATTATTAAGCAATCACATTTACTGTCAGATATACATCCAGATAACACAGAAAAGAGGCAATCAAACTAGATTTCTTGCACTAGAAAAAAAAGTAAGTGAAAGATCTGCGTTTTCCATGGCTTCAGGAAGACTACAATCCCATTCTCCTTTGGTTCAGAGACTTCAGAAATACTGCATTTTCTTTTGGAAAAAGAATTAAATTAAATTTCAAACATCAAACTCCTCTACAAAACAGAATCTCTTTTTCTTTGTTCTATTGCTAAGTACAAAATAATGCTCTTTTGGAGGTGTCTGGATTCAATATAGAGCCTTACTTTTTAACTGCAACATAAATCTAGAAAAGTAAGCAGTCAGTAAGAACATTCATCTGTTTCATAAATCTAAGTCCTTCCATCCTATTGTAGTTTCTTTTGTAAACAGAGCTTCGTACATTTGGTAATGAACACCTCACCTGTTTACACATAGGTTTTATAATTTAAAACTAGTATTGTATGCCTACAACTTCAGACAAATGGATCAGAAAATCAGAGAAATGAGTAGTAACAAAATCTTGGTAGTGACTTTTAAGAAGGGATCTAAAATTGACGAAGCTACTACTATAGAAATATTATTTTATTTTCCTTTTTTTTAACCCCTTCATAGATTCCTAAGAATGTCTGAATAGTACCAATGTAAAAAAAAAGAACTCCACCTGAATGATGACATCCACACTAGATACTATATCACTGTCCACACTCTCCATTGGAATGTCGTAAGATACTGTATACCTCAAGTCTCCACCAAAAGCTGTGAGCTGAAATAACAAAAAGCAAAGTCTTAACAACACAATAACCTCCAGCCAACACAAAGAAATGACATGGGACAGTACAGTGTCCAAATTACAGGGAGTACATGGCTTACAAATACCACTTTCCAGGAAAATTTAACATGTCGTGTGTATCAGCACAGGGACAAGCACTGGCTTGCTGCTGTGCAGGTGGGGAAAGCTAGCTGAAGGCTCTACAGATGATTCAGATAAGTGCCCTCATTCAGTGAAACACCTACAGGACTTTCAACAAACAGCAGAGATTTACACTACTGTCCTAGCCAAGGGGCACAGCATGTGGGAGTTATTCACATTCCATATTCCACCTTTCAGACTCCTTAGCCTCACAAATGCTGCCAAATACTTCAAAGTAAGTCAAAGAGTAGTACCAACAATTAGACATATATTAAATGAATAAGAGATCAGAATTTGAGTGAGCGTTGCCATGTGCAAAACTACTCCTTAATGTTACACTTCTGAGACTTGTTTTCATTTACTGTGTCACCATACTAAGAAATGGGGCTGCATGGGCAAAGAGACTGGAACAAAAATAATTAAAGTGAGGTTGCAAGGTCCCCTCTACTCAGCACTAGTAAGGCCACAGCTGGAGTTCTGAGTCCAGTTCTGGGCTTCCCAGTACAAGAGAGAGATGGATATACTGGGAAGAGCCCAGAAAAGGGCCACTAAGATGATTAAGAGCCTGGAGCATCTTTCACATGAGAAAAGACAGASTACTGGGACTGTCTAGCCTAGAGAAGGCTCAGGGGGATCTCATCAATACAYATAAATATTGGAAGGGAGGGTACGAAGAGGACAGAGCCAGACTCTTTTCAGTGGTGCCCAGTGAACAGGACAAGAGGCAATGGGCACAAACTGAAATACAGGAAGTTCCCTCTGAACATCAGGAAACACTTTTTTATTGTGAGGGTGACCGAGCACTGGCACAGGCTGCCCAGGGAAGTTGTGGAGTCTCCAACCTTGGAGATACTCAGAAGAAGCTCTCTGGACATAGTGTTGGGCAACGTGCTTTAGGTACGCTGCTTGAGCAGGGAGGTTGGGCAAGATGACCTCCAGAGGTCCCTTCCAACCTCAACTATTCTGTGATTCTGTTGCAAAAAATGGGAGATGCAGAGCTTTAGGTAGTAACCAGGGCAAAAATTAAAGACTAGATGGCTGGAAACTAATAAATGTGAAATGAGAGATGGCCAAGAGGCAGGTAAGAGGAATTTAATGGTCCTGCCTACTGTATTGGACAGGGTGTGAAGGGTGTAAGCGTTGGCATAGGATCCAAGAGTATGAGGAATGTGAGCATATAAGGTAGTAACAGTCRAGAGAAAACAAGAGAGATTATAATGTGTCAAAGACAGGCAGAGAAGAAAGTGGGGAGATGAGTGACCTCAAGGAGATAGAAGAGGGTACTGGGAATGTCTGGCCAGGAACACTGTGATTTGAAGAGCAGAGATAGATTGAGAAGTCTGGTATTGAGGTTTATGTGTAATTTTTAATTACAGAAACTATATATTTAGAGCAATACGTTATGATTAAAATTGAGAAACTATAAAGGAGTTTTGACTCTAGCTGAGCACTTACTTTATTTCCTAGATATGTCTCAGGTGCTGACCAGTAATAAGTATGTTTTAGTACTTTCACAGCCTCAGTGTTGTTAATACTTATTTGACGGGGTCCATCAAATTGGCTTTGCTGAGGTTGCACGCTCCTTGCATTATACAGATCAGTAACAAGCCATCCAGTCATGTCTGATATCTGCAAGAAAGAATAGCATTATTAATGGAGTCAGGCTTTCTGTGACTGAGAAAGCAGTCACTAAACTTAACCCCTCCCTAGATATTCATTCAAACTGATGGATCTGTAACACTCATTAGCCCGGTCTGACATCCAATACATGCATATATGCCACTTCAGACTAGGATTGTCTCTATCTCTCGATTAGACGGGAGCAAAAATATAATGAGTGTGATTTTCATCCTCCCAATAAAATTAGCASTATACCTACGTAATTCCCTGAGATAGAATTACAGAACCGAGGGCTTTGAGGTCTATTGTCCCCATTTATAGATAGGGCTGAGCTGAAGGAAAGTTAAATCCACAGTCCCAGAAGAGGGAGCAAGATGAGAGCACTTTGTCCTTCTCACTAGAAGAGTTTTATACAAGCATCTTAGGATTTCAGTCAATTTTATGTGTTTTCTCTCTTTTTATTGGCACACAAAACATGGGACTAAAGGGTGACTAGCTCTGCAAAGACATGGAAGGAATTTGGTAGAAAAATATTGTTACCAAGGCCCCCTATCTCAAGAAATGTCTATTCAGAAGACAGTGATATTTATAATCACCCTGTTTTCTAAGAGAGAGTATTGGCAATATTGCCAGAGGTCACTCTAGCCTTGCTCAATAGGTATGAGAGCAAGGAAACAGATTTGGGTTCACGTCTTCAATATGCAAAGAAACTTTAACACAAGGTCAGAAAAAAAATGCATTTTTCCAGTGCATTATCGCAGCCTCCACTACCCAATACTTCTGGTATGACTGTAAGCCAGTGGGGCCAAAGCCTGCACCGGGATGACATGCTGACTACCTCAGAGCTGCCAAATGACACTGAAAATCCATTCCTTTGTACGGAGACACATGCCAGAATTTGGAGTTAACATGGGCACACGTCAAAGAGAAATATAGTACATTTTGCAGCTGCCTGAGGAAAGAATATTAGGTCATGGGCAAAACATATAAATACCTGACTGATGGGCCATGTTAGGCTGTCACAGACATCAGAAACCCCAAAGCAGAAACACTCTGTGCAGCCCTGAGGATTTCTTTCTTGCAAATTGTAGAATCCTGGTTTACAGAGATCACAGTTTTCACCTTCTACATTTTCCTGTCAGGGGCATATAACATTTGTTTCTCATCAGCATTATTATGGTAACAAATACAGTGGATTAGATGGGATTTAGGCATAACAGCATTCAGAAGGTTATAAAAGAAAACAGATTTCAGCACAGCAGGATTATTGAGAAAGACTCAGCTTAAAACTAAAACTGATTGGAAAAATTCATCAGAATTTGCCAGTTCATCAAAATCTAAACATGCCCTGGGAAGGGCTCTATTGCAGTGAAATTTCAGCACACGGGCAGGGTTTGAAAAGCTTCTGCCAGCTTGCCAGTCTGCTTCTCTCGTAGCTTGAATTTGTAGATTGCTCTGGAGAAAAGTTCCCTTGTTTACTGAATCCAGATAGTCTACATACAGCATAGCTCACCTTTAAGGCCAGGCTTCTGGAGCTACCACAGCCAGCTTCAAGGCAACAGTTCCTCAACCATCTATTAATACTTATACAGTGATCCCCACCACTGCTGCCACCTCTTCCGGGAGGACCACCACATACACTTATGCTAGCTGGCAGCTCTTCCTCCTAATATGCTCTGGCTAAGGTCCAGAAACTCCTACTCCAAAAGTAGTGGTGCTCCACTCCTTTAGCTCCTATCACTGGCCTGCTGCCTCTTTACCACACAAATTGGGTAGTTCAGAGCATACTGCTACATACCTCTTTCAATGTAGAATTTACAGGGGAAAAAAAAAAATTCAAAACCGTGCACCCAGTTTTTTTCCTGTAAAATTTGTACAGACAATATGTAGTTATTCATTCAAAAAGTTTAGACAATTGCTGCTGACAAGCAAACCAGTAGAGAAAACATTCGGTAAATGTCCATGAAGCTGTGTAAATAGTAGATATCAGTGGGTATTTCTACACAGCAAGATATAGAACATTTCCCACTGCCAGGGACAAGTTTCTGATCATGTCCTAGCTTCATATCAGAACAAGACCTGGATACACATGACTCCCCCATCTCAACCTTTGGTTTCCACTATGGGAAAACCACTACAAAGGTGAAGAGAACTTTACAGAGCACCCCCCAAAGTTCCCTGATACATATGGTTAGGACACCAGGACTGCAGGGCACACAGTGAAGCATACCTGACTTGCTATTTTGAGGAGGACCGTATGAGCTCTGCATTGCAATTTGAAATGCAATGCCTGTGGACCAAATTCTGCTTTCAGAAGCAGCTACCAGGGTAACTTCACTTCAGCCAAAAGAATCACTCCAGATTCCAGACTTACATCAGATTTGGTCCCATGGAGCAAATTTCAGGCTTACCAGAGAGAAACCCGAGAGCTTTGGTGGCAACACTACCGTCTCTGGACCAGTGTTTGGTATGTCAAGTTTACGTAAGACTTCTCTAAACAGGTAGGTTATGTGCTTTTGTAAGCAAAGTACAAATTGGTTTTGCAAACCATATTAAAAATTTATGATCCCCAGCTTTGATTCAAAGGCTGAGGATGACTGCTTTCTATTTGTTAATATTCAAACTTGGGAAAAATCTCAGGCAAGGGGCCTGCTGAGATAATGAGATTTTAAAATCTTGGATTTTTACAGAAATAATATTTGTATGCTCTTTTCAGCTTTTTTATTTCTCAGTCTTCAGGATGCACTCAGATCACACATTTTATTTTGTCTCTGAAATGTTATTAGACAGAAATTATTATTTATTTGTTAATGAAAAATAAAAATCTTACCCAATGACTAGACCTCAAGAGCTGTGTTTCACAAAAGATCAAGTATTATGAAATTCAGAGTATAAAAAGGAATAGCTTGCACTACTGTGTTCACAGAGACTGCATTGGCTTAGAAATCCTGTCTCCTTCATTTGATATTTGGAGCACACAACTTTTCTCCTTCCTTCCTTTCACCTCTATACGTGGGCTGCTGCTTGTTCACACTCTCAGTGATCTGGACTAAAAATTCTGTATGCCAGGCTCATGCCCACACCAGCACTATAAGAGGTCAGTTTCCCATCTGGTTTACACCAAAATTTTCACCAGTTAGCTGCATCAGCTGATATAGTGTTACTCTAGCTCAAAATCAGGCAAAATGATTGTATCTCCTTTTTCGTATTTAAATTGGCCATTGGAGCTATTTCTTTCTTCCAGACTCTGGTTATTTATATGTTTGATATTTTGGATCAGATAAATTATGCAAAAGGACTAAGAAGTTTCAGAAAAATTGTCAAACAAACCACATTTTTTTTGGCTCCTGTACACTGTCATACTTGGCAACAAATACATAAACTACTAGCTAACATTTGATTCAGAAAATTAAGTGTAACAACTTCAAATATTGACACAYAGCTTTGTAATAAAGTTCAGCAGAATATACAGCTGCAAGATATTTCAAGGGGTTTGGCTATTTACCAAAAAATAAAAGAAGGCTGCAAAACTGCTCTCTTTTTTAACATTTTTTATGGTTTATATTTTGTAATCAAATAATTAAATCATATTTCATACATACATCTAACATAATCGTTCCAATAGTTCTTTCCAAATTCATGCTGTTTTTTCACACAAAGCAGATGTTATAAACACATCCTTTCTTTACAAGAAATCAGTGACTTTGAAGAGAAATATCAGCCCATCCTTAAAACCAAACCCAGGTAGGCATACTGTTATTCCCTCTGTGATTCTCCCTTGCACTCACATGTGCAGTTATTATTTGATTTTAATGTCAGTCTGGCCCATTACTATAGAAAATGGTGTATCAGTAACATACAGAACTATTCAACACAAATTATCATACTTTTCAGTACAGAGAATAGTTAGTAATTTTAAGTTCTAGATTGTCAGGTGTACAGTTACACCAGGCTACTTCCGATAAAAGAACTGAGTTTCCCTTATTAAAAAGGAGTTTACAAATCAATCCACAGATTCAATTTTGAACAAAAATGACAGTTTAATACTCACTTTGCAAAGACAAGGTTCTGTGCACGGATCTTCATTAATGCTACCAATCAGGCTGCAGTTACAACGCAGGCAGTTTGGATAGCCCCGATACCCAAATGCACAATGATCACATTTTTCTCCTGTGTAACCTTCTCTGCATTGACACTGACCTGGCCAAGTCCCTTGAAAAGCAAAAATACAGAAACAAATAAGAGCAGGCAGTAGGCTGGATTCAAGATGTCTCAGAGGGTGCAAGCAATTTAACATTCCTTTTTTATTACACTCCATGTTATATTCCACACAGATACTTGGCATAATGTCAGTCTCACCATCTATTTTTCATGTTAGTACCAGATGCACAGAAACTGCGGCAAAATGGATTTTGTGACAGCTGTAACAGCATTCATAAACAACAGTGTTAGATCTCAACCCTTCACATTGTTTTACATAGCCAGGGCCCACCATCCCCACACAAGAACACATGCAGGGACCTGACATACCTTAAAATCCTAGAAGTATGTTATGCCTCCCCTCTCCTTCCTAAATATTTACCATTGTTTTGAAGTGGTACCTAACCGGCAGCCATTCACAAGTAGATAGCGTTCCCTCAGACTTCAATGTCCAGAAGTATAGCCAAATTTGACGTTTAGAGAAAAGGTTCTTCCCACTCCCTTACCACGCTGTGAGTCAGAATGATGCTCATCTTTAACGCAGTCAGAACTCAGAGAGCCGAACTGGTCGCAGCCACAGGGATAGCAAGGGTGATCCTCATAGGGAGAAACCTACGAAAAAAGCATTCTTTGTCAAATTCTCAAATTATTAACTGGGAAAAGTAAAGTTAAATGTGTTTCTTGTCTGGGATCACCGGAACTAATACGAATGAAAACTGGAAAAGCTAATATGCAGTAATAAATCAAGGGACTAGTTTAATTTTAGCAAGCAGGAGATCAGGGGATTGCGACCTAGGAAAAATTGAAACGCGGGAACAAAATTTGGTCTTCAATAGCATAGATAAAGGTATAGTAACTGCTAATGGATGGAAGCTTGAAGCCCAGCACATTCAGCCTAAATAGACTTTTTTTTAATGTAACAGCAATTAACCACTGTGATGGTTTGCCAAAGATTATGGAGATGTTTAAGACAAGAATGGATGCTTTTTGCAAAGATATTCTGATTCAAAGAGGAAGGAAATGAAAGAAATCCTTGGCTCTGTGTTCAATGGCAGGACAGATTATCTACTCATGAAGATTCATTCTGACTTCATGATCTATACACATCTTTGAAATATAAGGCAATGCAATTCATATGGCAAGGATTTTATTTTCTTTAAGGGAAAATTTTCCTTTGAGGTGCTTCAGATGTAAAGCAAATCAGTAATGACCTCTAGGTACACATTTATTGGCTACAGGTTGATTGAAGACTTTTCTTCAACGCTTCTTACAGCAAGTGAATCAGACAATCTCCGACTCTGGTTTACTTCTTTGGATGAGCTGTACCTGCTGTCTAACCATATTCCTACAGACCCACCCTTGCTCTCTGCACCAATTTATGCTGGATTTCTAAAGCACGGGTTTTCCAAAATATGCATGAACCTGCCAAAGCAAGACCTTCAGTATGTCTCATTATACAGAGACCTCTAACATTGCAGGAAGTTTATATGTTTAACTCTGTTAGTCGCATCTTAACAAATGTCTTGTGGAGGTTAGGTCATTTTTCCAAAGAGCGACACTTGTCAATAAACTGGAAAGTACACAGGCTCAGAGAGAACATGTTCTACAATAATCATGTCAAGAAGAATATTTGTTGCAACATCTCATGAGACAGAGAGTCCGATCTTAGAACCATGTAATGGTCCTTTTTAACACTGGTTGAAACAGGCTGATATAGGATGGTACACAATTTGGCACTTCTGAAGACACTGAAACTTCAATATTGGCACTTTTCAGAGCTTTATCCACAGGAGAAATGGGTTTCCTATCAGAAAATCTACATTTCCACACGAGGACTTCGAATTTCATCTTCGCTTATTCTTTTCTTCTCCAACAGCTTGACCTGCCCTCCCACACAACTGGACTAGCATTTTGTTTTTCTCTGAAATTGGTGGTATGTCATCTATAGAAAAACAAAATCTACAGTTTTTAGCTATTTTGTAACTGATAAAAATATCTATGTTAATTACAATGACCTGAAATACACATCATCCTATCATGTTGTAATTCACCAGAACAACAGAATGGTATTGTCCAAATCTTACTTTGTGCGGTCTAAARTATCCATCAGCGCACATTTCACAGTTGATCCCAGTAGTATGTTGAGTACAGTTTAAACATACGCCACCTCCTATATACTGGCCATGAATATCCATGCTTCTTTTCTGATCTGCAATACTCTGATTGTAATAACAATCTTCTGCTTTGTTATGACAGTTGCACTCTGAGAAGGAATTGAAAAGAAATCCATTTTTTTTATTTATATTGCATAACAGTTCCTATAATACTGACATTTTTCAAAGCGGAAAATGTAAGTAGAAGAGCATATCAATTCATCTTAAAAGTGTGCTTTTTTCTCTTTAACCATGCTATATGCTTCAGCAGTCTTGATACACTGTATTTCTTAGCAAGTAAGCACATTTCAAAACCACTGTCACCACTTTAATAGCACCTTCTTAACAGTATTTTGTAGATCTCACTAAGACAATCCTGTCAGGACTGGTGTTGAAAGTGATGTGTGCTGTTCTTTCATTTTCTGTCCTAATTCTTCTCTTATTTGTATTACAGACAAAAGTCTGAGAAGTCAACAATGCCATTACACAAGTATAAATTTGATTTAGGTTAGAGGATACTTTGGTCCAAGCAGTCATAAACATCTACTTTCCAAAGAGTAACATTAAGACTTGTGTAAAGACTTCAACTAAAAAGACTACTTTTCCATTCGCAACTGTAAATTTTATCTAATAGGTTCTTAATTGTCTGCAGCTTGTGCTATGCATTAGTGATGTGAAGAGAGAAAATGCACTAACTAGCCCTAGCAACACATTCAGCTGTACTGGCACAGCTTAAATCAACCTATCAGACAATCTGAAATGTAATTGGCCAATAAGGAGTTTCTTTCAAAACATTTGTTATCAGAACAAAGTTGTTTATCTGACAAAATTTATGATCAACGTAAGAAATTTGAATTTCAAGTAGCTAACAAAATGATTGATGCAAATCTGCTAGTTTTTACAGGAGTATAATAAATCCCCAAGTCTCTTTGAAAAAGAGACTCTGAAAGCTTTACTACGTGACAACTCCACTAGCCAGGGAGTCATATTGGATAGAATATTTAAAATGATCTTAACAATTATGATTACAAGTAGGTCCTCTACCTTTAAACAATCCCATGAAGACAGTTAATAGTTTGTGGATTTTTCTTGGGAATTAGTATAGATCTGTATGAAAAGCAATCTCAAACAAGAACATCATAAGCCTTTATGAAACTACTTAAACCTCTGTGCATACTTACTCTCACATTTGTTCCCAGCAGAAATGGTTCCTGGTCTCCACGGTTTCTGGTGGTAGCCCGGACAGCACTCGTTACAGCTCTCTCCACATGTGTTGTGTTCACACTGGCACTGCAATTTCTAAGAATAAAAAAATCACTTTCTTGAAATATTTTTTTAATGGATAATTTAATCAACGTTGCCAAAAGTCTGCCTAATATCAGACTTACTCCAAAAAATGTCAAGACCTACAAATACCCCACAATTAGCATTAGACTGCTCAACCCCCAACTATTGGGGAATAGACTTTCTAGAACAGGAGGGATAAATCTCCTGTGTTGCAAGAGACTATTTCTTGTTGTGTCCCTTGAATTGTTTAAATTTAATGCCAAAGAAAAAGAGTTTACTTCCAGAAAGTTATATTACCAGAGACCCAGATATGCTTACACAGAAAAGGAAGAAAATTACAGCAAATAATTTGTGTGCACCATATCATAAAATTTCTTTTAGCCTCCTCTTTCTTATTCTCTTTAGGCAAAGTACTTTTTTTTAAATTGGAAAAGTTGTTTTGTGAACATAAATCAATGAGATWAAAGAATACCTTTGTGATTTCATCCAGAGGGCAGCTTCGAGCATGGCCATAACAAATACACATGCCACCAACAGAGATGTCCTTTATTGAATAGTAGTACTACAAAGAACAAAGTTGAAAAAGGGATGAATAAAAGACATTTACATGTATTTACATCTTCCCTCTTACTCTGGAAAATAAAATGCCAGCATTTGACTATTCAGTGACTTGAAAAATGCCAAGAAAATAAAAGCAGCTTTGAATTTTTGCCACTTGGGAAAACCTTCTATTTTGTGATTTTTTTTTCCCCCCCTCCATATTTTTCCTCACTGGTATGAAACAATAACTGACTTTTAACGTTAAATAAGTATGCACAATTCCTCAGCTTCAGGAAAGACCACCAAACGTGACCTCAGACAAAATTTACTTGTAAAAAAAAAAAAAAAAAAAAAATAATCCTTTTTTCACCCTATAAGAAGCCATGGAGCGTAACAAATTGCTATATTTTAATTTCAGTCTGGGGAATAAGAGTATGCTTTCTCAAAACGAGAACTCTGCCCCCCCTTAAAACCAGCTTGTGCACTCGCTTCCAGACCAGCTCTTTGCTACTAGTGTGTAGGCAGTGTATTATTCTATCCAAATTCTTAGCTTAAAAACTGGTGATRCAGCAGAGTACAATCCATTAATATTGCCAGGTGGTGAGCAAAAGCAACATACATAAGGAAAGGATTTAATTTTCAAGGCAAGGAAGAGGCAGGAAATGACCATCTGGGTTCAGTTACAGCTGCAATATCAACATGGTTGGCCAGTTTGTATCCTGGGAAGTATGACCATAGGGGAATGAAAGAGAAACACATTTTGAGGATAGTTCTAAGGGAAGAGTTCAAGACTCTCAGACCTAATAACCATACAGTCATTCGGTTCAGGAAGAGGAGGTGGCCTTGGGTGGTCAGACATGCTGACTCCTGGACTGTTATTTCTTTGAAGAATCTTGGAGCTGGAGCAAACTAGCCTCTGATTTCATACTTAATTTTTTATGTTTTTAAATTTTTTATTATATTGAGTATTTTTTTAATGTTATGGGCTTGAATTACAAAAAAACATTCAGGGATTTATCATGAACAGTAAGTCAGTCCTTAATTACAGAGAAGGAGGTCCAGACTGAGAAAAGTAGGAGGACAAAAGCAGAGTTGTATTTCTCACTGCACTCCCTGCTTCATCTGCTTTGTCTTGTTTTCTTAAAACTCACAGTGTATGGCTCACAGCAGCTGTGTGCAGCCTAAGTTGAAGGAGCTGCTGTCCAATACTCTGCACTTGCAGTCTCCACGCTAGTGACTCCCATATGGGGCAGACAGAACAAGCAGAACATCCAGATTTTACACTTTAGAAATGCTGCAGCTGAATGGGCATCTCCATGACCGAGGCAAGAGTGGGGCTGCCTTGAAATTACCCACCAAACCCTGACCAAATCCATGTTCCTTTCTCCCTTCTTTACCCAGTTATCCAGCTAGACCTCATAGAAGCAGTGTCAATGCACAAGGATTGCCTGTATCAGAGAAGCCACAAATTGCAAGAATCCTGTTGCTGCGCAGGGAGGAGTTGCCTGCAGATGTTCAAGGCAAATAGCTACAAGGCAGGGGAAGAGGAAACACTTCTCATATTCTTCTGTCCTCATCAGAAAGCCTCCCTTCATACAAAAACTTGAAGCCACTGATCTCCTAACCTATGGGTCTCAGACAAATTAAGAAGGAGGTCAAAATGGCAAAATACAAAGCAGAAATACTGCAGAAGTTAGTCATGGTAGGTACTGTTATTAGGGCCTCCAACACTTAATTTCTGTGAGAGCTTGAAGAAGTCAGCCTAACTGCTTGGTTCCTCAGTTTCCCCAGTTTCAATATCAAATGTGTAAAGATCAGTTAATACTCTCCAGAACTCTATCCGAGTGTTCTGCGTTATTATTAATTCATGGGCTTTAAAATAATTGATTACAACAAAAAGCCTTAAAAAAAAAAAATGAAGAAAGCTCTCAGCAGACATCGAAATCCACAATGGCAAGGTTTTCAAATAATTATTTTTATGAATCAGAGCACTGAGTCCTGAATACACCAGAAAAGGTACTGCAGTTGCATCAAGAGCAAGCTCAAGTGACTTCTCCCATCAGCCAAACCATATTTTTTACTTTGCTGATAAAGCATCATAAACACTGGTCCTAGCATAAATCATTTTCACAAACAAACAAACCAAAAAGCAAACAAATAAAAAACAATATCTAAAAAGTATTTTTTCAAAGTTCTTTCTGACAAGGTATTGATCTTAATAACATCAAAGGGAAGGCAAGAATTATTTAACAATTTATCAAAATAATTCTGTTTGTGAATGGCAAGGATCAAGTACTTCCTCCTCAAATAGATCAGAAAAGGCTCTCCCATCAAATCATACTGAATACCATTTATGAGCAATGAGCTTACCCTTCTGGTAACAATGGGGTCTAGTTCTTTAGGATCATTATGGCTGAGAGTCATGAGGTCAGCATTGAGGGTTCTAATACGCTGCAGTCGTAGGCGGATGTACCGTGCAGAAGTAAACTCCAAAAGCTTTTGTGAAGGATCATCAGCACTAGGCCTACCGTTGATCAGTGACGTGTGAATCTAGAAAGAGGGACTGGCTTAATCATAAACGTAATTGTGATTCATTTGCAACAACAAACATCTTTGTGTGATAATTAAAACCATAGAACTTAAGCTTGTTTTCCAACAACTCAGAATGGTGAAATGTTAAACTACCTGGAATTCTTTTTTCTTCCCCACCCTCTATCTGCAGGTAGCATTCCTGCTTCCTGACTCACACGGTTCTGAAACCACCACCCTCAGCTCATCATAGTCTCAAGTCTCCTGGACTTTTGTGGAGATAGCATAAAGAGAAAAACAGTACCACAAGCCAGTCCTTAGTTCCCCCAGTCTTCCTTCCTTTCCCTTATTGAGACGGAACGTGTAACTCTGGCCATAAGCACAGTTTGTCCTTACAGGTTTCTCCTCTGCAATTTGGAAAGATCTTATTGCAAAACATAATATGGCGCACATGCTCAATATGGGGTCATTAATGCTATGTCTTGCTGGGACAGGGCTGTCCAATCAGCAAGGAATACTCAGTCATATGAGAGCGCAGTGGGAAGCCACAACACAGATGACAATTGAAAGCAAGGAGCTGCCACCACAAACCAACCCATTTGGCCTCCATCCTTCTCGCACAATCCCAATTGGCCCCGCTAAGATGGCTTTTGGTACCAAGCTGCACAAACTTATTCTGGCAACAGCCCCTTCCTTCTTTCCAAAGCAACTTAGGAACACACAAGGATTTAGTCTCACATGACCATGCAGGTCCTGCTCCGTTTTATGGAAGAAACTGAAAAATGAGACCCTACAGGACACAAACAAATGTTAAACAGTTCACCTGGTGTCCACAACAAATAAGAGGTCATGCTTTGGGCTTGTCAGCTACATTTTAGAGTGCATGACATATCCTCATTTATGAAGAGTAATTTTGTCTCATTTACTACTCTTGAATTTATAGTTTCAACTTTCTCCAGTACTGTCAAATCCTTCCTCTGAAAATATTTCTAAATATTAAAGATTTTTTTTTATTTTTTTTTTTTAAATATTAATTCTGTAGTGGAGCTAGGTGCTTCCTAGACAGTAACTGTGTTATTTCAAAGACATACAAACGGAGACTGGTAATGGAGTTCACACTCCCAGCATTATAATTTTGCCATTTATAGGCTATCACCATTTTTTCTAAATATTCTAATATACCGTGTTCAAAGAATTTCACTTTTCTGGTAGCCAATTCAGAAACTAACCATCATCCATTTTTTAACTGCAGAATGACAGTTATGAAACCCAAAACTTTTTCCAGGGCCAATCCTGCAAATTAACACCACCTTATATAATATTCAGCTCTCTCAGAAATACAGAGAATTCTAGTCCACTTCCTACCCCAAAGCAGGATCTGCTAGACTTTTCTTAGATGTTTGATCAATCTGTTCTTGAAGACCACTGTTGGCGGTGACTCTACAATCTTCCAAGGCAATCTATTTTAGCCTTTTCTGGCTTAATTGTTAGAAATGCTCCTAATCTTTAAACCATGTTTTCCTTGTTGCAATTTTAGACCACTTCTTCCATCCAGTCACAGACATGCAGAACAGATAATTCCTCCTTGTACCCATGTTTTACGCAACTGAAGACTGAACATGCCTACCCCATCTCAGTCTATTATCTCTAGACAAACTGGTTGCGATATATTCATTCAGAAGTCATGTCTTTTGCTGGGAATTATAAGACAGAATTGTTGGCCAAATACTCAAATATCACTGCACTGCTTCCACTGAAAAAAATTAATACCAATTACAAAGCAGTAAACATATATATTTTCCAAAGGGTGCCAAGATTCACTAGTACAGATTGCGAGATACTCTGTGCAGGGAATATTCCTGTCTGTCTGCCATTCCAGCTCTGAAGAAGCAGCCTGTCCTTTGTGAATGACAGCTTTTATGTAGCACACAGCAATCTAGGTCTGTCATGTTTTATGTTCTTATGTTACTGCACTCTGAAAAAAAACAGTGTTCTGGATAGTATCACCCAATTAATTCTGTGTACATCAGGAAAAATAAATGAGAAAAAAAAATGTCACTAAACTGGATCTCTGTCATTTCTGGGTTTGGAGTTGTATGGCCTATCAGACATCAGGCATACATTACAAGAGGCACTGTTCGTACAGAGTCAATCTAAGGCCTTTTTGGTGAATTGCATGGAGAGACGTGTTAAGTTTCTTTGTCTGTTCCATCTGATCTGTGGGGCATATGCTTACATCACTGCAATAAACACTTGATTAAGGTGAATGGGACTTGATGTTACTGAACTTCATTGTTTTTTTTCTTGCTGAAGCATAGTTCTAAGTTTATGTGAAGAAGTTTGACACACTTTAGCCCTTAGCTGCATACACTCCAGTCTTTTTTTAACCAAGAAATAAAAACATATCGGCTTCTATTAAGCCACGAGTTACTAGCATTCTCCATGGGATAATGCTGCATTTATTATCACACTCTTACATTATACCATCACAACAGAATAACTGCTGGGTTTAATGTATCATTTCATTATGTGGCTGCCTCTATGTAATAAATTACACAAGTACCATGAATAGAGTTTGTTAAAAGAAAGAACAAACAACAGTGAGGCTGMACAACTCGTAGCTCTTTTAATTATGCTACATCCCTGAAACAATGCCAAGGCTTGTTTAGTAGGTCTAGCTGTGCCGAGCACTTCAACAATGTTTGCAGCTTTATCTCACACAACCAGGTGTTCCTAACACAGGGGTTTTCTTTATTAAATGAAAAACCTGGCAAAACATAGAGCCTCTGTTATAGTTTTCAGGATAAAGCAACTAATAACTCACAGCTAACAGCTACCATCAAATTTCGTGGAGAGAAAAGACAAAGAGTTTAGTAATGGGAATACATAGAGTCAGACATGTTTCATCCCAACATTTAGAAGTTTGCTATACTGGTACATGATGTAAAGATAGTATCATTAAAGAAGAATAACAGATCATCTGGTAGTGCTGAGGGCAATGAACTCTGTAACTGTAATCCAAATGTTTTCAAATTGCTATCAGTCCATGTCCTTACAAACTGAAAGCACAAAAACAAACATACCTCTCCATGTTCCAGAGGAACTAGTCTGGAATAATAGGAGGTGCAGATCACTTCATCATCTCTCTTGTAAGTTGGCGGCCCAATTCTTGGCGTAATATTATAACGAGTTAAACATTCGGTATCGCTAATTGCATAGTACTGCCATGGTCTGAACTCTGTGCCATCTATGGAGCGTTCCAAAATCCAGTTTCCAGGTCGTGGAGCATTAGCAGCTTTGATGATGACATATGCAACTTGAAAGACCTAAAAAAATGCAAGAAGAAAATTTTAACACTTCATTATGCTGTAAAAGACCACTAGAAGCCAATTGGGTACTAAACTCAGATTTTAAAAGCAGTATATGCTTTGCCTGGGGAGAGGGTAAAATTTGGCACAGTGACTCTGGATAAAATTTTTTGCACAAACTTTTGACAAAAGGCCAGTCTAATCTTTCACTAACAGAAATACATATCATTTTTTGTCAAAACTCCGAACATTGCAACAAAACATTTGTTTATGTGACTAAAAGAAGACCAAATGTATTCAGTGCATCATTCTGTGTTAATGTAATAGCTGAAATCTATATCTACACTGTGCATTTCAGGATTACTTAGGTATAACATTCTTTCTATAGGAAATGTGCTATTTAGCTTTTCTGAACCACTGAGAGCTTCAAAGAAGTGGGTGGGGTTTTTTTTCAAAACAGCCGCAGCCCAAACAACTCTTTGTTTCACATTTTAGCTGGGAGTTTAATCCTCTCAGTAATAGCATTTCTGATAAGCTTTTTACACCCTACATTAAAAAATCTCTGTGCATTCCATTTTCATTCTGTGTTAAAGTTATTTAAGCAGAAGACTATTTACAGACACTGCTGAAAACACAGAGATGAATAAGATGAATGTGACAAATATAAGCATGATAACTTTATTTAAGAAGAGTAACTCTCTTAAGATGTGTACTCTCTAAGCTATACAGGTATCTTGACTATTTTTTCAACAATCCTGGATCCAAAGTGAAATCCCCATCCACACAACAGTGCTGTTCAGCACTTCTGTGAGTAGGCAGGGCAGTAATTAAGTTTATATCACCTTTTAAATGACCTTGTCATGGCTGCTAGATAAACTGCACTGTCCCCCAACTAGCTACAGCCTTACACAGTAACACTGAAGTGCACTTATTGCAAAGCTACTATCTTCTTCCTCACCTAATACCTACTACATCACCTCACTTAAAAAGGCTGTCTTTGCAAATTGATAAGACTCCTTATAGGAGTTTAATGTTTTGCATGCATTATATCAAGCCACATTTAGATGAAAGGAAAATGCTGTTTTATTCAACCAGCTCAGAGGTATGTATTCTCTTCTCACTTGAGCAGACTGCCTGGTCGGCTGGTATAATCATCATAATTCCTGTCTGCATGTGCAGTATTAATACTGTGTTGAGCTCCAATTTGGCCACAATCAGTTCTTTCAGACATTTTACATTTAATTTATATTTTGGTTTTTTTTTTACAATACAGATTAAAGCCAGAGCAAGAATAGCACTTGCCACATAAAAGCAGATTTTGATTTTGTCAAATGGCGAAATAACACACAGATAAATAGTAATTGCATTGTGTGTGCAATTCAGGAAACTACTTTCGAAATAAAACATCCTTTAAGTGAACAGAGCTTTGCTTAGGAGATCTTGCAGACATGAGAAGGAAAAAAATTGATGATACTTATCTTCAAATTCTGACTTAATAGATTTAATACCTTAAAAAAAGTCAAACAATCTCAGTTTTGATTAAAATCAGACGTAACTTAAAACATGATATTCACTTGGTCTGAATTTCTTTTCAGGCACTCCAGTTTTATCGTTCGAGACGTCAAGCACATACAAACAGAACATTTCCAGTTGTTTCAATAAATATGAAAATTTACACAAACTGAGGATTTTGTCTATTGATTTACATGACATTTCAGGAATGCAAGCAGAAGTAAACAAAAAGAGAAGCCAGCTCACTGTTTAGTCACAGACTTACAATCATAGAAATAAAATTTCTCTGGGGTCTGTGAATCCTCTGTTGTCCAGCACAATCTTAAAATTTGATCAAAGTTAAATGAATACCAAGAATTATAATCCAGCTTCCACGAAGAGAAGAGCCCCTTTTAAATAAAACTTACATCATGCCAACAAGCTCCAACTGAAAAATTTAAAGGGAAAAGAAAGAATTTGCGCAGACTCCAAGTCAAACAACTGGATTCCCTAAATACAACCTGGATTTCATTGATTCAGTTAGCGGTAGTTGAGTTGTATACTTCTTTTGCACTGCACAAGCAGAATTTGGGGTATCATCATTTCAGTACCCCTAACCTGAAGACACTTGTATGTGACAAGAGTCACTTGCATGGGTATTTTCTCCAACACAGAAGAGAACTGCAGAAAACTTAAAACTAGGGAAGTTTTATTGACTGAGCTTAGGAACTGCTATGCACCTCCAAGTTCCTTTGAAGCCAATCATCTCTCTCAAATGCATAAAAGATGCAAGACTGGAACCCCAAATTTTTTCCAATGCCATGGTAGAAGATTTTCCTCAAAAACTCCTATAGGTCTTTTATTTATTTATTTTTCCTCTCTGCTTGCTGTCATCAACTGAACTACTTGCCTACTTATTACACAGTCGGCTGAACAACAAATGATCTACTTTTGATTACATTGAGATTTTTCAAGACCCATTATAGTCTGCAGCTGATGTAGCTAGTTTTAAATCCAGTTCCAACTAGTAACAATGAGCTATCCTGATCACAAACTAACTGCAGCCACTACTGCAGAAATAAAAGGTACTCACAAGAGTATGCACATTAAATTTATTTTAAATATCAAATTTCTTAATGAGGGGGGAGTGAAGAGAAAAACCAGTTAAAGATAAAAATTTTCACAGCAACTGTGCACATATTCAATGCACAACTCAATAAATAAAATCTTTTCAAGTCAACATTTTTCCAGAAAAATAGTAGCCATGTTTGGTACTCAAGACATCTAGGGACTGATTTTTCCTGCATGCCTATAGTTCACCAACAGCTGAAATGAAGACATTTGACACTATGAATCCGAAAAAGGCATTCAAAAATCAGTGAATGGTTCTATAAACATTTAAGTATGCACAGTGTAGAAAACCATTGCCTTTCTTTCCCCCAGATCCTCTCAACTCTCTTCCATTTACACACATAGCCCACAGGTACCCAAAAATACTTCATAGCTAAATTCACAGGGTAATGAATATCAGCAACACCAGGAAAATTTGTCAGCACCTGAAATAATATAGGTTAAATACAGAAATGAAAGTATTTTGTATAAATGCACCTGCACTCAAGAAGTCACGAGACAATTTACCAGTAGGAGTTATATTCTCAGGGATTATGTTTCCAAGCAAGGGAATAAAGCTGGAGGAAGGGATTAAGGTGTTCCCAGTGTTTGCAGATGAAGATGTTTTAAGGAATGTCAGCAGGTAGAGGTTTCGCAAACCTCATATCCCACAGCCTCTGCAACCCAAAAGGAATCTGAACCAGGAACTCCATGTAATGCAAGCTGATTTTCCAACATCCTCAGAGCGCTTCTTTACAGATTTTTACTTTTATAAATTCTTCAGATTTGAACATCACCGAAGGCAGTTTCTTACCACTTTTCACACCCATTCAGTGTCCACCAACCAGCCATGCAATAAACTCGAGCGTGGCAAGAGCTAATGATTTGTACACTTTAATTTGACTGTATAGCTTTCCCAGAACTCATTTCCTTATTGAGCTCCAAGGGTAAAAAGGGCAAGCCAAAACAGGTTAGCAACTTCCAACCAGCCAAAGATTAAAAGTGTCATTTTACAGGCATTTCAATTCCAACTGTAAAGACCAGCCAAATAAAGTTGTACTGAAGAACCTCTTCTTCGTAGCAGCAATATCAACATAACAAGTCACTTCTGCTTTATTCAGCCTAACGATCTTGTTTTCCTAAATGCAGGTCCAGCAACACCAAGTGCATTATTCTTGAAACAGATTTATAAATGAACCCTTCCTCCCCCCATTCATCAGGAAATTTTGCATATTTTTTTGCCCAAGACTGTAAACTCAGCCAGCAGGGGCCACACAGCAGATGCTAGCCAAAAGTCCCCATTTCCAAGGGTATAGCCAGTGCTCTACAATGCACACAGATACAGGCCCTGGCAAGCACAGTTTTCCTGGTAGTCTTTTTGGATAAAGACTCCCAGTTATACTTTTCAATTTACACAAATGGAGACAATGGTAAGGGAAGATTCTGTCTTTTCATATCTATGAGTATTTGAGTCCCAGGCTCCAAAAGTGAAAAGTTAAAGGGAAAGATGAGTCCCAACATATTATTTTTTTTTCTAAATTTCAGAAATGTTTAACCTATTAAGAATGGAGGTACCAACTGCTACTTCAAATCTACACCCCAATTCAAATCCAAGCTCTACATGACCTTGAAAAAGGAGGCTATGATTTTACGACCTCAGGATCACTTTTAGTGTCTTATTGCATACCTTATTGAAATCMCACTGGCATAACGTAAACTGTATAATGCAGAAGACTGCAAAATTAACAAGCCTGGAGGAATGCAAGGCTCTTGGCAGACTGGTTCCTCCTAGTTTTATAAATTCAGCTAAATCTTTCCTTCAGGATGAGTGCAGAAAGGGAATCTAAAAAACAGCTAAGTATCATTTTCAAAATACCATGACAAGTCCTGTGGTGAAAATGTTTATTACAACTAACATTACTCTGCATTTTAAGTGAAACTGCAAAATCCATTCTGTTCAGTGCTGGTTAAACCTGGTTACCAGAAAAGCCTCTTCTTTTCAGATTTCATTGTACTGTCCAAAAAGTCTAAAATTAATCTGTGCAAACTCTGAGTATCAGCCTATACTGTTCACAGAAATGTCTTTTTAAGGGATGAAGATGGCTTCAGGCTCTTACTAGAGACTGTGAGGCCTAGCAATTGCTTGTGACATTTTGCTCTGAGGATTCTGTGATGTTAAAAGTGCAAAATAAACTAAACCCAATAGAATTTCTAGTCTCCTGAACTGTCGTAAGATTTTGATTCATTATGTGCAACCATTGTTTTGGAATAGAAGAAAAATTCATTTTACATGAATGTACAGATGAGCACCCTGAATCTTGCATCACCAGTTTTACAAAGTCATAAAAGGCTTTTAAGGAAGCCTGCCACGTACAATAAATTAGCATTTGTGCAATGAAGTCTACAGAATAATATCTTTTTACATCAGCAAAGGATTTGTCCTTACAGAAATCTCTTCTTGCCAATTAATTTCAAGATAAAAGCTCTGTACAGATCATATTATAATACTTATTATTATTTACTTTCTAATAGCAGGAACTACAAATTACTCTTACGTCAACCTCTGAGTGGTAATCCAGTACTCATGAAATATTCATGAGCTACAATTTAATCAGAAGTGGAGAGGTTTTCTCAACTTGATACTATGGGTCTTCAAAGAACAAATGGTCTTGCTTTACAATTCAAGAACTTTGTGATATACAAAGTTGTGCCTTTCCACTATGCCTAGTATAAAGTACCCTTAAATACCTTTAAAAGTCTGAAGCATGGTAATAAAACTGACGAGAATATTCTTCATTTAATGGTGTGACAGAGAAGTATTTTACAGCTGGCCCAGGCACACTGCTGACATTTATAATAGTCAGCATTTATTTTAATTCATTGTAATTTCACAAAGTAGCTGTCCAGAGGAGTCAAACTCAGGTAAAAATGCTGTTTTTATCTAAAACTACTGCTGCACATTTTGTTTCGGTAGAATTGCCAGTGTAGGAAGTGCAAGGTCATAAATCAAATCTTAGTATCCTGTACCTCAATACTACACCTCATTGCTAAACTAATCTTTCCCTAGCTCTGGATCTTTGCCATACATTTAATGGAAAGTGGGGAAAAAAAAGAAAAAAAATGAAAAAAAAAAAGGAAATACTATCATACATTTAGGTCCTGGAAAGACTGAAAGGCATACCAGAATACATGTAGCTAGTTATTATGATCCATGAGAGCTAAAAAATCACGATGTACCCACTAGCTAACCTTACAAAATGCTTAGCATTAATTACAGATAGCACAGAAACTGCAAAGGAGAAAGACCAAAACAGCAATTTTGATACTGATTTTATTAGCCAGCCCTCTTTTCTTAATGAGATCCCATCAAACTGCTCTTCAGTCCAGCTGTTTTTAGACTAAATAAACTAAGTGCAAGGTAGAATATTAGCTGAAAGAATATCCTCTGCTCCCTTCAACTTTGAGCCAAGAGATGAATACAGCCAAATACAAGACAGACTGTGGCCAGAACTCCACCTAAGGTAAATTGGAGTGGAGCCAGTTTTCACCAGCTAAGGAAATATTCCCCATATTTGCCAGCCAAGACTATGTTCCAGCACTCACCAACCTCACTGCTGGATGATATCTCTAAACTGGTACTGACTTTCAGGAATACTTTTAAAGGTCCTAGAAGAGTATTTTAACTCATTCTCAAGCAAATTTATGAAGTAAACAGTTACCAAAATCATTAAGGTCCTTCATACGCTTTTCCTTTGTTACTCTTTACTTGTGCTGACTCGCTTAAAGTAAGCGCACCAAGTCAGGTCTAATAACTCATTGACTTCAAGCGATCTCTATTAACCAAATCCTTTCTCATAGAGMAGTAATTTACATTCAGTTTGCATAGCCCTAGATGCCTTCTCTCTCTCAAACTCTCTAAGGAAAACAGAGAAGAAAGGCTCTTGGGGAAAACTTTTCAAATCAAATTAGTGAAACTGAGCGTGGGTCAGGAGAGGAAAGATATGTATTTGGTGAAACATCAACAGCACTAGGGCTGGAGAATAAAAGATTTAGAGGACAGCTCAGTTGGTTTGTTTCCAAAGTGAAAATGTTCTAGGAGGATAAAAACTAAGACATTCCCTCCTCCTTCATTTTCCCTTCCTGTTTGTCCATTTACAAACCAAACAAAAAGCCAACTCTTCAAACAACAAGAAAGTTCTACCCAAACCTACTGTCACTGACAAAAGATACCCTGTGATTATTTTCGTAACAGTTCTGCGTTATAATTAAAGAGTAAACTAGGCACTTGTTTAACCTATGCTTCATTTTAAAACATCAAAGTTAAACCTTCTGTTTTAATCTTTAAAATAACTTTCAAGCAGGGTCTAGAAATCTTGCAAAAGCTTGTTACCAACTGTACACCTCAAGTATGCAATTTCTTAGTTAGTAAGAAAGCTTCTTTTTGAGTTTGGAAGCATCCCCATATTAATAATGGATTGTTGAGCTATGATTTTCAAACAGCTTAGAAAGGCCAACGCATAGATCTGTTCAAAGCAAAACAACAAGAAAAAGCCAAGAAAAACACATTTTCTTCAGAAATTATTTTGTCTTTTCTTGGAGCAGGATAGGAGACTTCTGATTCTTCCATGTCTAACAGACAAACTAATAAATTAGTGTCRTGGTTTAACCTCAGCTGGCAACTAAGCACCACACAGCTGCTCGCTCACTCCCCACCCCAGCAGGACGGGGGGAAGAGAATTGGAAGGATAAAAGTGAGAAAACTTGTGGGTTGAGATAAGAACAGTTCAATAATTGAAATAAAATAAAAATAATAATAAATTAATAATACTAATAATAATAACAACAAYAATAATAATAATTTGTAATGAAAAGGAAAGTAAGAGAGAGAAAGAAATAAAACCCAAGAAAGGCAAGTGATGCAAATGAAAACAATTGCTCACCACCAACCGACCGATGCCCAGCCAGTCCCTGAGCAGTGGCCCCCCGGCCAACCTTCCCCCTAGTTTATTGCTGAGCGTGACGTCATATGGTATGGAATATCCCTTTGGTCAGTCGGGGTCAGCTGTCCCAGCTGTGTCCCCTCCCAACTTCTTGTGCACCCCCAGCCCACTCGCTGGTGGGGTGGTGTGAGGAGCAGAGAAGGCCTTGACTCTGTGTAAGCACTGCTCAGCAGTAACTAAAACATCCCTGAGTTATCAACACTGTTTTCAGCACAAATCCAAAACAAAGCCCCATGCTAGCTACTATGAAGAAAATGAAAAAAAAAAAAAAACCAGGACAATTAGCAAATGCCAAAACCAGGACAATTAGCAAATGCTCTGTACAGTTTAGCAGCCTCCTCCCTAAGAATGATGAATCCCTCCAAGCTTTGCCGTAAAGTGCCAAAACAGAGGAACCAACTTCTGGCCCAAACAGTTCCAGGCTCCCCAGGGTCAGAAATTACTGKTTTAGAGATATAATCCCTAACTCTTCAGAACAACTGACAGCAAATGTTCATAGAAGATATAATACAGCACATCTCTTCCCAGATCTCCTTCCAACAAGATGGTAATCAGAATCAGTCAGAAGAGAAGCACAGAAAGTGGCAAATCAACTTTTATTTCAGCAACACTATCTTTGCCCCATTTTATGTGTGTTTTGCTTTCTAGTCCTGAAGGATATTCCTCAGCTGAGGGAAGTCTGTGTTTCCAGGGTTCTGGAGATCCTGCAGTTGAACTTCTTGACATTTTACACTTCAATCTGACCATTACGTTGCATTAACAGGTTTACATTTAATGTAAATAGGCAAAAATACTGAGAAATTTAAACAGAAGAGTTTAACTTAAGATCTACTGTGAGATAGTTGATGTGAATACAATAATCCTCCAGTCACTTACCATTCTCTCCTCCTCTGAAACTCAGTATCTGAGTTACTATACCTACAGATCAAGAGAGTTCATATTTGGAAGTATTGTGCTCTATTTTCTTACAGTAAATGTCAAATGTTTCTACCATGTCCTACTCCAAATCATTTACTCGTTTACTAAGAAACTGTACAACGATCAGGTGGCAGGCTGATTATAGTTAATAGTTAATAAACAGAAACAGATATAGTTAATAAGCATAAACAGTTATAATTAATAAACAGAAACAGATGCATCCTCACATATAAAATCTGCATTTATGACAATACCCCGAAAACACTGTTTGCTGCTTGAAACTAAGTCTTTGATAACCCAGACTTCAAGTAACCTGCATGAAATCAAAGGTGGAGGGAAACAGTATCAGAGGACTGCTGGGGAAAAGACAGCAGGGTCAGGCAAGGGAAGGTTACCAAGACAGAAGGAATGCCTGTGTAAATTCTCTCATCCACACACATACAATTGTTACTATGCCATGAGTTAAAACAATCTGTGACTTATATGCTTACAAACATAGTCACTTCCACTCCAGTCTGAATTATGTTCTAGAACAATAATTGAAAACCACACCTGTTTAAAATCAGTTCATATTAGCTTTAACTTTCTGTGTTTAACTATGTGCTACTAATCGGCTAACTGCTAAATATCCTACCATCTAAATACAGAAGAACTGCAATCAATTGCATTGTCTTATATCCTACATACAGTAAATGACAGTCACCTAAATGTTACTCACCTGCCTTAAATCCAAGGTGATGGTGACCCAGTGGTATTGCCTCCCATTCTGAATGCTGGGACTTTGCCACCAGTTATTGGTACCATCGATTGCACTGGAAATTGGATGCTGCTCTGTTTTAAAGCAAAAAATTAAACACCTCTTGAAAACACATCTCACTGCATTTTCTCTGACCCAGCACATTTATTTCACACTGAGCACAATTTCTTCCTGTCATAAAGAAGTAAAAGGTGAAATCTACCCCCAGACAAAAAGGTTGTTATTGGACTCTGCGGTGCTTAACGGTGATTTAAGGTGCTCACGCTTTCTGTCAGCCCTTTGCTCAAAGGTAGTTTCACTCATGTAGTAGAGAGACTAACAGTAAAAAGTATTTGACCCCAATACACCCTGTATTCATGAGGAAGAGTCAAAAAGAATGACACAGGCCAGTGAAACCAAAACAAAACCACATGAAACTTACCTTTGGGGTTGGCACTGCGGTGGTCGCAGACGCGGCACTGCGCGTTGCGCAGGGGCCGTCCCGGGACGTGCTCCACCAGTTTGCAGAACATCTCTGGTCCCTTCTCCCCACAGGTGGCATTGGTGGAGATGTGAGCGTTGCTGGCCAGGTTCAAAATGGCAGGGAACAGGCCTTGAAAGAAGTAACGATTATCAGCCACATCATAAGGCAAGCAAAATACAAACATGGGTCTGAGACAGGTCTCTGAACGTACAGGGTTTCATGACAAGCTTCTAGCTTAGAGTCAGAGATACAGAAAAATACAATGAAAACAATTTGTTTTGTGGAAAGATTATCATACCACACTGACACCAGAACATCAGTCATCATGGCCCTGAGGCACCGCAGCCCAGTCTGTCCCTGCCTGCTGCCTAGGGCACCTCCCACCACAGCCCAGGACCCATTTCAGCCCCCCGGGGCCATCAGCCCCTGCCTCAGCGATGCCGCAGCGGGGATGGTCTCCAGCTCCCCGCCAAGCTGGGCCCACCCACCGGCCCACGTCCCTGCCCGCCCTCAGCCTGTCCCCAGGGAGGTGCCCAGTGCCCAGGGGTGCCCGGGTGCCCCCCGGCTGCCCTGCTCCGGGCTGGGGCAGTGGGACAGGCCCTGGCTGCCAGGCCCTGCCCTGAGGGACCCCGCAGGGAGCCGCCCCCATGGCCCGCAAGGTGCCCCCAGCCCTCATGGCACCCTGACCACAATAACCCTGTTATTTCACTCCACCTTTCGACGTGTTATTGCTGAGGAACTCAAGAGTTAGTAAACTAACTCTTCCCGTTACTAAACCTTCTCTTCGCATTGCAAATTGATCACAACCAGGAGGACAACTGGCCCCCTGCCAGAAGTGAGGAGGAACTGTACAGTGCGCACTCAGCTGCTGTGGAAAACGGCATTTAACTGGAGCTCTCCAAGGCAGCAATGCCACCAGCCCGAACAACACGATCCAGGCTCACAAGTTTTAAGGACTGTGATTTAGACCTTTGCTCTGGGCTTTTCTGCAGCCTGTGTAAAGTCTAAGGGATGTTTTGCTTCCCACTTACTAATCTTCACACAAACGCTTTACCAAACTTTCAAATGGTGTTGCTCTTGTGCACTGGAATAATGAAACAACAGACAAAGCGTTTCAAGATTACTGCTACCGGACTGGGAATCCTTAGTATTTTCTAAAAGGAGTAAAGCTTTTTTTACTTTGGCTTCAAGGCTACCAATAAAATTTAAAGACTACCGCATGCAACAGAAAGAAGTTAAGCACAGCTTCTCAGCAACGTTGTTATCGGTTTCCAGCCTTCCCTTCCAAGCTAAAAAGCTTTTATTTCTCGTATGGTTATGGTATAACAGAGAGACTCTATTTCCACTCAGAAGCAACTCCAAAAAAGAGAAACAATTTCGGAAAAAAGAATCCTGTCTGTAGAGATTAAACACAATGGGCTGAAATCAAAGCTAGAGCCTTGGTATGGCATATTAACAGTGCTGCAAGAATTGCTACTGTTGCAATAGTGAGGTATTAATATCACATCTCTGAAAGGGTTTTAATATTTTTCTTGTTATAAAGAATTCTGAACACAAAAAAAAATTCCAGTCATATTTGTGAAACTATATGCCTTTTCAATAGTAAAACTATATAGATTCTTTTACTTTGTCAATCTACAATGTACATCATAAAAGATGGTAATTTTAATATTTCATTTTTCTTAGCTGTCCACCTCAACCAGGCAAAATTCAGTATTCCTTTAATTTAAAGTGTCTTTGTCTGCCTAGTAATTGCATTACCCTGGAAAGCCTCGAGAAAAGTTTTAGTGCTATTTAAACCTTGACTTCAGCTATTGAAAATGTGGCTAAATCCTAACCCTCTGCACCACAGTATAAATAACAAACAGTGCGTTTTCAATTGTGCTATACTCAAAACTATACAGGAGGGAGATGGAGCTTTTTTTTTTTGAATCCTGACTTCATTTAAGTTAAATCCAGACTACGTCAGATGCCTTGTTCTCATTATAACTAAATCTGATGCAGATGAGGATGCTGAAGACATCTTATTGACGACTTTGGTGAGGCTCTTCTGCCAGTAACATGCTTTCTGCACAGTCTTCTCTCACCTCATGCAGTATGGGTGCAGCATTGCTCCAGACCTAAAAGTTGAAGGCAAAGCAGAAATGCTGCCCTCCATTTTCCTACTGGACAAGAAAGCTCAGTGGTGGAAGTCGGTACACGCTTTTACATTACTCTCCAATGATATAAAATCTTCTGCATTCAGTATTCATTACTGTTCACGTAGGTGTCTATCAGCCAGTCTTCAAGAGCTATCCATTACTTCCCAGGTCATTCATTACCTTCACTCACGTTACACAGTAGCCCTACCATTTCTTTCCAGGGTCATTTGTAACAGTGACATAATTTGCCTACAATAACCTTCAGTCAACGGACTTGTGCCAAAGGAATAGAAAAGCTCTGAAGAAAAAGTGCTGATGGCAAGCGCTGTGCTGGCCAAGCTTCATTCCAAAACCCCAAGCTCAAGTCACCATAGTATTCACCCTGGACTCAGTCCTTTTGTCTGCTCATCATCAAGCATCTCACTGACTTCTAATAAATTCACTGATTGATAATGAAATGAATAATGGTATGGTGACATTAAACTCATGATGAGTTTTCTGGGTTCCACAGAGATAAGAAGAAAGAACATTTCAATCCAACTTGAGTTGCACTGGAGTTTTGCCCCAGGATCCAAATAAAAAGCAAGAGGTTGTTAGCTTCATCCTGCAAGGTATTGCATCTCTACAAATCCTAGCTGATTACATTCACCTCTGATTCTCTTTAATGCAATCAAATTTTAAGGCAATCTGCAGAGGTGCGGCCACTGATTTCAGTGGAGACAGAGATTACTGTAGGAGCTGATTTACTAAGAAACAATAAGTATCTGCGATAAACAAAATGGAAGAAAAGAGGCAAACTAATGAGTTGCATCTTTACAGAACATTGTTCCTCTTCAGTCATTCAGCATGTTCTTAAGAGAAATATTTTCTTAAGAAAAGCTGGGTACTCAGAATTGTAAGTCCAGGAGCTCTTAAATGCTCCTCCAACTGAAAAAAACAAACAAACAAACAAACCAAACAAAAAAACCACAAAGAGAATAATAAAACTATCTGATAAAATATATTTTTATCTCTCTTAAGAAGAGATAGGTAGGATGAAGATGAGCAGCCACAGAATCATCACTTAAATGAGCCATTTACAGATAAATAGGTGACTGTCATCATATCCTGCTATAAAATCCAGGTGGCCATAACAGACAAAACTCTGGCAGAAGACACCACGTATTAYTAAACTGAACTTTTAGCAAATTATATTTGCATTCTTAAAGACATTGATGTAACTTCTACAGTTTGCTAGCTAAAGTCCAGCACAAATGATTGATTGAATTGGATTTATCATACTTATTCCCACTAGAAAGGAAGGCAAGTGCTACATCCAAAATCCTCACTGTTTCACTGTTGAGCTGTCAGGGTCCATTATCACATTAGACAATCATAGCTTTGAATGAGCCTTGAGATCTCTCCATATGGATGGCAACAGATCCATATGGATCTGTACAGAGTTCAGTAGTAGACTTCTCAGCTCACTAATCTGGTTTGGTTGACTATATTCTATTTATTAAAATACCTTGTAGCCAACTTTGCACGTAAGTATTTGCTACTTCATCTTCCCACCATCGAGCCCATCTCTGTTTGGGAATTACTGTTCAACATTTTGCAAGAGACTATGGTGGTCCTGAGAAAAGCTGGAAGAATTTTTAAATTAAACTTAAATTAAATTTAAATTATTTCTAACTGCTGGCCAGCTCTTTTCATGGTAAGGTAAACTCTTTTAACTTGATTTTTTCCAGCTACTCAGCTATCCATTATGCCCCAAACCAGAGATTCACACACCACCCAATACCAGAAAATGAATAGTGTACAGATGCTAATTTGACCTTAAGAAAGAATAACAAATGGTTCACTATAGCTCAGCACAAAAGTGGAGCACAATGTTTTCATCAGAAGTTCAAGCAAGTTGCTCTCATTTGTAAGGGCTTGGTTTTAGCCAGATTCATAACTAAAACTCACTACTGGAAAACCGAAAGCCTGAGTGGGTACTGTCAGAATTATGTCATTCAGAGCTTTCCTAGAGGGACAAAACGCCCCAAGCTCAGAGAAAGCAGAGGGAATCAAATCCCTAATAAGGTGGTCTGCAATGTGGATATGGCAGAATGTTGTCACAGTCACACTCTACAATGTTCAATTCTTAAAGAAATGACAAGAAGTAAGAATTCAAACATTAGATGGATTTGTTTTATGTATAGCTCAGCAGGCAGACCTTGTGGTGAAGGACATAGCATTATGTTTCACCAAAAGTCAGGGAAAAGCCTTGTTCGTAATGAAGCCAGTTGTAATGTATTTGAATGATGAACAGGCAGTCAGCATGCTGTATGCCAGGGAAAAGGAAGACAGGCAAAGAGCTTTCAGGTAGATGAGGCAGTCAACTTCTATTTTATGTGCTTCAATATGTCTACCAACTCTAATCCTTCAGAATGAATGGAGATAGTTGGAGCATGCAGCTTGCTGGGCAGATTCAAAGTGCTGAAAATTCACACAAAGTCATCATGGATATARATACACCATTGCATAAGTAAAAGATGTCTCCAAGCAGGAGAGCTATCCCTCTATTATAAAGTTTATGGCTGATCACATGGCCTACACTCCTTTGCGAATTATTCTCTCTGAAACCAGGGTTTACCGAAGTCCTCACAAGCTCCTTGTTGCAGAGATAAGTACCATCACCTTCCCTGGAGATTCAATTTAATTCTATGTGGTTTTGTAAGTTTTTTTCAGCTAATTGATTTTGTTATAGGTATAGACTACCAAGCACCCCTGAAGTTTTCACCAAGAATTTCAAGGATTTGGGACATTTCCAGGGTTCTGGCAACTCCCAACTGTGACCAGTGCACATCTGTTGACACAGTCCGGATACACCTGATTTACTGCACATGAGCAGATCAATTCCACAGTATTTGCACAGTGAATCTGACACATCCTGGACTTGTTGAACATTTTGCCTAGCTCAGATAGTCTGCCCATGTACAGAAGCATCAGTGCACTCCAAAGACATTAGACTTACTCTCCGTGCTCAGACCACAGCACATACACATCACTAATGGAAATATGGAAATCACATGCAGTTGTGTGCCATTTATCAAAGGCTTTTTAGACCTATTTACTCCCTTCTTTATCTTTAAAAAGTATTCTCAGTTTAGGACCTTTGGCTGCATTCTGTAACAGCTAGATCTGAATGAAACCCCAATTCCATTCCCGATTAATGATTTTTTCACTCAGGAAATTAATAGTATTTCACCAACGTTTTGTTTCAGGTGGAGGGAAAGTGGATTTGTGGAAAGTGGATTTGGCAAAATCCATGCATTGTCTGTGGTTTTGACTGTGTTTAACTGTATGGATTCTCACAATGCGAGCATCAGTGTGATAGACAGGGTGAAACTGTACTTCTTCACTTTTTACAGATGGCATGTGAAGAAAGGGAGACACTCSTCAGAATAGCAGTCTTCCTAGCAGAGGCATAGCTGATTAAATTCATTTCTTTTACAAACACAGTTGTACAAACAGAAGGATACATATGAGAGTTCTGCTTTACATAGGCTTCACTATGACAGCAAATATGTTCAATAAGCACAATAAAGATGATAATACCTTTTGGTATCCTGATCAACACAGCGAGGATGGCAAAACTTCTTACAGGAAGGCCACATTTAAGTCACCTTCCTTCCGAATCCAGATTCACTAATCTGTCTGATATCCCAAAAAGCTGAATAAATTAGGGAGGTGATATTTTAAGAAATCAGAAGACAAAAACGGATGGGAAATGAAGACAAAATATTATCTGAAGCAAACCAAGAACTGAGTCCAGAGGGTGACATAATGTTTTCTGGATTGCTCATCAGTGTATACAATGAAGACTCCCAACTAGACTTCAGTGAGCAACTCTACTGAGGCATTCGGCAAAGCAATAGCTTGATTCTTCCTTAAGTATTTTGGCTTTTTTGTGCTGAGGGTAATAAAGCAGTAATTCGCAAGTGAACCAAGTAGATGCAACTTAAAAACCAGAGCTGATGTGTGCAGTTAACAATGAGCTTTTTATTGTGTCATTTCTCAGAACACAGAAATACTTGAAAGGGTCTAATCTCATTTGCAAGTTAGCATTTTTAAAAATGTAAGGCAATCAGCGGTTCATAACAAGCAGGCAACGTTGAAATTTGCTCACAAGCAATAGATTCTCTGTTTACTGAAAACATTTAAAGAGGACACAGTGACAGTTGTTCAGAGTAGTTTGATGCACTTCAGGACAACACAAAGGGCTAAGGACAAAATGTAATAAAATGTCACAGCGTATTAGAATATATAAAACATGTAATAGTATTACACTGCAGAAGTCGATGTCACATTCTTTAGAACATTCTCAAACAGTTTTCAATAGCACAGATTTGTTTTAGTTGTTCTGTCTCATTCAAGTTTTGGACAAAATGAGTTTACTAAATAAAAGCCCTGAAACTATTGGGCCTGGGTTCAGATTCCTTGCCTACTTAACAGACTTACCCTCATTTTATTTCACCAGTGAACATCCCTAGCTTAACCTTTTCTATGCACTTTCATCAGAATCCTATCCTGTAATGACAAGGAAAATCCAGGCTGATTTCCCTTAAATAAATGGGCTGAAATCCCTAAATTCTAATTGCAAGAATTAAGGTACTAATTCCCTGTCCTTAGAGTCAGCAAGAAATCTGTGGTAAAACACCGCTTTATAATCCATTTTGTAGAGATGTTGCCTAAAAATATGCATTAGCTGCAGCACTGACCCATCTGAAAAGCTGAAAGCTTCACTACAACTTACCCAGTAGGCTTAGGTAGCAAGCCACTAGGTAGAAACCATTTTGAAAACTGAACACTCATTTTTCTGTAGCCCCACAGAGAGGAGAATTTCTGCTAGCACAACACAAACTTTACAGGAGCTAACTAAGGGGTATGGTTTTATTAGCAGAACCTCTGCAAATTTTAATTTGCAATGTTTAGATTAAACTATTTCAGATTAAAATGAAACCTCACTACCATAACAGACCACTATCTTCTCCTAAAACCTGTTTTCTATTTCTTCTCATACTGTAAAACAAAGCTGACTAATGTGTCAATCAGAAATACTCACTGGGGAAGATTAAGTTTATTTAATTCAACCAGTTTTCAATATAAGAACATACTTCTTATACTGAAGTTCTCAAGAACTTCCAATGAGGGATATTCCTCACCATCCCGACAAGTCTACTCTGGTGCTTTATTGCTTTAAAAGTTACAAATTTTTAGTCCTCTTTGCTGTATTCATGATCTTGATTACAGCTTTTGATTACCTGAAAGGCTGTTATCACACACCCTTTTCTCTTTTCTAGACTAAGTAAACAACCCTTTCAATCTTTCCACAGTCAATTTTCTAAACCTCTTATCCTTCTGAATTCTTGGCAGTTTGCATCTCTCCAACAGTGCGGCTTCTCAGACCTCATCAGCACCAACTGGAGTAGAATAATTTCTTAAATTCTTGACAGTTTTGTTAACACAGCCGAGAATAAGCTTTGCTTTCTTTTCAAGGCACTACAGTTCGGTTTGCATTGCAGGCTAAGGTAAATAAAAGATCCTTTTCTGTTGCACTGCAGCCTGGTCAGTCATGAAAGAGAAGTACACTCCACATCAGGCCCTAGGATCAGCTCAGGTTATCTGTAAAACAGATTACTTTGCAGCCATTTGCTGAATACTCATAAACACTTGTTTTCAGAACAATCTGCTGATTATTTGACAGCTCTGATTCTGCAAAGCTTTTGCAAATCACACTTAAACAATCCAATTGGAGTACCAGAAGAAATAACAACAAAAAACCCATTACAGCGGTTAATGTGACCAAAAACATTCTGTTTGAACCCTGCAAGCTGTCAGAGCACAAACAGAAGACCAAACCTTGCCCCTTCCTCTATCCAAAAGGCAAAGGGCTTCTCTGCCAAACATTTTCTGATGTTGCTTATGGGCATTCAGCACTAATGAGAGCCCTAATGGAGACAGGATACTGCAGCAACAGGCATTTACCTACTGTGGTCTGCCTTGGGCTAGATGATGTGCTAATTAGCATTCAATGCTTAGAAATTTATTGGAAAGAAGTATAACACTGCAAATTAATAAAGATGCATTCTGTCAAATTCAGACTGGAAACACAGCAGGCAAAAGTTTGCTCACTCAAGAATGAACATCAGCTGTACTATTCTCTCCCCACTACTTTCTTCCATATAGTTTGTGAAGGTTAAAGAGCGAGGGTCTGGTATAATTTGCATGCCGTCCTTAAAATTCTCAAATACCAGCAAACAGCCAGGTTGATGGCCAGAATGCAGCAGAGAATTTGAACAAGGCAAAATGTTTTCTCCAAAAAAGGGCAGAAAACCTGAACCCTAATAAAATTTAAAATTTCCAAGTGTAAGCAGCAGCATGCTAAATATAAAAGGCAATGGAAAACTAAGGTAAAGGAAGAGGGAGGAAAGTATTACATCCCAATTAAGTCTTAATTGCAAGATGCTAAATTTCCCAATATGCAGTATTGGAAGGAGAGAGTTACAATCAGGGAATTATCAAACTCACTGAAAAATGTCTATAACAAAGAAAACACAGACTTCTGAATTAAACATTTAGAAAAAAGGAAGGCCAAGCAATAATAGAACATCTGCACAAGAATCTGAAGCTTGTCACCTCTGTTAGTTACACAGTAACTAACATTTTCTTACACTAAGTATTGAGGTTTTTAACACCATGGATGGGTTAGATACTAGTTTAGACTGAATAATAACACTAAACCAATATCCCGGATGACTGGAGGCTTGCCAACGTGACGCCCATCTACAAGAAGGGCCGGAAGGAGGATCCGGGGAACTA